>OY757022.1:33719451-34319451 GCA_963580285.1 Lucinisca nassula | reverse complement strand
GGACGGACGGATGCACAAACCTCCCAGAAGCAATATAACCCACCAACTTCTTCAAGTTTGGGAATAAAAATACCAAAATTGACAAAGGGCCATAACTCATTTAGTAGTTTTTGGAATTAAGTCAAAAATAAATCAGGTCATCTTCTCATCACTACGAATCTATTCAGTAACTTTCAAGGCTCTAGCTCTTATAGTTTTTTAGATATTTTGCTGACAAGATTTTATCAAAACATTTCAAAGGGCAATAACTCTTGAAAGGTGCATACTCCGGATGTGAACAAAAATACGCATCCCCTAATTTTCCATGAGGAATCCATATATGTAATTTCAAAATCCTTGCATACATGGTTATAAAGTTATGCTATGCATCACAAAGCATATAGAGGTACACTGTAAAAATACCCAAAGTGACAAAGGGCTATAACTCATTAAGTATTTTTTTGGAATTTAGTCAAAAGGTAATCAGGTCATGTACTCATCACCACCAATCTATTCAACAACTTTCAAGGCTCTAGCTCATATAGTTTTTGAGATATTTTTCTGACAAGATTTTATCAAAAAATTTCAAAGGGCAATAACTCTTGAAAGGGGGAACATCCGGACGAGAAAAAAACATGCGTCTCCTAATTTTCCATGAGGAATCAGTATATGAAATTTCAAAACCCTAGCATACACGGTTATAAAAGTATGCTATGCATCACAAAGCATATAGAGGTACAATGTAAAAAATACCCAAAGTGACAAAGGGCCACAACTCATTAAGTTTTTTTTTTGGATTTAAGTCCAAAGTTAATCAGGTCATCTATTCATCACCATCAATCTATTCACCAACATTCAAGGCCCTAGCTCTTACAGTTTTTGAGATATTTTGTTGAAAAGATTTTATCAAAAAAATTTCAAAGGGCAATAACTCTTGAAAGGGGCATAATCAGGATGAGAAAAAAATACGCATCTCCTAATATTCCTTGAGGAATCCAAATATGAAATTTCAAAACCCTAGCATGCACAGTTATAAAGTTATGCTATGCATTACAAAGCATATAGAGGTTCAATGTAAAAACACCCAAAGTGACAAAGGGCCATAACTCATTAAGTATTTTTTTTGGAATTTGGTCAAAAGTTAATCAGGTCATGAATTGATCACCACCAATCTATTCACCATGTTTCAAGGCTCTAGCTCTTATAGTTTTTGAGATATTTTGCTGTCAATATTTTATAAAAAAAAATTCAAAGGGCAATAACTCTTGAAAGGGGCATAATCCGGACGAGAAAAAAAACATGCATCTCCTAATTTTTCATATGGAATCCGTATATGAAATTTCAAAACCCTAGCATACACGATTATAAAGTTATGCTATGCATCACAAAGCATATAGAGATTCAATGTAAAAATACCGAAAGTGACAAAGGGCCATAACTCATTAAGATTTTTTTGGAATTTAGTCAAAAGTTAATCAGATCATCTACTCATCACCATCAATCTATTCACCAACTTATAAGGCTCTAGCTCTTATAGTTTTTTTAGATATAATGCTGACAAGATTTTATCAAAAAAATTCAAAGGGCAATAACTCATGAAAGGGGGATAATCCTGATGAGAAAAAATACGCGTCTCCTAATTTTCCATGAGGAATCCAAATATGAAATTTCAAAACCCTAGCATGCATAGTTAATATGAAATAAAGGCACTGCCTTTTGAGCAAACACACTCAAGTACACCCCTTAAGTAGCGAATGGTGGTGTAGGACATCAAAACCACCGATAGTGCTAGCGTTATAGCTAAGGGGTTAGTGCTCTTGCCTCTGATGCTAGAGGCCCCCGGTTCGACCCCCCCCCCCCCCACCCAGCAGCGACATTAAAGGTTGGTATTTGAACATGTTCCGCTGGCATCATTTGTAGGGACAAATGCCCCAAAGTGCACCGTCCTTCCGATCGGGACGTCAACTGGAGGCCCCATGTGCAGGGAGAACCATCCCCTATCCTTACCGTAATATCACATGGTTCGTCCTGCAAATCCCTAGTGTATGTACACCGGCGAGTATTGGTCGAATGTGGTCTATCGCAATAATAGTAGATATACACATAGATAGTCATGCAAAAAAGTCCTTGGTAAACCGCCTGTACACAGGTACATAATTTATTAGTATTCATGTGGGCATACTTTACATTTCTTATATCTAATACTAAGCAAAATAAGGGGAGTCATTGACACCGTTTTGCTATGGTATTTGCACTGTTTTGGGCAATATTTTCAATGTATTCCCCTACTGGGGCCATGTGCATCTTGTTTGTCAGACCAAAACAACGGATTTCGAAAGAGGCAGTCGTGTGAATGCCAGCTGAATCTGCCACCCAAAGTCTAAGACCTTGCAGCAGAAACAGACGAAAGCCAACAGATAGACACCATCGCTCTTGACTTAAGCAAGGTGTTAGACAAAGTTCCACATGAATGGCTTGAGCGCTGTCAAGCTCAGACACGACAAAATATCCCTTACAGTGGATCCAGAGCTTCCTGACCAACAGGGGCTAACCAGACCTGGTCAAAGGCAAGTTTTTCACGATTGCCCCAGCTGTATCTAATGTTCCTCAAGGTGGCATGCTCGGACCTTTGTTGGTCTGCCCATACATAAATGACCTGCCACAGAAAGTCAGCTCTGGAGTTCGCCTCTTTGGTAATGACAGCCTTTTATATCACAAGTTCTCAAGCATAACTGACACTGCAGCAATTTAGAGGGATCTTGACAGACTACAGCACTGCCCATAATGGAATGCCGATTGGCAAGTATTTTCAACCCAACCAAATGTGCGCCAGTCAGGGAACCTGGTTGGAGATTTGGAGCAACTTAAATGTTCAAGATACACGGCCATGAACTGTCAGTCTTAAAGACTTGAAAGTACTTGAGCATCCTTTATTTCAGAAACATGTCATGTGAATCCCATTTTGATGTAACTGTAAAAAGGCATAAATCAGCCTGGTGTTTCTTTGGAAGGCTGATAATCAGCTGGTTTGAAGATGTTAAAACATGATGGTAGAGGCCATGATTGGACTTATCCTGGATTATGTCATGTCAGTATTGAACCCACATATTGTATCTAGAAGGTGCAATGACGAGCAGCTCGGTTTGTCAGAGGTGACTACAACACAACCAGCAGTACCTTCCGAGTGATGCAACACTTTTGCCGGCAAACTTACCAGCATTGACATCAAGATGCTGGGCATGATCTATCTCTGGGCCGAGTGGACAACCAAGGTTGCAGTTTCTCCGATCCGCAAGAGCGAACAGTAGAGGATACTCCCTTGTGTATATGGTACGACATCTTCCGTCAGCCCCCTCCAACCTTCATCGCCACGGGAATCCGACTTAATGACCAACTTCCAATGAGAATTGTCGCATCAGGGATCCTGGAGGGCTTCAAGAGGGCTCGTGAGTCTTCCCTATTCTACGTGAAACTGTTTTTCATAGTTTTAATTTGATCTGTTGTGAGACAAAGGTGGCGTGTATCCTGCATCACTGGGGAGTCAAAATGATATTGACTTACAGGCAAAGGCTACTGTTCTTACAGCAGGTTGGGGGAAAGGCGTGGTGTGTGTGTGTTCGGGGGAGGCGTTGTTAATTCTTCTTTTTCCGCACTTTTATTCATTTCCCCCTTTCTACCCTGTCCCTCCATGTCCCTCCCTCTCTTATCCTCTACTATCTCTTCTATCTCTTTTTTGTCCCTTGCTCTGGGAGATGACACAAAATGACCCACCAGAGTTTACGTGTCGTTAAACCCAAAACAATTGTTTGAGATTCACCTCCGCCTCACACATAGACTTAGTATGACAATGCTCCAGTGTTGGTCCTGTGTGCACTTCATGGGAAGAAAATTAGATAGGGTGACACACAGTTAGTTTGCAGCATGGACACTTTAAAGTATCCTGAAGCACTAGCGAATTGCTATGGGATTTGGGGGCTCATCATCACTTGGGAAGATAGAAATCCAACAGGTAGCCAGATAGCTCATTGTGTCTCTTAATATTCCCAGGCCTTTATTTTATTACTCCTGGGTAATAGTTTGTGAAAAGTTTAATTTCTTGGCCAGACGAGAAGTGCTTTCCACCCTACCGAGAAGCTCCGGTAAATGCTTCGGTGTATGCTCCGGTAATTCGTTGGTGCAAGCGCGGTGCTGGGTTTTACCGGCAAAACTTTTCGGCTCAGTGCGGTACGTTTCAGTTCATTTAAACTCGTGACGTAGTTTCGAAACTTTCCCGCGATCAAACTTCAGCGTTGATGGAACGGTCTTCGAAAAGAGCTTTTAAAAATTATTTCGACGCTTTTTGTGTTTCTGTTGTAATGGGACTTGACTCCTTTTGGTTTTGAGAAGCAATTTTCGGATGTGAATACAATTCTCATGAACTCTGTAAAGATGGCGGATTATCGCGACAAATTGAACGAGATTCCAGGCGAGATTTGGGTGCATAAGTATGTTTTTCCAGCCTCTCTTCAGTAAAGCAAACACTTCGTGTGTTTGCTATAAAGTTATGCTATGCATCACAAAGCATATAAAGGTTTAATGTAAAAATACCCAAAGTGACAAAGGGCCATAACTCATTAAGTATGTTTTTGGGAATTTAGTCAAAAGGTAATCAGGTTATGTACTCATCGCCACCAATCTATTCACCAACTTTCAAGGCTCCAGCTCTTATTGTTTTTGAGATATTTTGCTGACAAGATTTTATCAAAAAAAAATTCAAAGGGCAATAACTCTTGAAAAGGGGCAACATCCGGACGAGAAAAAAACATGCGTCTCCTAATTTTCCATGAGGAATCCAAATATGAAATTTCAAAACCCTAGCATACACGGTTATAAAGATATGCTATGCATTACAAAGCATATAGAGGTACAATTTGAAAAATACCCAAAGAGACCAAGGGCCACAACTCATTAAGTATATTTTGGAATTTAGTCAAAAGTTAATCAGGTCATCTACTCATCACCATCAATCTATATACAAACTATCAAGGCTCTAGCTCTTATAGTGTTTGAGATATTTTGCTGAAAAGATTTTATCAAAAAAAATTTCAAAGGGCAATAACTCTTGAAAGGGGCATAATCAGGATGAGAAAAAAATATGCATCTCCTTATATTCAATGAGGAATCCAAATGTGAAAGTTCAAAACCCTAGCATGCACAGTTATAAAGTTATGCTATGCATCACAAAGCATATAGAGATTCAATGTAAAAATACCCAAAGTGACAAAGGGCCATAACTCATTAATTTTTTTTTGGAATTTAGTCAAAAGTTCATCAGGTCATCTACTCATCACCACCAATCTATTCACCATGTTTCAAGGCTCTAGCGTTTATAGTTTTTGAGATATTTTGCTGACAAGATTTTATCAAAAATTTCAAAGGGCAATAACTCTTGAAAGGGGCATAATCCGGACGAGAAAAAAAACATGCATCTCCTAATTTTCAATGAGGAATCCATATATGAAATTTCAAAACCCTAGCATACACGGTTATAAAGTTATGCTATGCATCACAAAGCATATAGAAGTTCAATGTAAAAATACCGAAAGTGACAAAAGGCCATAACTCATTAAGTATTTTTTTGGAATTTAGTCAAAAGTAAATCAGATCATCTACTCATCACCATCAATCTTTTCACCAACTATCAACGCTCAAGCTCTTATAGTTTTTGAAATAATTTGCTGACAAGATTTTGTCCAAAAAAAAATCAAAGGGCAATAACTCATAAAAGGGGGATAATCCGGATGAGACAAAATTTGCGTCTCCTAATTTTCCATGAGGAATCCAAATATGAAATTTCAAAAGCCTAGCATGCACAGTTATGAAGTTATTCTATGCATCACAAAGCATATGGAGGTTTAATGTAAAAATACTCAAAGTGACAAAGGGCCACAACGCATTAAGTATTTTTTGGAATTTAATCAAAAGTTAATCTACTCATCACCACCAATCTTTCACCATGTGTCAAGGCTCTAGCTCTTATCGTTTTTGAGATATTTTGCTGACAAGATTTTATCAGAAAATTTCAGGGGGCAATAACTCTTGAAAGGGGCATAATCCGGACGAGAAAACAAGAGGACCAAGCTGTATCGCTCACCTGAGCCAGCAGATTCAAAGTTTCAGGAAGTGCCAACCTTTACTGAAGGATTAATGGAAGGACATGGTGATGACAGGGTAAGCAATTTCTGCAAATCAAGTAGAATGTAACTCAATGATAAATAGGCTGACCTCAACAGTTTTCAAACTCATTCAAGCTTTTATTCCTGACTTGGTGGGTCAGGCTTCAGTTCTATGACGGCTCCAACGTAAAGGCTTATTGAGAATTAGAGAGATCTAATTCTTGGTAATGTTAGTTGGTGCCTGATGCTCTGTCTCTGGTCGGGCCCATCGGAGTCTAACTGTTGGTTTTCTTTTTCTCCAGCATTTCAGTGGTTTCTTGCTGTCGAGTCCTCACCGTTGTTTCACCTCTGTGGTTCTTTGATTTTTTGTGTTCACGGAGATGTTGCACTGATGGGTTAGGAGGCCTTCATGCGGACTGAACAAATTATTTGTCTAAATCGTGACGGAAGTAAGGGCAAGGATTGTGGCCACGTAAAATCGATTTAAGCCCCCAGTGGAAATCTTTCCACTAACCGTTCCAAGGCGGTTCTTCTGTGGCGGTCTATTTACGTTGTTGTTTGTTACTTACTGTGTGTATCACTTGTGTCTTTTTAGTTTGGATGGTCATATGGCCATTTTGTGGGAAAGTAACTGTCCCTATGGCCTTCCTTTGTTTAGGTTTCCATTATGGTCTGGTCGCTTAATGTTTGTGTTTCTTTCCCTTTGGTGTCTTTGATGGGTGGAGTAAGTTAATTGTATCGATTTCTGATCTTTGTTTTACTTCTACTTTGCTAAGAAGATCCGATATAAACTGATGGGGCTATTGTGATGACAAGTTCGTAAATAAGTAATTAACTGCTGCAATCAACGGGATGTTACTCTGTGAAAAATGGGCAAACCTCATGAGTTTTCAAACTCCTCCGAGCTTTTCTGCCTGACTTATTTGTTTGTAAGTTTCATGAAGATCCGATCAAAACTGAAGGGGCAGCAGTGCTAACAAGGTCAAAAATAGGCATTTTTAAGCAATCAAAGGCACGTAACTCTATGACAAATGTGCCGACTTGGCCAGTATTCAAACTCTTCCAAGGTTTTATTCCCAGCCACCTTACATATAAGTTTCAGAAAGATCCGATCAAAACTGAAGGGGCTAGGGTGATGACAAAGTCAAAATTTGGCATCTTTAGCAATCAAAGGGATGTTACTCTAAACTAAATTGGCAGACTTGGCCATTTTTCGAACTCATCCGAGGTTTCAACCCCAGCCACCTGACGTATAAGTTTCAGAAAAATCCGATCAAAACTGAAGGGGCTACGGTGATGACAAGGTCAAAAATCCACATTTTCAGCCATCAAAGGGACATAACTCTACGATAAATGGGCTGACTTGGCCTGTTTTCGAACTCAGCCAAGATATTAACCCCAGCCACCTTACATATAAAAAGTAGAATTAAACAAAGATCAGGAATTGATACAATTAACTCCACCCATAAAAGACACCAAAGGGAAATAAATACAAACATTAAGCGACAAGACCATGGAAACCTAAACAAAGGAAGGCCATAGGACAGTTACTTTCCCACCAAATGGTCATACGGCCATCCAAAACAAAAAGACAAAAGTGATACACACAGTAAGTAACAAACAACAACATAAATAAATCGCCACAGAAGAGCCGCCTTGGAACGGTCAGTGGAAGGTTTCCACTGGGGGGCTTAAATCGATTTTACGTGGCCACAATCCTCGCCCTTACTTCCGTCGCGATTTAGACAAATAATTTGTTCAGTCCGTATGAAGGCCTCCTAACTCATCAGTGCAACATCTCCGTGAACACAAAAATCAAAGAACCACAGAGGTGAGACAACGGTGAGGACCCGACAGCAAGAAACCACTGAAATGCTGGAGCAAAAGAAAACCAACAGTTAGACTCCGATGAGCCCGACCAGAGACAGAGCATCAGGCACCAACCAACATTATCTCTCTAATTTTCAATAAGCCTTCATAGAATCTGAGGCCTGACCCACCGGCGTGCAATTAAAGAGGGAAGCAAAGTTGCCAACCGTGATTGGGTTAACTACCATGCATGCAGTCTGTCGTATAATATCCATGTTGTACCCAATCTTTTTATATCGAATAATGATTTTACGAAATTGGGTGCTGAAGTCATTGCGGTTATATATTTTTCTGAATTTATATACTAAGTCACCATAAAATTCGGGTTCCGATAGACCTTGTTGCAGAAGAGATTTAAGTCCAATATTGAATTTTGAAATTAAATCAGAATGGCGTCTATACAATTTTGAAAAGGCTTTGCGTAGTTTATGGTACCAATAACCCTGATTAAGGAGTTTAGCCGTTAATAATTTATTATGAGTGTTGAAGTCAGTTACATGACTACACACTCTAGCAAATCGAATTAATTGCGAAATATAAACGCCATAGGATGGCGCACAAGGCACATCACCATCCAAAAAAGGAAAATTTACAATCTCAAAATCAAAGTCATCGCGTTTAATCATAAATTTTGCACGAAACAAATCCATCTACAATAGATAGATGTAAATCCAAAAACGGGGCCTCGGTATCAGAAGAATTTGCTTTATTTAACTGAAGTTCTAGGGGGTAAATCTGACTGATCAAACATTCAAAATAGGTATTATCAATATTTAATAAATCATCTAAATATCTAGAAGTAGAGCTAAAATCTTCAATAATTTCAGATTGGTTATCAATGGAAAGCGACAAAATGAAGTCTCTTTCATAACAATACAAGAACAGATCAGCCACAAGAGGTGCGCAATTAGTACCCATCGGAATACCCACAATTTGTCTAAATAACTTAGTACCGAATCTAATATAAATATTGTCAAGTAGAAAGGTGAGGGCATCACACACTTTCTGACATGACCAAAGTGTATAATTCTTATGTTCTTTTAAGTTTCAGAAAGATCCGATTCAAAACTGAAAGGGCTACGGTGATGACAAGGTCAAAAATCGGCATTTTCAGCAATCAATGGGACGTTACTCTGTGATAAATGGTCCAACTTGGCTGGTTTTCGAACTCATCCGAGATTTTATCCCCAGCCACCTTACATATAAGTTTCAGAAAGATTTGATCAAAACTGAAAGGGCTAGGGTGATGACAAGGTAAAAAAATCAGCATTTTCAGCAATCAAAGGGACGTTACTCTACGATAAATGGGCTGACTTGGTCGGTTTTCGAACTCATCCGAGATTTTATCCCCAGCCACCTTACATATAAGTTTCAGAAAGATTCGATCAAACTGAAAGGGCTACGGTGATGACAAGGACAAAAATCGGCATTTTCAGCAATCAAAGGGACGTAACTCCATGATAAATGGGCCGACTTGTCCGGTTTTCGAACTCATCCAAGTTTTAATCCCCAACAACCTTACATATAAGTTTCAGAAAAATCTGATCAAAACTGAAGGGGCTACGGTGGTGACAAGGTCAAAAATCGGCATTTTCAGCAATCAAAGGGACCTAACTCTATGATAAATGGCTTGTTTTCGAACTCATCGGGTTTTTATCCCTAGCCACCTCACATATAAGTTTCAGAAAGATCCGATCAAAACTGAAGGTGCTACGGTGATGAGAAGCATTTTCCCATTGTAAGTCTATGTGACCTTGTGATAGCCATAGGAACCAAGTTTTTAAGCGATTTCGAAAAAAAGTTTATGTCATCAATGTCCCACCAGAGGCATGCTACAGATGAGAAATGATTGTGATCAGCCTGCAAGTTGCAGAGATATAGCTGCTCAAAAGTGTGGACGGACGACGGAGGACCCACTATACTATAAGCTCCCATGGAGCCTTCGGCACAGGTGAGCTAAAAACACGCGTCTCCTAATTTTCGATGAGGAATCCATATATGAAATTTCAAAACCCTAGCATACACGGTTTTAAAGTTATGCTATGCATCACAAAGCATATAGAGGTTCAATGTAAAAATACCCAAAATGACAAAGGGCCATAACTCATCAAGTATTTTTGGAATATAGTCAAAAGTTAATCAGGTCATCTACTCATCACCACCAATCCATTCACCAACTTCCAAGGCTCTAGCTCTTATAGTTTTTGAGATCTTTTGCTGACAAGTTTTTATAAAAAAAATTCAAAGGGTAATAACTGTTGAAAGGGGCATAATCCGGTTGAGAAAAAATATGCATCCCCTAATTTTTCATGAGGAATCCATGTATGAAATTTCAAAACCTTAGCATACACGGTTCTTATGTTATGCTATGCATCAAAAGCATAAAGAGGTTCAATGTAAAAATACCCAAAGTGACAAAGGGGCATAACGCATTAAGTATTTTTTTTTTGGAATTTAGTCAAAATTTAATCATGTCATCTATTCATCACCATCAATCCATTCACCAACTTTCAATGCTCTAGCTCTTATAGTTTTTGAGATATTTTGCTGACAAGATTTTATAAAAAAAATCAAAGGGCAATAACTCTTGAAAGTGGCATAATCCCGACGAGAAAAAAAAAACACATCCCCTAATTTTCCATGAGGAATCCATATATGAAATTCCAAAACCCTAGCATACACGGTTCTTAGGTTATGCTATGCATCAAAAGCATAAAGAGGTTCAATGTAAAAATACCCAAATTGACAAAGGGCCATAACTCATTATTTTTTGGAATTTGGTCAAAGGGTCTTAAGCTATGCTATGCATCAAAAGCTAACGGACGCACGGACGAACAGACGAACGGACGAACGAAGCAGAAGCAATATGCCCCTCCAACTCTTTCGAAGTTTGGGGCATAAAAACGAAACTCGGAGACTCGGTTTTATTGAGTCTCTTCATACACAGCATATAGCGTTTGTGTGGAAGCTTGTCTTGTCATTTTGTAACACACGCCCAAGACCTGGCGGTTGAATGACAAATGTGGTCACAACCACAGTCCTCCCAATAGCCAAAGGCTGCAGCTCACAGGCCCCAGCACTATCCAGCTCCCGCCGAAAGGCGCCAACACAGCGGAGCCGCCAAACAACGACGATATTGTTAGCGGCCTTTTTTCTGTTGGGAACAAAACGAACCATGGGATTCTTGAATACATTGGTGGTAATAAGTCAGCACCAGCACCGCCCACCAGCCCCAGAACGCCAAGCCTCTAACCCCAAGGGCCCCATGCCGAACACACTTCAGCCATCACCACCGCAAATCGAACCCATCCAAGGGACCAACGGCCTCCTCTCTACACTAACTGAAATCAATTTCAGAAGGAAATTGACATGTCGGTCCCCCAAAAATTATATTTCGCATCCTAGAATCAGGAATAATTTTTAAATTCCCAGTAATTATATGACCAGCAGCAGGACAGCAATACACTGTGGTTTTACAATCTCGGGTATCAGGAGTATTAGTATCAATATCAAGATCTGAAACAAGTTTACTGAAATTGAAAATGATAAATCTATCAGGTTTGTTGTATTTATAGCAAATTTTGGGTGTTTCAATATTTGGAAAATTTGTAGGAATTGGTGAAATCACCTCACTGTCCTGAAGATACTAGGCAAATCTATAAAATCCAAAATAGAAGTGAAGGCAATGATCCAGAATCGATACAATTAACCCACAGCTCCCACCAGAGACACCGAAGGGAAAGAAACACAAACATGAAACAACTAGACCCTACTGGAAACATCAATAGCGGAAAGTCAAAAGGACAGTTTCTTTCCCACAAAATGGCCAACTGGCTATCCAAAACAGATAATATATGCGATACACACACTCAAAGACAAACCATAACAAAAATAAACCGCGACAGAATAACAGCCTTGGAACAATTATTAGTGAAAGACATATTGATGTACTGACGTTTGTGTTTAATGTCAGAATCGATGAAAGGGCGAATAGCATGCTGAGTATAACCTCTTCCTAAAAAGGCAGCATCATATAAATGATAAGAATGATCGTAGAATTTATCTCCTCGGTGACCAGAATACATTATACAGAAATTGGTAATGGACTTAGAAATGCAAGCATTGAGTGGCGTCCATGATTCAATAAAATTACGAAAGTCACTTCAGCTTAGTATTGTTTCTTTTAAAAGCGCGTAATATACGTTTATTGTTGCCACTTTTTCTGGCGTCATGCGATCAAGTGTTACGCTTCCAACATTCCAGAAGTGAAAAATATCAAAATCTGGCATTTTAGAAATATGATGATAAATGTTGTCATTAAATCCCACTGGAAAAGGGGTCTGTATTAATTCAATTCGGTTAAGTGTCGTTTAACAATTTTAAAGCTAGCTATGGAATTTTTATCATAGTATTTTTCCATTGGTTGTATAGAAATTAAAATGAGGGTCCAGGAAAGTGACAGTTTTTATGCTTACTCATTCTGCGATAGTTTTGTTGAATCTTGATTTAACATGCAATTAGTTTGCCTTATGTACTGCATGTTAGAATTTGCAGCACGTCAGGTTATCACATATATCAAGTTATCACACATACGAAATTCAGTAACCAGCTTATAGGATTGTTTTCTTAGTCATTGTTAAACAAAACATTTTTTTGTCTCTACTGAATTGTTGCCATTTTATACTACCACCATGGCTGACTAGCCACACTCGGTCTATGTAATAATTTCACTGAAAATTACTGACCTTGTACTTTTTCGATCCGGATGGTACTACTTGCAAAGCCTCTGTATTTCCACACAACTTATAACCCCCTACTGGAATGATACCGGGACATAAATCGAAGACAAACCAATTTATGTCAAAACGTACAGCTACTCCACAATTACACAAAGCAGAACTACCAACACTACATGGCGCTACCTTCATCTGCACCTGAAAAATCCAATGTAGGTGAATAAACAAGCACGTTTATATGATATTAAATATTAACAAATATAAATAGTGGGCCGTATAGTCAGAGATATTTTAGTCGGAATGGTCTGTTGAACGGGGCGATAAAGTCTGTAATCTGTCACGAGAACGTATTCTGACACTCTAAATTTGATGACTTCCTGTCGAGAATTTGATGACTTTCTGTCGAGACAAAATTATCAAAATGAATATTGATATGGCCATTCTAACTCACACATTTATATGCGATCATCCGACTTGATTTTTTGGTAAGATGTATTGGTAAAAAATAAAGCTGGGAAAATAGAAACCGATATATTTTATAAGGAAACAGACAGCAAGCAGTATCTGTTATTTAACTCGTGTCATCCCAGGCATACTAAAATAAACATACCATACAACCTAGCACGCCGACTAAGGTCAATCGTCTCTGAAGAGCAGGTTATGCATACACGTATGAAAGAACTTAAATCGTTCTTGATAAAACAGAATTATCCATTACAAACTATTGAATACGGAATAAACAGGGCATTGATGTTAGTTAAAAATTCTCTAAGAACCGTGCGAGAAAAGGCTAAAGAAAACCTAATTCCGTTTGTGTCAACACATAACCCGAAAGATCCAGAACTGTTTCGAGTTATACTCGAAAATGTCCCAATTTTAAAAGAAGAAGATAAAATGCAGAACATTTTATCAAAATTCAAAATCATCAGGAGCAAACGACAGTCCTACAGTCTAAAGCGTTTGCTAACAAGGGCTAAGTTCACGTCACATAGCAATGCAGAAGTAAAAAAATGCAACAGACCGAACTGCGCCTCTGCATTCATTTGTTAGAAGGCAGTTCATTCACCTTCAGCTGTGGAACTAACTTTAAAATCCACGAACACATGTCATGTGATGTGAAAAATGTAGTTTATGTCATGAAATGCAGAGGCTGCGGGGAGGAATATATTGGTGAAACTGGAAACCTATTAAGGCAGAGGGTAACAGTTCACAATCAACAAATCCGTGACCCGAGAACAAGGATGCTTAAAGTCAGTAAACACATAGCAAATTGTGCACTGTCATTCCGAAATATAATTTTTTTCCCTTTTATAAAATGTACTCCGATAGTACAACTTTAAGAAGGGCAAAAGAAAAGCTTTTTATCACTAAGCTCAAGCCAAAGTTGAACAGAATCAACTGATAGAGACATGTGCCATCAGGGTATTCATGACCAGACTTTGTGTAACATCTCCGTGAACACAAATAAACGAAATACAGTCGAAATACAGTCACTACAAAACCTAAAGAAGAAACGACATATAATATATATATATATACAGACTTTGATATATATATATATCGACATATAACCCGAAAAACCAAGAGGCTTCTTTAGGTTTTGTAGTGACTGTATTTCGACTGTATTTCGTTTATTTGTGTTCACGGAGATGTTGCACTGATGAGTGAGGAGGCCTTCATGCGGACTGAACAATTTTTTTGTCTAAATCGCGACGGAAGTGAGGGCGAGGATTGTGGCCACGTAAAATCGATTTAAGCCCCCCAGTGGAAATCTTTTCTCTGACCGTTCCAAGGCGGTTCTTCTGTGGCGGTTAATTTATGTTGTTGTTTGTTACTTACTGTGTGTATCACTTGAGTCTTTTTATTTTGGATGGTCATATGGCCTTTTTATGGGAAAGTAACTGTCCTTATGGCCTTCCTTTGTTTAGGTTTCCTTTATGGTCTGGTCGCTTAATGTTTGTGTTTCTTTCCCTTATGTCTTTGATGGGTGGAGTAAGTTAATTGTATCGATTCCTGATCTATGTTTTACTTCTACTTTGTAATGATACCGTCTTTTAACAATCCAAACGTAACGTTACTTACGTCACAAGTAACGCCGGTAGTAACGACGTTACGTATTGTTGCCATGTTAATATTTATGTCTTCTCGAAAATCTGTCAAAACAGTGAAACTGCAGTAGAAGCTTGGTTAAAAATATATTATTGTGGCGATATCGGACTTTTTGATATATATATATATATATATATATATATATATATATATATATATAGAGAGAGAGAGAGAGAGAGAGAGAGAGAGAGAGAAATGAATTAGCGCACAAAAGTCGCACAAAGGCTTTGAAAATTGTATAACATGAAACCGGTCAGCCTTCAATAAAATAATATAAGTGGATCCTATTTCTTCTTATTTTTCAACTATATATATATATATATATATATATATATATATATATATATATATATATATATATATACGAAATTGAAAACAACTTAATATGCTGAAGAGTGTTCTTTAACAGTCACAAAAACAACTGTATTTTGTTTAGCAACTCGTGAGTGTTGTAGTGACGTTAGAAAATAGGTGGCGTTATTACTTAGCAACTGTTTATGACGCGTTCAACGTAGCGTCACGTGGAACCTTAATGGTGGCAGTTGTTTGTTATTAATGTAATGCATTTAATTTGGGTTAAAACACTTAATAAAGTAAGTTTCTTTGTAAAACCTAGCGAAAGCACTATAACTGTTAAATTTGAAGAATGGGAACATTTGGAATTTGGGTTCCGTATTGTAACATTCATCCAAATGGGTGCTTAAAGGTATCATTCTTGTCGAGGGGTATCTAATTTGCTGGGTACAGATTGTTCGCAGTTTTCCAGTAGTGTGTCCTATATAGAACTCTCCACATCCGTTACGGGTCATTACATCAAGAACAGTTTGCACATCGCATGACAATTTTTTATTTACAATGATGTTTTCACTTTGACATCTTATGATTCTGATTCAGTTATATGTTGATATAATGAACAGTTATTTCTGGCGCATTTTGCGACCGAAATTTTTGTTGTTCATTCAACATTGTCCTTGTAAAATAAGCTTTTGTTAGTAGTCGTTTCAAATTTGGAGTTTGGTTTTTACATTTTATTAAAGATGTTTCTTTTTAGAGCATCTCTCATTGTATTGTCATTCATTTAAATATGTATGCTATTTTTTATAATGTCAAAAGCCTCTGGGTTTTTCGGGTTATATGTCGATATATATAAATGTGTGATGGTGTCGTTTCTTCTTTAGGTTTTGTAGTGAGTGAGTGTTTGAGTTTTACGTCTCACCAACAGCTAAGGTCATACGGAGACGGGACCTCGGTTTAAAGACTCATACGAAAGTCTGGAGAAGCCCGGGATCGATACTGCGATCCCCGGTTTACAAAGCGAGTAGCATAACCACTACACCACGGGGGCATCTAATTTAGGTTTTGGGTACAACATAAATGTTATAAAACAGACTGCATGCATGGTGGTTAACCCAATCACGGTTGGCAACTTGGCTTCTCTCTTTGATTGCACACCGGAGGGTCGGGCTTAAGATTATATGGCGGTTCCAGCGTAAAAGCATAAATGGAATTTTATTTTATTTTTAATTAGTATTCTTTATGTTGGTTGGCGCCTGACGCTCCGTCTTTGGTCGGGCCCCTCGGAGTCTAACTGTTAGTTTTCTTTTGCCCCAGCAGTTCTGTTGTTGTATGCTGTCGAGTCCTCAACCTTGTTTCATCTCTGTAGTTGTTTGTTTATTTGTATGTTCTCGGAGATGTTGCACTGATGAGTTAGGAAGCCTTCATGCGGACTAAACAAAATTAGTGTATACCGCGACAGAGGTAAGGGCGAGGATTATGGCCATGTAAAATCGATTTAAGCCCCCCAATGGAATTCTTTCCACTGACCGTTGCAAGGCGGTTCTTCTGTGGCGGTTTATTTATGTTGTTGTTTGTTACTTACTGTGTGTATCACTTGTTTCTTTTTATTTTGGATGGCCATTTGGCCCTCGGAGCCTAACTGTTGGTTTTCTTTTGCCCCAGCAATTCTGTTGTTGTATGCTGTCCAGTCCTCAACCTTGTTTCATCTCTGTAGTTTTTTTTTATTTGTATGTTCTCGGAGATGTTGCACTGATGAGTTAGGAAGCCTTCATGCGAACTAAACAAAATTAGTGTATATCACGACAGAGGTAAAGGCGAGGATTATGGCCATGTAAAATCGATTTAAGCCCCCCAAAGGAATTCTTTCCACTGACCGTTCCAATGCGGTTCTTCTTTGGCGGTTTTTTATGTTGTTGTTTTTTACTTACTGTGTGTATCACTTGTCTCTTTTTATTGTGGATGGCAATTTGGCCACTTTGTGGGAAAATAACTGTGCTTATGGCCTTCCTTTGTTTAGGTTTCCATTATGGTCTGGTCGCTTCGTGTTTGTGTTTCTTTCCCTTTGGTGTCTTTGATGCGTAGAGTAAGTTAATTGTATCGATTCCTGATCTTTATTTTACTTCTACTTTGTAATGAGGAGTTCGTGTCTGGGAATTTTTAATGCGTGTTCAATTCCATTTTTGATATATTGGTTTGGATAACCCCTACGAATTAATAAGGCGGATAGTTCTTTTAGTCTAGATTGGATTAAACATATTTTATTGCCTTTTTAGATATATTAATTGGGTTGGGCTACAAGTTCTCGCAACGTTAGTTACAGCCCTTCCCCTACAATAAAGATACAAAGCAACAACATGGTAAATGAACGATTGTGAAGATACAATCAGAGTAGACTAGACGAAAGAAGAGAAAGGAAATAAAGGAAGAGTAGAAAAGTGTGCTGTGCTTTTTGCGACACTCAATGTTCTCATGTGTCTTAGCCGACCACAGATATGGGAACAAGTATAGCTTTTGAGCACGTCGAATTTTGAGATTAAGTAAATCTCTTGGTGTCTTTGATAAAACTATGAACAGCCTGAAAAAGAAGAGTATTCTGTTCATTGGTTAAACATTGTTTACCATACTGTAAAGTATTCAGACTAAGAGGGTGAAAAGCGCGAGTTGTCTAAACATAAGTAGTCTCTGAATGTTATAAGTATTACATTCGAAGAAATAATGGTGAGAATCTTCAATTTCACTTCCACATGTACACATTTTGTCGTTGTTCAAATGATTTTCATAGAGATCGTTTTTCAGGTCACTGCAGTTATTACGAATTCGCGCATGCCAGATTGATAATTTTCTGTTCCCCTCAGTAAAATAATCTGGAACGATTGCAACATTTAACATTTCTCCTTTTAACAAATATCTGAAAGATGTATATGTGTCCCAATCTTTAGATACAGATCGTAAATTGTTCCAGAGCCGTACAGGAGATGGCACACAAGATCTAGAAAAGACTTCAGTTCGAATGTACGGTATGGAAATGTTATCTCGCTTACGAAGAGGATAATTTGATATTTCTCCAACAGTAGGTGGAATAATATCAGTTATATAGTTCGGCGTAAGATTATTAACAGCCTTGTACATAAAACATAACTTTTGAAAACGTCTTCTGTTTGCTAACGAGTCCCAGCCGCATTCTCTGTACAAATTAACAATAGAGACAGAACGTGTTAGGCCAGTTACAATCTGAGCAGTTTCATTTTGAAGTCGCTCCAGAGGTGTCTTTTCATACTCAGTGCAGCCATCCCAGACGATAGATGAATATTCTAAAAGAGGTCTAACGTATGAAAGATACATTTGGTTTAGGGCTAAGCCTTTACGACTAAAAGTATACTTCAGTTTTCTCATAATACCAATGGTCTTACTTGCAGATGTTAAGATGTTATCGATGTGATTATGCCACTGGCCCGTTTAAGAAAGAGTTACACGTAAATGTTCATGACCGTCTACAAATTGGACTGCAGTTCTGTTAAAATTAAGTGCCGGTAAATTCGGTATAGATCTCCGGGAAAATAATATCGCTTCAGTCTTTTCTGGATTGAAGGCCACCAACCATCTTGATGCCCATGCAGAGATAATAGCTGAGTCATGGTTAATGATACCTTCGATGTCATGAATGGCTGATGCAGAACAAAAGAGAGAGTTATCATCAGAAAAAAGTCGAGCTAAACTTTAAAGGTTCTCAGTTATGTCACTAATGTATGTAAGAAATAACAAAGGACCAAGTACAGAACCCTGTGGGACTCCTGCAGAGACATGAAGAACTATGGAAGGAGTAGAATTGATTTGTACTATTTGTCTTCCGGTCGAAAGATAGTCATATAATCATTTTAATAGCTTTTCTTTGATTCCATTTTGTCGTAATTTGGACAGTAGTCCACGGTGCCAAACTTTGTTGAAAGCCTTTGAAAAGTCACAAAATAGCATGCATGAAAACTGTTTTTCATCTAAGGACTGGCATATATGATGATAGATGTCGATGAGTTGGTATGTTGTCGAATGTCCTGGCCTAAATCATGACTGATATTTATATATAAGGTTATTACTATACAGAAAGTTATACAAATTTTTAAACACAACACGTTCGTGAATTTTACCTAAGTTACTAATACGTTGTACAGGTCTGTAATTTGACGGCATTGTCCTATCACCCTTTTTATAGATGGGAACAATACTGCCAAATTTCCAAATGTCTGGATAGATGCCTTCGTTCATTGAGCGATTAATAACTATGCACAACGGTTTCGAAATAGTGTCTGATACATGTTTTATCATTTTATGACTTATGAGATCAGGTCCGCAAGCCTTATTAACATTTAAAGTATCGATTATATCTTTGATTTCGTTTTCAGTAATCTCAATATGATCTAATGAATTGTTCGTGAGTTCAGCAAATGGTGGTAAAGCTGCATTGGAGTCGTCTACAGTAGAAATTAAAGCAAAGTATGAGTTTAAACAGTTGGCTTTTTCTTCGTCAGAAACATGAAAGGTGACTTCTCCAGAGCCAGATACGGTTCTTTTAGTCTTGTATCCCTTACTCCCCTATCTGAAACAATGGTGCACATTCGTTTTGCTAAATTATAAGGTATGCTTGGTTTTGTGAAGCTTGGATGACACGATGTAAAATTTTGAAATTGTTTTGAGTCAGTGTCTTTATAGAATATGTCTGTGCTTAATGCCTAATGGATTTTAATTATCATTATGTCTAAGAAAGATACTTTTTTCGTGTTTTTCAATCGTAAAATTTATATCTTTATGTATATTATTTAAAGTTTGGTGGAACTGAGTAAGTTCGTCATCTGATCTTGTCCATATGATAAAGCAATCATCTATATAGAAAACGTTTCCATTTTTCTTGTTCATAGTTGGAGAAGTGCTTATTAGTTTCTGATAATTTTGAATAACGTTTTTCTTCTAAGTAGCCAAGTACAAGTGTAGAGTATGTGGGGGCGCATTTTGTTCCAACTACAGTCCCTTTTATTTGATTATAATATTTTTGATATGACTCGAAAGTGTTGTTTTCCAGTATTGTCCTAATGCCCTCTATATTGTATAGAAGATTTGGAAAATAGCTTGTGAATTGATTGGGGATATTTATTTAACCATTATCCAATCTAGACCAATTGAGTGGGAAATGTTTGTGTATTAATTAGTAACATCAAAAGAAACTAACATTGCGCTCTTGTCTATTTTGCTAGGTAAATGTGAAAGGAAGTCAATGTCATCTCTAATGTAACATTTGACATTCTTAATAAATGGTTTAAGTAATATATCAATTAGGTTACTTAGTCTGTGTGTCTCACAAACAGGAACTGCAACAATAGGTCTTAATTTCAAATCACTTGGGTCTTTAAGTTCCAAAACATTTTAAGTTATTCTTTTACTCTGTTCTCTTATGAATTTACTTTTGTGAATTTTCGGTAAGCCGTAAAAGGAACTTGATTTCCATTCAAATTCTAGCAAATAGTTAACTTCATGTCTTCTTATGTCTTTACTTTACTTAATCTGAGCCTTAATTTTTAAAATAAATGGTCTTAGAACAGTCAATTTCAGTGGTTTGATAAAATATGTCATCATTTGACATTTCATGCATTTTTCTTTCATTATATTCTTTGTTCATAATTACGACACCCCTACCTTTATCGGCTTCTTTAATACTTATTGATAGACCATTTGTTTAGATTTTCAATGCACTTGCGGTTCTTGTGTCGCGGTTTATTTTGTTATGGTTTGTCTTCGAGTGTTTGTATCGCTTATATTATTTTGATTTGGATAGCCAATTGGCCGTTGTGGGAAAGTAACTGTCATTTTTGATTTCCGCTATTTATGTTTCCATCAGGGTCTGTTGTTTCATATTTGTGTTTCTTTTTCTCTTTGGTGTCTCTGATGGGAGCTGAGGGTTAATTGTATCGATTCCTGATCGATAATTTCAGACCCCTCGACAAGATAGAAAGTTCATCTTGAGATCATTTTCTGTCAGACAAAATTAATTATTTTTATGCTTTCAGTCTTACCTTCCGCTAGGTTAATGTCGAGTCGCTTAACTCTAAAAAATCATCGCTCGATTGTTGTTGGGGTTCATTATTTCTAGTTCCTTGAGGAAGAGTAGGTCGTCCCCAAGGAGTGTCTTTTTTATTGTCTATTTACATTTCTTTGTCGTAGATGTCTTCCTTTATATAATGTCTTTTGTTTTTGCACATATTTGATGTAAGGGGAATACTGCTAATTGTTCGCAAATAACATCCGTAATTATTTATATCTAGAATTGCCGATATACATGCTAATATGCTTTTGAAAGAGCATCACATGAACACGTCCTTGAAATGAACACCCAGACCCTAAACCAAACTTTTTAGAGAAAACTGTGGTTCACGGGGGTACACATTATTTTACTTGTTTGTGCTTCCAAAACATAGGTTGTTGGTGCTCGTTAGAATCGCCTTAATGTAGCGTTTCTAACGGGCACCCACAACCTAAATTTGCAGCATAAATAAGAAAAATATCACGGTTTTTCATTAAGAAAGTAGGCAAAAAATGCACTATATCGCACATAAGGCGGCATAAGTTTAATTTGTAGGTCCAATGTGGTCTTCGTACCTTTTTAGTGGTCCAAAGTAGATAAAATTGGTATCAAAGTAAACATGGGCATCTTATCGCCACGATGAGACCTATTATCCTTTTCTAAACCATATACTTTTTGCACCAGGGCAACTCAAATACCACTAGGGTCAGTTACATTTTTATCTATCTGGATCGCGATATATTTTAGCAGTTTTGACTTCGTTCACTGTGCCACAGATACGGAGAGTGAAAACTCGGCTTCAGTTATGAGGAGTAATCATTTGAATGTCATAAAATTGATTTCTTACCAACATACATTGCAAACTCATATCATAAAACTGTGATTTCCAGACTTCAGTACAACAAAAGCCATTTTCAAGCACTTGGTGACTTGTTTACATAAAGCGCCTCAATGACGTGGAATGACGTGCCAAAATTAAAGCGACATCTGATAATGGCGCGAAAATTAAGGGACGTAACTACGTAAAACGATGTTTTTTGTTCTTCATTCTATTCTAGAGAAGACTGTAAAATCTTCTGAATGCACGAGATAAGAGCATCCAAATTATTTCCGTCACTTATTATAGTAAATTGTTATTAGCTTCCGATGAATACAGATTTTTTTACCTAAGCAGGATTGTCAGTATCGACTGGTTTTTGGTCGATTGTAAGAAGGACGGCGGTGTATCATTTTGAGAATGCTTACAGTAACTTACTCATTTGCATACCGCATGCTAAAACTATATTTAGCCAAGAAATTCCACAAACGTTCATTTTTCTGTTTAATATTTTGTATTTTATTATTTTTCAAAAATTAACTTAGGAGTTATTCTTTAGTTGCATCTTACATCTTTATTTTAATAAATAACCAATGGTAAATCACGAGGAAGACAACAACAAAAAATGAGGCTCCATGGGGGTATTTGGATACTGTTAGTGTGTAAAAATATTACTACATGCGATTTATTCCGTTAATGCTCTCTAATGGACCTATATCTATAAAGTGACAAAATGCGGCCTCAAATGCAAAAATATCCAATTTAGCCCAGGCTGAAAGAATGACAGAATAACAGCTTGCTGGAAGACTGGTCTCATCTCTGAATAGGGATGAAACCACATTATCTAGGAAAATGATAAATTCATGGCAAATCTAAAAAATGTGGTCTCACTCCTATATAGAGAAGAAAATCTGGTCTCACCACAAATAACATACTAAAAGTCTGGGCTGAAGGAATGTGGTCTCATCTCTATATAGGGATGAGACCACATTATTAAGGAAAATGATAAATTCATGGCAAATCTAAAAAATGTGGTCTCACTTCTATATAGAGAAGAACATCTGGTCTCACCTTAAATCACATACTAAAATCCTGGGCTGAAGGAATGTGGTGTCATCTCTTTATAGGGATGAGACCACATTATTTAGGAAAATGATAAATTCATGGCAAATCCAAAAAATGTGGTCTCACCCTAAATAACATACAAAAAGCCTGGGCTGGGACGAAACCACAATATTTAGGAAAATGATAAATTCATGGAGAAGAAAAAAGTCTGTGCTGAAGGATTGTGGTCTTAATAATTTGGTCACCCATTAAAAAAACTTAAGTTGATCCCTATTATTATTAGACACGCTACATACACGGAATGAATCTTATTTTTATAATGATTAGGACCCAATTATTCTGTATGTTAATTAGGATATAACTGCGCATCCCTCTAAAATGAATCCAGAAATCCCATTGGTGGAAGCTAAAAATCTTGTGCTTTAGAATGCTTACAGCACCCTTCAAAAATTTATGAATGAATGGTCACGTTGTCTCTTTGATCCAAGTTAGTGGACGCTTGCATGTTCGTAACGCCCAGAGAGCTAAATTTTGTATTAGATTGTAAAATGTAGACATTTTAAAGAATTTACCGTCATCATCAGATGAACAGTATCTCTAGTTAAGTATTTGGTTATAGATAAATTGGAAATCACAATGAAATATAGTTGCCAAGTCATGCAAATTAGAGAAAAACAGTTGCTACCCCTTGCACTAGAAAGCCAAATGGCGGAGCAGAAGCGGAAAAATTTCCATACCCTACCTCAGTTCATCCGATCCTAGCCAGCCATCATTCTGCCTAGGCTATCATTTTTCTTTGTGATATTAGAGATGAGATATTGAAGTTTGTTTTAAGACCTTATTTGGTGTAATTCACCTTCTTATAAGGCAGGGGACCACATTGGACCTACAAATTAAACTTTTACCCATAAGGCTAACTTTTTTCTAGATTGCTAGTATGTTTAGAACTCTGATATTTCCGGAGGTGAACCCAGGAGTCATGACAGAAGACCTACAAATGGTCCTATATTTTGAATACAAGACCATGATGGCCCTGAATTGCTCACCTGATTTCATGTTGTCGCACAACTTCTGAAATCATGTGGGTGACAGCCATTCCATGAAGCATAACTGTTGCACTTAGAGAGATGATCACCTTTTTATCTCTAGTGGCCATCTTGGTTATCAGAGCTGAACGATTCCAGCTTTTTTGTGACGGAGCCACCTAGGCAACATTCCTGTGAAGTTTAAATCATTTTGGAGGGGTTCACATTTGAAAAATATTTCCTTGATTTTTTTATCTACGGCGGCCATTTTGCTCACCACTGCAGAACAAATTAAGTACTTTAGTAGAGGGTCACCTATTATAAGCAAACTTCCTATTAAGTCTGAATCAAATTGCCCCAAGGATTTAGGAGGAATTCGTATTTAAAGCAAATTGTTGACAGTTTTCTAGTTTTAGCTCTGGTGGCCATTTTGCTGATCGGAGCCGAACCGTTTAAACTAATTTTCTAAAAGGTCACCTATGCAACATTCCTACGAAGTTTGAATACAATTCGCCCAAGGTATAGGAGAAGTTAACGTTTGAAGATTTTTCTACGTTTAGCTCTGGCGGCCATCTTGTTCAACTGGGCGGAACTGTTTTAGCTATTTTGGTAGGGAGTCACATATGCAAAAATCCTGTTTGTTGGATTTGAGGTTTAAAGCCCCCGTCAACAGTGTATAGGTCATTTTGGATACGTTGCTTCCAATTTTGTGGGATTTTTAACCAACATTGAGATGAAATGACATCTCAAGCCCTGTCGCCCAATGAAACCAATAGGTTTTATAAGCATGGACGGGCCGACTCGCACAGCTTTGCCTGAGCAGGCTTAGATCCTCTAAGCGGTTTACCAGTACTCGTGTGCGGTCGGTTTCAACGCTGCGCGAAGCATCATGCAGCCCATCTATTTCTTCAAGAACCGATGGGTAAGGGCTAACAACATTCCTCTGAAGTTTGAATCAAATTGGCCAAAGGGTTTAGGAGAAGTTCAAATTTGAAGTAAATTTACGTTTTTATTCAAATTTTAGCTCTGGTGGACTTTTGCGCATCGGAGCTATTTTGGTAGAGAGTAACTTAAGCAATATGCCTATGAAATTTGAATGCAACCAGCCCAAGGTTACAGGAAGAGTTGTCGTTTATCGATGTTCTATTTTTTAGCTCTGGAGGTCATCTTGTTCATCAGAGCGGAACGATTTTAGATACAGTAGATTCTCGTTATCACAATATCTTATATCTCAAAATATTGTTTAAATCAAAATAAATTTTGTGCAGTTATATATGTTTTGCTATATGTTCCTTAGATTTCAACTCCTTTAATTTCAAACAACCGTTATCTCAAACCAAATATTCCACTTGCCTGGAGATAATGAGAGTCGAATGTATCTTGCTAGGGGGGTTACCTAGGAAACATTCTTGTGAATTTGGCCCAAGGGTTGAACAGGCAGAGTAATTGATAAGGGTCGTATCGTCGTAAAAACGACTCTCAAATCGGGCAAATACGCCTAGAAATGAAGAAAAAGTCGTACCAAATACGACCATCAAATTGGCGATACGCCAAGGTCGTTCCATTGCAGTCGTATCGGCAATGGAACAAAAAAACGTGACGCCTGACAAAAAGCAATCGATATCGCGGTAATTTTCGCCGCAACATAGTCTTCAACAAAAACTGTTCCAATCTTCAAGAACGATTAGAAATTCATCCATTCATGAATGATGGCTTTTATTTTAATTACGCTGAAACACTTCAACCTTAACTTTTGACGATCATATATTGAATACCGATCCGCTTATATTTAATCAGCCTCAAGTTATGACAACTATCAACATGATAAGGAAACCGATTATTGATGCGTGATTACATAACGATATTTATTATCTAAGGGAAAGCCGGCCGCATTATTAACTTTATTAACAACGCCTGAAGCATGAACAATATCTTTATGACAAGCATGCATAAAAATACGATCCTGAATATTGTTAGGCAACCGCATTGACTTCTACGGAGTGTCATCTTCGAGAGAAAAAAATTGGGTTCGACAGATCTACAGATTCACATTGTCATGTAGGTAGGAATTAAATATCAAAAGAGACGCACAGACGATAAAAAGTTATAACCACTTTTACTTTTTGTGGAAAACCTGACAAAGTTTCTCCGGAAAAACGCAAGAAAAAAATCAAATGCATGAGTAATTTCTGGCGACTATTTCTCCCAAATCGCAGAAATTCACGTTGAAATGGATTACTCTGTATTTTGTGGAAAAACAAAACAGAAGCAACAACAATTAACTGGGCTGGGAAAGATATAATTAATGTCACAGCGAATATATATCCGACCAGGCAGCGTTAGCGCTAGCTCTTTCTGCTTAGCGTCTGCAGGCTGCAGATGCAAGAAAATTTGCGTCCATGAATAATTATTTTCGCATCCTTTGGCCATTGGCGAAAACTCTTAACCGGAGGCTTAAAAACCTTGTTTACTGCCGTTTTCCGACACGTGTATGTCGGCGCTTATGATTATTGCATCATAATGGTTGTTTACTTTTGACTACACTTCTATTTTTCATACTGTTATCATCCCGACGTATTTTTTTCTCGCAACATTGTCGTCAATGCACGTCTGAGATAGAACCACCGCTGCACAGACTGGTCTCTTTGTCCGCCGTGTTCCGTATACATCTGACCAAAATTATATTTATTGAGTCACAATGGCAGGATTAGTCTTTAATACTTGGGTACTCATATATCTAATTGTGAATCACAGGTGGTCTGCATGAAGTGCATGCTTATTTACCGCTATCTCTCAAGTAGCCGATAAAATTAACACTCTAAGATATCTCGCCGGCGTATTTGAACATTAAGCAGAATGACTGGCAGCGCATCACAAAAGAACGCAAACACAGCAACCGGGACAGACTGATTAGCTTTCACAGATGCGCTTGCTGATCTGAGTCTTCACTGGTCGCACGTTTTATTGCATTTTTGCTGAGCGCTGAATTTCTCGCCTTTTACCAATCGCATGCAGTTGCTATAATTAGTGGAGATTTCCCGCCTTTAAACGCGTAGCACATAAGGCCGCTGCAGACACAAAACATGGGTTTGAAAACGTTTTGATGACAATATGATCTGTGTGACGGATGAAGACTCCGACCAGCCTGCACAGTCTGATCAAAACGAGCCATCAATGGCGTCTTGGAAATTCCAAAAACACATGCGAAGACTACGACCACATTGGCTGGATTTACATTCTTTAGAAGAAAAAGTAATTTTTCATTTTGCTGTCCGCCAGATTATTAACATGAAAATGTACATCGGTATGTTACGACGATATGTCTTTAACGTCTTTTACATATGGCCATTGCCACGTCTGACATTAATATAAGTGCACTTAGCAGTCATCCTGTGATGACAGATGAAGAGTGTTAAATTTAGGAGTACCGATACTCTCAAAGAGTCACAGGATACGCCTATAGTCTTTGGTTGAAGGAGTAACAGTACTCCTTGGACAAAAGCTATCAATAACACTGAACAGGAGTTGACATTTGATGATTTTTGTATATTTGTTTCAGCTCTTGGGGACATCTTGTTCATAAGAGTCGAACTGTTTTAGCTATTTTGATAGGGAGCCACATAGGCAACATTCCTGTGAAGTTTGAAAGAAATCGGCCCAAGGGTATACGAGGAGTTTCCATTTGGAGCAAATTTACATTGTTTTCTTATTTTCAGCTCTGCGGCAGCCACTTTGCTCATCAGATTGGAACTGTTTTAGCCGTTTGGATAGAGGGTCACCTAAGCAACATTCCCATGAAGTTTAAAGGGTACAGGAGGAGTTGTCGTTTAAAGATTTTTCAATTTCAGCTCTGACAGCCATATTGTTTATCAGAGCGGAACAATTTAAACTATTTTAATAGGGAGTCAACTAGGCAACATTCTTGTGAAGTTTGAATCAAATTAGCCAAAGGGTATAGGAGGAGTTCGCGTTTCAAGCAAATTTACGATGTTTTACTATTCTACGCTCTGAAAGCCACTTTCAGGCCTCCTAGTGGCCCTTTTTGAAAATACAGGTTTTTATATAGGTTCTTCTTACTCAAAATATAGGTTATTTACAGGTTTTTCAATAAAAATATATGTTAAAAAAAGAGTCTTCGTAACTTACATAAAGATTTTAAACTGAAGAAAAAATATTTGATGAATTTTTGTGCCACACTTACTCAGATAAAGTTGATCTGAATTTTACAAAGTCTGAAAGGGCGAAGCGAGTGAGGAAAAAAATTACAATTTCTTGACAGTTTTCATCACTTTTTATGGGACTAAAAAGTAAAAAATAGTAGTGCATTTTGAAAGTTAGGGTTGAGTCGCAAGAAGGTTCAAAAAGTGAAAAATATAGGTTTTTTCATGAAAATACAGGCTTTTTATAGGTTTTATGAACAAAATAAAGGTTTTTTAGATTTGGCACAAAATTATAGGTTATTATAGGTTTTATAGGTTTTGCAAGGAGGCCTGCACTTTGCTCATCGGAGCAAAACTGCTTTAGCTATTTTGGTAGAGGGTCACCTAAGCAAAATTTCTTTGAAGTTTGGAGAGTAAAGGAGACGCTGTAATTTTGTTCTCTTTTTAGCTATGGCGGCCATATTGTTCATTAAAGCAGAAGGATTTTAGCCATTTTGTAGATAGTCACTTATAATGCAACATTCCTGTGAAGATTGAATCAAATTGGTCAAAGGGTTAAGGAGGAGTTCGCGTTTGGAGCAAATTTACGTTTTCTTTTTTTAGCTCTGGTGGTCATTATGCTCATCAGAGCGGAACCTGTTTAGCTATTTGGGTGAGGGTCACCTATTAGACCGACAAACGTTGATTTATTACTCAACAAATCACAAACTAGAGCTGTCAAAAGCAACATTCCTATTAAGTTTGAATTAATTTGGCCCAATGGTACAGGAGGAGTTGTCGTTTAGAGGTTTTTCAATTTTTAGCTCTGAAGACCATCTTGTTTATCGGAGTGGAACGATTTTAGCAATTGTGGTACGGAGCCAGGCAGGCAACATTCCTGTTAAGTTTTAGTCAAACTGGCCAAGGGGTCTAGGAGGAGTTCCCGTTGAAGCAAATTTGCGATGTTTGTTTTCTATTTTTGGCTCTAGTAGCCATTTTGCTAATCAGAGCACAACCGTTTTAGCAATTTTGGTAGAGGGTCACCTTAGCAACAGTCCTATAAATCTTAAATGAAATTGGCCCCAAGGGTACAGGAGGAGTTGTCGTTTAAACATTTTCAATTTTTAGCTCCTGAGGCCATCTTGTTTATCTGAGCGGGACGATTTTAGCTATTTTGGTAGAGAGCCACCAAGGCAACATACATGTGAAGTTGTAATTAAATTGGCCCAAGGGTTAAGGAGTTCGCATTTTAAGCAAATTGTTGACGCCGGACGATGCACGACCGACATTCACTGATCACAATAGATCGCCACGACAACTTCGAGCTCAGGTGATTCGTGTTCAGATGAGCTAATAAATGCTTTTTTGTAAATCAATGGTTGCAAAGACATGAGCATCTGAAACTTATTTGAAAGGTGGCCGGTCATACCCACCATTGTGGTCATGTCACTTGGGCGCCAAGGTAAACCTAAGATCATAATCTGAGCAAGCTAGTATTGGCGAGAGCCATAACTACTTTAAACAACCTCCTGTTTTGTCTCTCAGTATAATAAAAATCAAAAATGAGTTCCTTTAAGAGCAATGAAAACATTCATAAGAAAGAAGATGGGCCATACTACGTAGTTTCGGCTAATAAAGCCTCATCAGTGACCCTGTAATGATCCGGCAAAGAAAGCCAGAGAAAACGTACTGCAATTTTGCAAACTTCGAATAGGCAGTCGACTCAAAGACTGATATAAATCAAAATGGGGTCCAAATAATTAAAAACCTGTCTAGAATTAGTCTAAACCAATAATTTATTTCCGATTTCTCAGAATATTCACGATGATCTGAAAGGACCAAAAGTAAATTATAAACTGCACTATGGTACTTTTAATACGATTTTATTACATAATCAAATGCGCATTGCACCTATACTGGTAATCAATGCTTATTACCTTGTTGCGAGGATTTTCAGGAGAGGATTGGTTTTAAATGATACAAAACAGAAGTTAAGGCAATGATCAGGAATCGGTACAATTAACGCACATCTCCCATCGGGGACATCAAAGGGAAATAATCACAAACGTGAAATAACTAGGCCCTAATGGAAACATCAATAGCGGGAAGCCAAAATGACAGTTACTTTTTCACAAAATGGCCAACTAGCTATCCAAAACACAAATATATAAGCGATACACACATTAAAAAACAAACTATATTAAAAACACGCGACAGACGAACCACCTTAGAACGGTCAGTGAAAAGTATTTACTGGGGTGGGGGTTGGCTTAAATCTATTTTACGCGGCAATCCTTGCCCTTATTTCGTCGCGATTTTTTTTTAAATCTAAAATCTGAATTTATCATATGACGCCGCGTCTGTGAGTGTAATAACGGCATGTAATAAATTCGATAATCCTCTAGTGGATTAAATATGCATATTATTTAGATACGCCCCGTAACGTTACATGTACGAAGTTTTAACGACGTCGCGTTTACTAATGGCGGAATACTGACATATTTGTTAAACAATCGTTAATAAAATGCGTTTTAAATGTCATATGATAAATAGAATCTTGCATTCGTGCTCATGTATTATTAAACGCGTTGAAGAAAAGGGATAAAATGCTCGGAAAAGCCTCGCACTCAATCCCCTTTCCTCAACGCGTTTAATAAATTCAATAATACATGAACACTCATGAAAGACCCTCTATGACCTTTACCATTGTCTGGGAATTACCTTGACGCTTGTAACTATTACATACCCAGATAATACCCGTTTACTTTGTACAGAAGTTACCCGTAACTATTTGTTCCATATGCTCATAGTCATGTGAATATTGCCCGTAGATAAGCAGTCACGTTCACAATAGAACTTCTTTCAAATTCGTCCATTTCGAGATTAAAAGTTGGCAGCCATCTTGTCGTGCGTATCGGTTAAAAGAACGTAAATCAAAACGCATACAGGTTCTGATAAAATGCATAAAGCAAATTTTATGCTTTCAAATATGACCTAACTTCAGTCCGTTTATATTCTCAACAGTTCATTATGGGAAATAGTAAGAATTTCAAAAGATATAAAACGGACGCTTCGGACAAAATGTTATCCTCTGTTGGTAAACGTCGATGATTTTAATGACGTCACATTCGCCAACGGTAACGTCATCTTCACTTTGGCGCCATTGGGCATGGTTTTTCAACGTGTAGGAAGACACTAAACGACCTGCAATATTTTCCATTTCATTTCAAGTAAAGATATATAAACTGATTTTATGTTACTATTTCTATGCCACCCGATCGTGAAAAAAATATAGACACAGATGCCCTAGAAAGCCACAATCAAAGATTGCAGCCTACCAATGGCACCAAGAGGCAGAGTATAACTAACACCGAGGAAAACGAAAAAGAAAAAAAAATAATAACAAACAGCACAGCTGGTGGTTGTATTGTCCATTATACCTAGTATATTTGAACAAATTTCTTTTCACCATCCCAGGGACATTCCACATGAAATATGGCTTCAATCAGCAAAGGGTTTTCAGAAAAGATGTTTGAAGCTATTCACAGACAGACGACAGACGTTGACAACGTAGCCCTTGAATACTAAAATCTCGCCAGCGAAGGGCCCAAATGAGCTTAAACTTATTATCTAACCAACATTTTGAACAATGAAATGAAAATAAAAAAAAATACTTCAAGGCTGAGCTGCCAATGTTTTTGAAAGTCTATGATATAGTTAATGGTTCAGACGCGTTATGTTTGCTATAATCTCTGAACAATAATAGAATATATAACCAAAGTGGTACTTTACTGCACCATTTGACAATACTTGGACATATTTTCTTTGACTTTCTAAAACTGAAATATTCAGAATACAATGTCATGATTTCTTGAGATTGGAAACCAGTTTAAACAAGAGAACCATGATGGTCCTATATCGCTCACCTGAGCTAACAGATTCAAAGGTTCAGAAAGGTCCAAACTTTACTAATGACAGGGTCAAAAACCGGTATTTTCAGCATTCAATGAGATGTAATTCTATGAGAGACAGGCTGACATCACCAATTTTCAAACTTATCTGAACTTTCATTCCCAACCTACTTATATGCTAGTTTCAGGAAGATTCGGTAAATGGTGATGACAAGGTACAAACTAGGCATTTTCAGCAAAGAAGTGGACTTAACTCTTATGCGTTATGTGCCAACAATTTTAGTTTGCAAGCACACTCAAGTTTTTATCCCCAACGTACTTATATGTAAGTTCCAGGAAGATTCGTTCAAACTTAGGGACTTATGATGATGACAATGTCAAAAATGGTCATTTTCAGCAGTCATAGGGACATAACTGTATGATAAATAGGTCGACCTCACCAGTTTTTCAACTCATTCAAGCCTTCATCTCTGACTTACTTACATTGTAAGTTTCAAGAAGATTCGATCAAAACTGAAGGGGCTACGGTGCTGACAAGGTAAAAAACAGGCATTTTCTGCAATGAAAGTGACGTAACTCAAGCCGACCTAAATGCTTTTCGAACTCACTCTGAGCTTTTACACCTGACTTGCTTATATGTAAGTTTGATGAAGATCCGATAAAAACTATAGGGGCTATGGTAATGACAACGTCAAAATAGACATTTTCTCAATATAAGGGATGTAATTTTAAGATAAACAGGCCAACTTCACCAATTTTCGAAATCATACCAGCTTTAATACCTGACTTACTTGAGTGTAAGTTTCAAGAAGATCTGCTCAAAACTGAAGGGGCTACAGTGATGGCAAGATCGAAAATAAGCATTTCCAGCAAAGTAGGGAACATAACTCCGTGATTAAGAAAAGGTCACTCACGAAAGGCCACAATCTAAGAACGCAGCCGTCTTAAGTTACCTCTAGAAAATGACACAGAGGCACATACAAAAACAGACGAAACCTGAACAATGGCACAAAGCCAAATAACAAAAAGACACTGCAAAAGAACGACCGCGTTGAGACAGTCAGTTGTAAAACAACTTGGGGGGCTTCAACTCCGGAATTTATGAAATTTCAACCCTCGCTCTCAGTTCCAGTACAGTATCAAACAAAATAACAATAACAAATTGATCTTTCTAGGCTTTCTAGCTCAGCAGTTAGTCATGATAAAATACATGGTAAAATGGTTATGTACGAATTAATATCATCATGAATCAGGGATAAGGACTCAACAACAATCCAACCTCAGAGCAGATGAAAACCACCAGTTAGATCTCAGAGAGTCGAACCCATGAAATATCTGGTTCCACCCATCCCAAATTCAAAGGATTTAAGATTGGTCATCATCAAAGAGTCCGGAGTCCAACCCAGCACCATGCATCCAAAGAGCGAAGCAAAGTTGTCCACTGTAAAAGGGTTAACAACCAAAACATGTGGTTTTCGAACTCATTCAAACTATTATCCCTGACTTACTTATATGTAAGTTTCCGAAAGATCTGATAAAAGTGAAGGGGCTGCGGGGATGGCAGGGTAAAAAAAGCATTTTCTGAAATCAAGGGGGTCATTACTCTCTGAAATATAGGCCGACCTCACCAATTTTGAAACTCGAGGTTTTATCCCTTGCTTACTAACATGTAAGTTCCAAAAAGATCCGATGGAAACAGAAGGGGCTACAGTGGTGACAAGATAAATAAGATATTCATCTTCGGTAAAGTTGATGTCGCACCTCCTCCCCGCATGCCCCACATAAAAAATAAAAGTTTATTTAAGGCAGAAGAAATTAATGGCAGGGTCATAAAAATGACTAAGTCCACAATGTAGAAAAAGTGACAAAATTTGCTCCGAAGATTAAGTCCAAACCACATGCCCAGCCTCATGTCATGGCAAAAACACATGTAAAGTTTCAAAATGATTAGTATAAAACAGTAAGAGGAATTGCGATGATGAGGTACCTATCATAATTACATGTTTATCAATTGAAGGTTAACAATGACAAAGTTCACAATGTGGAAAAAGTGACAAAAAATGATCCGAAGATTAAGTCCAAACCACATGCACAGCCTCATGCCATGGCAAAAACACATGCAAAATTTCAAAATGATTAGTATAAAACTGTAAGAGGAGTCGCGGTGACAAAGAGGTACCTCCTGTATATTCATTAAATGGTTAAAATGATTAAATTCACTATGTGCAAAAAGTGGAAAAAATATTCCGAGAATTATGTCCAAACCACATGCACCTCTTCATACCTTTCTCAGGAAAGGCCACAATCTAAGAACGCAGCCGTCTCAAATTACCTCTAGAAAGTGACACAGAGGCACACACAAAATCAGACGAAACCTGAACAATGGCACCAAGCCAAATAACAAATAAGACACTGCAAAAGAACGACCGCGTTGAGACAGTCAGTTGTAAAACAACTTGGAGGCTTCAACTCCGGAATTTATGAAATTTCAACCCTCGCTCTCAGTTCCAGTACAGTATCAAACAAAATAACAATAACAAATTGATCTTTCTAGGCTTTCTAGCTCAGCAGTTAGTCATGATAAAATACATGGTAAAATGGTTATGTACGAATTAATATTATCATGAATCAGGGATAAGGACTCAACAACAATCCAACGTCAGAGCAGAAGAAAACCACCAGTTAGATCACAGAGGGTCGAACCCAGGAAATATCTGGTTCCACCATTCCCAAATTCAAAGGATTTCAGACGGGACATCATCAACGAGTCCGGAGTCCGGCCCACCACCATGCATCCAAAGAGCGAAGCAAAGTTGTCCACTGTAAAAGGGTCAACAACCAAAAATGTGGTTTTCGAACTTATTCAAGCTTTTATCCCTGACTTACTTATATGTAAGTTTCCGGAAGATCTGATAAAAAGTGAAGGGGCTGTGCGGTGATAGCAGGGTCAAAAAAGGCATTTTCTGAAATCAAGGGGGTGGGGGCATTACTCTCTGAAATATAGGCCGACCTCACCAATTTTGAAACTCGAGGTTTTATCCTATGCTTACTTACATGTAAGTTCCAAAAAGATCCGATGGAAACTGAAGGGGCTACAGTTATGACAAGGTAATCAAGAGGCCCATGGGCCACTATGCTCATCATATGTCCTAAGGCCATTGGCTAATAATAACAATAAAGCTGCAATAGTTTCTGAAAATTACATGTACATAGTTTACGCATAATAGTCAATGTGACTAAATATAAATGTTGCATAAAATAGGTCAAGGTCATCTGAGGGTTATTATTTGAACACAATATGATAGGCTTAAGACCCAAATGTCACATATAAAGTTTCTTGACCATTTGCTCATTCGTTCAAGAGAAGATCTTTGAAGAATTTTGTCTTATATGGGAAAAGAGGTTATCTTGCTCATGTGACCAGACGCAAAACATTTATTTTCATTTCCTTGTTCCTAAAAACTTTTGTAGTTAATTTGGTTACAAATGACTCAGTGGTTTCTGGAATAATAAGTTTTAATTTCTATATCTGAATGACCTTGGGCAAAGATCAGGGAATGATCTTGACCATGAAAACTCATGTAGTTTCATTCACTCATTTAGCTAACTGTATCTACCAATTTATTCCAAAAAAAATCAGTTTGACTTTTTCCCATATAATGTGACCAAATTTGACATTGAGGTTATTAGGTCAGGGCATCCGGGGTCATCATTTAAACAAACTATGATGGGCCCAAGTCCCAAATGCTACATACCAAGTCTGCCCACTGGTTATGGAGAAGAAGATTCTAAGGGGTTTTTCCTTATATGGGCATGGCGGCCATCTTGGTCATGTAGCAAAACTCACATTAATTAATATTCATTTCCTTGTTCCTTATAGCTTTCATATGAAATTTGGTTACAAATGGCCCAGTGGTTTAAGTGGAAAACAAGATTAAATTATCGTATTTGAATGACCTTGGGTCAAGGTCCAGAAATGATCTTAACCTTGAATACTCATGTAGCTTCTTCCACTTATTTTGTTAACTGCATCTACCAATTTTCAGATCACATGCTGCAACTGTTTTCAATATATACTCAATTTTGACTTTTACTTACACAAAAGTCTATGTGATTAAATTTTATCTTGGCGTAAAATTGGTCAAGGTCATTCGAGGGTCATCGTTTGAACAAACTCGGTAGGACCGAAGTCCCTGATGATTCATGCCAGGTTTCGAGGTCATCCACCTGTTGGTTTCAGAGGAGAAGATATTTTAAGCTTTTGACCATATATGAGCATGGCGGCCATCCTGATCACGGAACCTATTCCTTACGAACAAATTTCCTTTCTTCCTTCCTAATGAGGCTCCATATGTAAGTTGGGTTCAATTGGCCCAGTAGTTTCAGAGGAGAAGTTGTTTGAAAATGTTGACGACAGACGACAACGACGGACCACTACCTATTGTATAAGCTCCCCGGACGCGGACGGCGGATCACTGCCTTTACTATACGCTCCCCCGGAGCCTTCCTCTGGTGAGCTATACACATATGCTATCTTGACTTCTTCCCATATAAAAGTCTCTGTGACCAAATTTGACCTTTCCGTTAATTAAGTCAAGGTCGTCCGAGGGTCATCGTTTTAGCAAACTATAATGGGCCCGAGTCCCCAATGCCACCTGCCAAGTTTCATTACAATCGGCCCACTGGTTCAGGAGGAGAAGAGTTTTAAGAAGTTTTACCTTATATGGGCATAGCGCCATCATGGTCATGTACCCAAACTCAAATTAATTAAATTTGATTTCCTTGTTCTAAAAAGTTTTCAGACAAAATTTGGTTGCAAATGGCCTAGTGGTTTCAGTGAAAAACAAATTTTTAATTTTCATATGTGAATGACCTTGGGCCAAGGTCAGGGAATAACCTTGACCTTAAAAACTAGTGTAGTTTCACTAGCACATTTTGCCCACTGCATTTACTCATTTTCAGGTCACAGATTGAAATAGTTTAAAAAAATATGCTGTTTTGACTATTTCCCATACAAAAGTCTATGTAACAAAATTTGACCTTGGCGTAAAATGGGTCAAGGTCATCCGAGGGTCATCATTTAAGCAATCTATCATGGGCCCGAGTCTCCTATGCATACCAAGTTTCATCACAATTTGCCCACTGGTTCAGGAGAAAAAGATTTCTAAGGGTTTTTACCTTATATGGGCATGGAGGCCACCTTGGCCATGTGACCTTTACCCTGCGAGCAAACTTTTGTTCCCCAATCTCATGGATGCTCCACATGAAATTTGACTTCAATCGGCCCAGCAGTTTGGAGAAGTAATTTGAAAATGTTGAGGCGGACGCGGACACGGACGCGGACGACAGACGACGGACGGCGGATCAGTGCCTATACCATAAGCTACCCCGGAGCCTTCGGCTCTGGTGAGCTAAAAATAGGCATTTTCAGCAATCAAGGGGACGTAAATTATGATAGATATCCGACCTCGCCAATTTTCGAACTCATCCTAGCTTGTATCCCTGACTTGCTTATATGTAAGTTGCCAGAAGATCCGATCAAAACTGAAGGGGCTACGGTAATGACAAAGTAAAAAATAATCATTTTCAGCACAGTAGGGGACGTAATTCCGTAGGTAATCGGCCGGCATTGCTAGTTTTTCCTGACTAACTTGTACGTAAGTTTCAGGAAAATCCTATCAAAACTGAAGGAGCTACGATGATGGAATTATCAAAAATAGGCATTTTCCGCAAAAAAGCGGACGTAAGTCTATTACGATAAATGGGCTGACCTGGCCTGTTTTCGAACTCATCCGAGTTTTTATTCCCAGCCACCTTACATATACGTTTCAGAAAGAAAAGATCAAAACTAAAGGCACTACGGTGATGACAAGCATTTTCCTATTGTCAGTCTATGGGTAATTGAATTTGCAATAGCAACCCAAGTTTTTGTTCGGTTTCAAACAAAAACGCTTATGTCAGAGGCATGCTACATATGAGAAATGGTTGAGATCAGCCTACAGGTTGCAGAAATATAACTGGTCAAATGTGTGGACGGACGACGGACGACCCACTCTACTAAAAGCTCCTCTGGAGCCTTCGGCCCTGGTCAACTAAAAACTTAAGAGTGGCTAAGGTGATGACAAGGTTACAAATAGACATTTTCTGAAATCAAGGGGGACATAACTCTCTGAAATATATGCCAATCTAACCATATTTAACTCTTTCGAGGTTTTATCTCACTTACTTACTTGCGTGTTTCAAGACGATCCCATAGAACTGAAGGGGAAACAGTGAGGACAAAGACCAAAATAGGCATTTTCAGCATTCAAGGGGCCGTAACTCTATCTAAAATAGGCCGCCCTCGCCAGTTTTCGAAGTAATCCGAGCTTTTATCCCAGACATACTTGTTTGTAAGTTTCAAGAAGATCCCTTCAAGACTGTAGGGGCTACGGTCATGACAAGGTCAAAAATAAGCATTTCAGCAAATTATGGGCATAACTACGTGAGTAATCGACCGACATCGCTGGCTTTCGAACTCATCCAAGCTTTTATCTCTGACTTACTTGTTTGTAAGTTTCAAGAAGATTCTATCAAAACTTAAGGCGCTACGGTGAGATAAAATCAAATCTAATCATTTTCAGCAAAGTAGGGGGCATTACTCCGTAAGTAATCGACCAACATCGAAATCATATGAGCTTTTAACCCAGACTTACTTGTATGTAAGTTACAGGAATATCCTATCAAAATTGAACGGGCTAACGTGCTGACAAGGTAAAACAAGAGGTACATGGTCACTATGCTCACCAGAGCTCATGGGGGCACAGCCCACTGGCAGCAATGTAGTTTAATTAACCATGAAACCACTGCAACCAAGGATGCTACAGATAAAATTTGGACCCAATCAGCCTAGTTGCTTTAGAGGTCTGATGCCCCTTGAGTGTGCTGTTGCAGGACAACAGATGACAGTTGACAATTTCCCATCTGTTGCAACCAATAGGCCTAAAAGAACATTATTTAAGGAACATTTCTATGGAATTTAGACAAACTTTCTTGAAAGCATAAATGTCATTTTTCAATTTTCCCCATTAAGTCAATGGAAACTCTTAACTTTCCATAGCAAACAAACTAAGGAGCCAAATTTCATAAACCAGAGCTCAGGTTGGCACTGCCCAATGGCAGCCATGTATTTTAACATGATATGGTTTTAATCAACCAATTATAAAGTCTCCCAACAGACCCCACACCCAAATGAGCAACCTTGTGGGCTCTGTATCTGAAATATAAGGTGTTTTATAGAGTAAAGGGGTTGGACATTGACCCTATGGAGATATAAGGTCCTTAAAGCCGTGGAGGGATTGGGGCATGGTGGATCCCAGAAAAGCCCAAGACTGTTGTCACTGAATGTGTCTTATGACACGGACCAAGAAGGGTGGGCATCTGAATGGTTTATGAGATATGAGGCTCTTTTATGAAGTGGATGGGAGAGAAATGGCCCCTGCGAACCCCACAAGTCGGTGTTACTGAATGTGTCCAGAAATAATGAACAAGAATATATATGGTTATTGGCTGGGGATTTGAATTGTTTCCGAAATATATGGCCTTTTAGGAAGTGGAGGGGCGGAGCATGGCCACAGCACATTGCCCCAGTGCCAAGGGACCCCCATGCTGGTGTGAATGAATGAGTCTTATCATAAGGAACAAGACTAGAGCTGCCGCCTAACGGGCGCCAATTATACCCCCGCATGCGTTGTCAATTTTTACAAGTATTTGACCTTGAGGAAGGTCAACGTGAAGGTCAAGGTCAGGTTTGTGTATATCAATCTTAAGTACTAGTGGCAAGGTGTGTGGTGTGTGAATATTAAAGCAATCAGTCAAAGAATGAGGAAGTTATGTGCAATGTTTAAGTTTTTTGTACCCACAAATTTTTACAAGTATTTGACCTTGAGGAAGGTCAACGTGATGGTCAAGGTCAGGTTTGTGTATATCAATCTTAAGTGCTAGTAGCAAGGTGTGTGGTGTGTGAATATTAAAGAAATCGGTCAAAGAATGAGGAAGTTATGTGCAATGTTAAAGTTTTTTTGTACCGACAAATTTTTACAAGTATTTGACCTTGAGGAAGGTCAACGTAAAGGTCAAGGTCAGGTTTGTGTATATCAATCTTAAGTACTAGTGGCAAGGTGTGTGGTGTGTGAATATTAAAGTAATCGGTCAAAGAATAAGGAAGTTGTGAGCAATGTTAAAGTTTTTTGTAACGGACCGACGACGACAGACGACGACGACAGACGACAAGCTGACTCCTATATACCCCCTTCAAACTTCGTTTGCGGGGGTATAAATATATAGAGATAAGGGGTGGGGATCTGAACAGTTTCTGGGATAAATGGCTTTTAGTGAAGTAAATGGGTGGGGCATGGCCAATTGCATCCGGGAACCCCCATGCTGGTGTCACTGATTGCGTCTTAACATAAGGAACATGAATATTTAGGGTTTAGGGTTGGGGCTCTAACAGTTTCTCAGCTTTACAGTCTTGACGGGGACGTTAAACATCAAATCAAACAAACAAATCAGATATAATTATGGCCTTTTGTGAAGTCTGAGGGGTGGAGTATGGCCCTGGCGTGCCCTGGGCGACCACTAGGTTAGTGTCACTGAATGTTTCTTATCATATGGAACAAGAGTATATATGTATACGGTTTAGGGGTGGGGACCTGTAAGGTTTCTGGGATATTAGGTCTTTTTATGAAGTGGAGGAGGTGGGGCATGGCCCCGGCACATCTCGAGGGACACCAAGGTTGGTGTCCCTGAATGCATCTTATCATAAAGAACAAGAATATATATGGTTTAGTGGTGGGGATCTGAATTGTTTCTGAGATAAATGGCATTTTATGAAGTGGAGGGGGTGGGGCATGTCCCCGACACATCACAGGGGACACCCAGGTTGGTGTCACTGAATGCGTCTTATCATAAGGAACAAGAATATATATGGTTTATGAGTGGGGGGTCTGAATAGTTTCTGAGATAAATGGCATTTTATGAAGTGGAGGGTGTGGGGCATGTGCCCGGCACATCCGGGGGACCCGCAGGCTTGTGTCACTTAATGCATCTTATCATAAAGGACAAGAATATATATGATTAAGGGTTGGGGATCGGTAAGGTTTCTGAGATATACGGCATTTTACGAAGTGAAGGGGGCGAGGCATGGCCCCGGAACAACCTGGGGACCCCCATGTTAGCATAAAAGCATATGGCTGACAGACGTTTACTCAATGAACATTTCTATAAAAGTTTTGTCTGCAATGACTTGGCAGCAAATGTTATTTTTCAATTTTCCCCATAATAAGTCTATTGAAAATCTAAGTTGCCATATAAACCAAACAAAGAGCCGAATTTCATAAAAAAAAAACACAAAACCTGTAAAGGCAAATATGGTGAATATGTCCATAAACTCTCAGCCTCATACAGCATACGGTTTCTGAGGAGATGATTTTTAAGTATTTGTTTTCTATTTTTTTTCTTCATTTTGGTTTCCATGGCAACCAATACAAAAAAGCAGCAATTCTAAAATCATATGGCAGGTAGTAGATAGCCAATAGGAACATTTCTATGAAAATGTTGTCTAAATATCTAGAGAGGCCTGTCAGTAAATGCCATTTTTCAATTTTCCCCATTATAAGTCTATGGAAACTCTAAGTTGCCGTAACAACCAAACTAATGAGCCGAATTTCATAAAAAAAAACACAAAATTTCAATCCTCCAGCCCAAGGATGCTACAGTTGAAATTTGGGCACAATCGGCCTAGCGGCTTTGGAGGAGATGCCGTTTGAAAATGTTGACGTCACACGATATATGACGACACAGACGACGACGACGGACAGCTGCCTATCCTATAAGCTCCCCCGGAGCCTTCGGCTCTGGTGAGCTAAACAAGAGGGTCCAATGGCCCTATATCGCTCACCTGTGTACCAGAAAATCATTAGTGTAGGAGACCACTTGACATTGCTACATACTAAATATCTAAACTCAGGCAAAGCCGTGTCCATGCTTATAAACCCTATTTGTTTCATTTGGCGACAGGGCGTCGAGATGTAATTTCTTCTCGATGTTGGGTAAACGTCCCTCAAAATTGGAAGAGACATCTCCAAAATGACCTATACAGTGCTGACGGGGATGTAAAACCTCAAATCAAACAAAATCTGTGCCTTATGGTTTTGGAGAAGAAGATTTTTTGAAGATTTTTCCAGTATAAGACTATAGGAGCTAATGAGCCCTGGGGCTTGGCCAATTTTGACCCAAAGGGCATGGTTGGCAGGATTTATGTAGGCGACCATTTTGAGTTGTTATATACTAAATATCTAAGGTCTGTACTTCATGGTTTCAAAGAAGCTGTTTGAAGCTTTTTTCCATTATAAGTTTGTTGGAGTTAAGGGGCCACAGGATTTGGCCAATTTTGACCCCAGGGGCATGATTGGCAAGATTCATGTAGGCGACCACTCGAGATTGCTACATGCTAAATACCTAAGCTCTGGGACTAATGGTTTCAGAGAAGAAGATTTTTGAAGATTTTTTTTCCCATTTAAAGTTGTTTTTTTTTTATTATAAGGGCCCTGCGGTTTCAGAGAAGAAGATTTCTGAAGTTTTCCCGATTGTAAGTCTATGGAAGCTAAAGAGCCCTGGGGTGTGGCCAATTTGGATCCCAGAGACATTACTGGCAGGATGTATGTAGGTGGCCACTTGACGTTGCTACATACTAAAAATCTAAGCTCTGGCCTTATGGTTTCATAGAAGAAGATTTTGAAGTTTTTTTTTCCCATGATAAGTCTATTGGAGCTGATGAGCACGGGCGTGGCCAATATTGACCCCAGGGGCAGGGTTAGCAGGATTTATGTAGCTCGCTATTTTATATTGCTAGATACTAAATATCGAAGTTCTGTGCTTCACAGTTTTTAGGAAGAATGAGACTGTGGGAGCTAAGGGGCCCCGGGGCGTGGCCCATTTGGACCCCAGGGGCATGATTAGCAGGAAATATGTAGGTGAACACTTGCCATTGCTACATGCTAAATATCTAAGCTCTGGGTCCTGTGGTTACAGAGAAGAAGATTTGTGATGCCTTTTTCCATTATACGTCTATGGGAGCTAAAGGGGTCCCAGGGTGTGGCCAATTTGGACCCCAGGGGGCATGACTGGCAGGATTTATGAAGGTGACCACTTGTCATTGCCACGTGCTAAATATCTAAGTTCTGGGCCCTGTGGTTTCAGAGAAGAAGATTTTTGAAGCTTTTTTCCATTATGAGTCTATGGGAGCTAAGGGGTCCCTGGACGTGGCCCATTTGGACCCCAGGGGCATGATTGGAAGGATTTATGTAGGTGACCATTTGCCGTTGCTACATGCTAAATAGCTAAGCTCTGGGCCCTGTGGTTTCAGAGAAGAAGATAGCGAAGCTTTTTCCATTATGAGTCTATAGGAGCTTTGGGGCCCCAGGGCGTGGCCTGTTTGGACCCTAGGGGCATGATTGGCAGGAATTATGAAGGTGACCACTTGCCTTTGCTACATGCTAAATATCTAAGCTCTGGGCCCTGTGGTTTCAGAGAAGAAGATTTTTGAAGCTTGTTTTTCCATTATGAGTCTATAGGAGCAAAGGGGCCACGGGGCGCAGCCCGTTTGGAACCCAGTGGCATGATTGGCAGGAATTATGTAAATGACCACTTGCCGTTGCTTCACGCTAAATACCTAAGCTCTGGGCCCTGTGGTTTCATAGAAGAAGATTTTTTAAGCTTTTTTTCCATTATGAGTTTATGGGAGCTAAGGGGCCCCAGGGCGTGGCCCATTTGGACACCAGGGGCATGATTGGCAGGGTTTATGTAGGTGACCACTTGCCGTTGCTACATGCTAAATATCTCAGCTGTGGGCCATGTGGTTTCAGAGAAGAATCTTTTTGAAGCTTTTTATTCCATTATGAGACTATAGGACCTAAGGGTCCCCGGGGCGTGGCCCATTTGGACCCCAGGTGCATGATTGACAGGAATTATGTAGGCGACCACTTGCCGTTGCTACATGCTAAATATCTAAGCTCAGGGTCCTGTGGTTTCAGCGAAGAAGATTGTTGATGCCTTTTTCCATTATGAGTCTATGGGAGCTAAAGGGGTCCCAGGGTGTTGCCCATTTGGACCCCGGGGGCATGACTGGCAGGATTTATGTAGGTGACCACTTGTAATTGCCACATGCTAAATATCTAAGCTCTGGGCTCTGTGGTTTCAGAGAAGAAGATTTTTGAAGCTTTTTTTTTCATTATGAGTCTATGGGAGCTAAGGGGCTCCTGGGCGTGGCCCATTTGGACACCACGGGAATGATTGGCAGGATTTATGTAGGTGACCACTTGCCGTTGCTGCATGCCAAATATCTAAGCTCTTGGCCCTGTGGTTTCCGAGAAGAAGATTTTTGAAACTTTTTTCCATAATAAGTCTATAGGAGCTATGGGGCCCGGGGCGTGGCCCGTTTGACCCCAGGGATATGATTGGCAGTAATTATGTAGGCGACCCCTTGCCTTTGCAACATGCTAAATATCTAAGCTCTGGGCCCTGTGGTTTCAGAGGAAAAGATTTTTTAAGCTTTTTTACCCATTATCAGTCTATTGGAGCTAAGGGGCCCCAGGGCGTGGCCCATTAGGATCCCAGGGGCATTTTGGCAGGAATTATGTAGATGACCACTTGCCGTTGCTATATGCTAAATAGCTCAGCTCTGGGCCCTGTGGTTTCAGGGAACAAGCTTTTGAAGCTTTTTCCGTTATGAGTCTATAGGAGCTAAGGGTCCCCGGGGCGTGACCCGTTTGGACCCCAGGAACATGATTGGCAGGAATTATGTAGGCGACCACTTGCCGTTGCTACATGCTAAATATCTAAGCTCAGGGTCATGTGGTTTCAGAGAAGAAGATCTTTTAAGGCTTTTTTCCATTATGAGTCATAGGACCGAAGGGGCCCCGGGGCGTGGCCCATTTGGAACCAAGAGGCATGATTGGCAGGAATTATGTAGGTAACCACTGGCCGTTGCTACATGCTAAATATCTCAGCTCTGGTCCCTGTGGTTTCACAGAAGAAGATTTTTGAAGCTTTTTTTCCATTATGAGTCTATGGGAGCTATGGGTCCCCGGGGTGTGGCCAATTTGGAGCCCAGGGGCATGATTGACAGGAATTATGTAGGTGACCACTTGTCGTTGTTACATGCTAAATACCTAAGCTCTGGGCCCTGTGGTTTCAGAGAAGAAGATTTTTGAAGCTTTTTTCCATTATGAGTCTATGGGAGCGAAGGGGTCCCGGGGGTATCCCATTTGGAACCCAGGGGCATGACTGGCAGGAATTATGTAGGTGACCATGGCAGGTAATAAGTAGGTGGCCACTTGCCGTTGCTTCATGCTAAATATCTAAGCTCTGGGCCCTGTGGTTTCAGAGAAGAAGATTTTTGAAGATTTTTTTTCTATTATAAGTCAATGGGAGCTAAGGGGCCCCGCGGTGTGGCCAATTTGGACCCCAGGGCCATGATTGGCAGGAATCTTGTAGGTGACCACTTGATATTGTTACAAGCTAAATATCTAAGCTCTGGGCCCTGTGGTTTCAGAGAAGAAGATTTGTTTTGTTTTTTAATTTTTCCCATTGTCAGTCTATGGGAGCTATATGTTGCCATGGCAACCAGAATTCCAATCTGATCAGCAAAAACCTTATGCAGCCTTTCCCTCTACCTGATGATACTTCACATGAAATTTGATCAAGATTGGCCATGAAGTTTTAGAGATATACTTATATGAATTTGTTTACGGATGGACGGACGTACGCACGGACGCACGCACTTACGACGGACAAAATGTGATCACAAAAGCTCACCTTGTCACTACGTGACAGATGAGCTAAAAATAGGCAGTTTCTGCAAGCAATGGGAAGTTACTGGGCTGACTTGACCGGTTTTCGATCTCATTCCAGTTCTTATCCCCAGCAACCTTACATATAAGTTTCAGAAAGATCTGATCAAAACTGAAGGCGCTACGGTGTTGGCAAGCATTGTCCCACTGTAAGTCTATTGGACTTGTGGTTGCCATAACAACCAAAGTCTTCGTTCGATTTCGAAATAAAGCTACTGCCATCTATGCCCTACCAGAGGCATGCTACAGATGAGAAATGTTTTAGATCAGCGTGCAGGTTGCAGAGATATAACTGGTCAAAGGTGGGGACGGACTGACGACGGATGGATTGACGACCCACTATACTATAAGTTACCCTGCAGCTTTCAGCCCAGGAAAGCTAAAAGTTCTGTTTGACAGAGACAAACAGTATGAGAAATATTACACCAAGAAAGAAAATGGAAAATTACAAAATTTGTCTACTGGTAGAGTTTCTAAATATCACGATGGTTTATACAAACCTCAGCATTTAACTGTTCGTGGAGATAGAGTGTATAGACACCAGCAGCGTAACCACCGCTAAGCTGCAGCTCATACTTCCTGCAAAATCATTAATAATAGAATCTATAATGGAGTTGATCCCGAGACAAGGGAATCTCAGCCAAGATTCAAGTTCAGTTTATTTTGATCTCATGCGAGGCCATGCCAAGCAAGAGATTTTTTTTTTTTTTTTTTTTTTTTTGAATTTGGTTCTACGGCCCTTCCAAGATCATTTCACTCATATTGAGCCGATCGTTAATCAGAGGTGGCCGAAAACCGGAGTTCCCGGAGAAAAACCACCTGAACTTCCGTTGCAGAGTTTGGCGTCTCACATGTGTCCCAAGCCACGCTCGAACCGCAGCGGTGAGAGACCCAATGAATAAGCGCTCTTATCCACTAGGCCATGGAGGCCCGTAAACAGTTTAAATAAGCTGAACATAAGCCTGAGATTTTCTTGTTGAGGTCTCAACTTCTTCATTGGTCATTTTTCTCGCCCGTTCACTTAAAGGAATGTACTTTGAATTGTAAAATATCCTTACAAAGCTATTGACACAAGACTGCCCAAGAATACAGAAAACCAATATTCACAATGAACCCTTCACTCAAATGTAATAGAGCAAAAAAAGGTAAAACCTTTATTAACCTTTCTTTCTTAAGAATTTTGAGTGAGCTACTTAAATTCATTTTAAATATATTCATTCACATGCAGTGATAAATTTGAATTGAAACCGGTTTTTGATTTCTGAAATCAACATTTTCAGGACTTTCTTTTTTTGACAATTGTCAGAAATTTATTGCCGAACTAAATGTCCATTTCGTCGAAGGTTAATCACGCACTTGACTTTACGGCTATTAAAATGTACATTTAGGAAGAAACAGAGATAACAAAACATGCATCGGAAGATAGATTTGTACACGTATTCCCATATTAAACAATGATCAACATACTGAGTCAGTTGTTAAACATTATGACGAAACAGCAGTGTGTAACAAAGACAATGCATACTGTCATACAACGGGATAGTCTTCTCCCATGTGTGAGGATATAAGAATCTTACATGGGTGTGAGGGGTGGATGGAGAAATCCGTCCCGAGGGAGACTGTCCGGCATCACGAGGCTTGCCGAGTGATGCCGGACAGTGATCCCGAGGGACGGATTTTTTCTATCCGCCCCTCACACCCATATAGGATTCTTTTTCTAGCATACCTTCCATTTTTAACTGCAGACTTTTAATGCTGCAGTCACTTCGATTACCAACGTCCGCCATATTGTGATGATACTACAGGAATGTTAAGTGACGTAATGTAACGTGCATGACGTCAACCTTAACGACGGCGCATACGAGGTCGTATTCAACTAGTACATTTATCAAACACGCGGGAATATTAGAAATTGGGTCGGAACACCAGGGTCAGAACATAAATTTCTATCCCAGGGTAAAATCACGGATTTCCTTATCTGGTGTGCAAGAACATAGGGTCTCACACGCGTGGTTCGTTTCGTGAATTCCATATTAAAAATGCCATCGAGATAGAGTTTCTCCTAACATATACCCTTTTTTAATTTTGACGTAGAAAACACAGAACATATCTTTATCAATAGACGTCGCGTCGGAGAATGCAATAACGCATGTTTTAAATTTGGTAATCCACTAGTGGATTAAATATGCAAATTAGTTAGATAAGCCCAGTTACTTTACAGGTACGACGTCCTTAATGACGTCGCGTTTACTAATGACGGAATATTAACATTTTTGTAAACAAACTGTAAATGAAATTCGTTTTAAATGTCATATGATAAACATAATCTTGTATTCGTAATTATGTTTTAATAAATTTATTAAGCTCATTGAGGAAAAGGGATAAACTCGTTTAATTCATTAAGCTCGTTTAGGAAAAGGGGTAAAATGCTCTGTGCGGCCTCGCATTTTATACCTTTTCCTCAAATCGTTTAATATAGAGGATCTAACATGAGTGCTTATGTATGATTGAATTTATTAAACGAGTTGAGGAAAAGGGATAAAATGCGAGGCTTTGCCGCGCATTTTATTCCTTTTCCTCAACGAGTTTGATAAATTCAATTAAACATGAGCACGAATGCAAGATCATATTTATCATATGACATTTAAAACGCATTTTATTCACGGATTGGGAACACCTTCATGCAAAAGTACTTTTGTCTCCCAAGTCAATAGGGGTCAACTCTTAAAGGAAAACACATTCTTTCCTTTAAGTAAAGACCCCTTTTTTGAGAGAAAAGCGAACAGGAAGTCCCGAATGTTGTCTCCCTTTGAAAAATGGCGGCAAAATTTGCCAGTTGTTCCCATGATTCCCGTAAGTGAAAGAGCAGCTTCAGCAGTGATTTACTGAGTGATATTTTGCTTTTTAGAGGTCATTTGTAAAGTAAATTGAATCAAAAGCATGTAGCGTGAGTCCTTTTTCTGCTTACAACTGTCAGACCGACAAACAGTGATTTATCACGCAATAAATCACGGCACACTAATACAGATCTATTTCGATTCTAACTTTCTAAAAGTCGACGAAAATGCTATTGATACCTTCAGATTATCTCATTATTCCGCCATGGTTTAAAGGAATCCTGCCAATATAACTGACTGTGCCACATGAGTTTAACTGTTTTCCTAACATAACTGATACAAGAAACTAAGTTACACCATCTAACGTCAAGGTAACTAGGAATGACGTCATAAAACGTCATGAAACGTCCGAGTTAGGCGGCTTTTTGCGTAGCGCTCTTCCGGCTAGTGATTTATCACTCAATATATAACTAGATTTTACTATTGGCAATATAGGAGACCAGTGTTAGAATACATTATTTGACACATTACACACGAGAAACTTATGTTATGAATATACAAATCTATAGCGCAGTAAGGCATATAAGGAAACGGTTTTATGCATTAAAAGGGAGGAGGTTAGACAGAAAGAAAATACATTAAACTAACTAGAATTTGTTTTTCTATAAAAACAAAGATGTCTCCCCCTTTTTGAACCCTAAGTATAACCGTGACATTGGAGGAACTGACCTGGGTCTTGTTTACAACATAATTTTTAAAAGTTTAGCGACAAATAAGAAAGTTATTGACCTTTGACCTCTAAGTATGGCCTTGGCCTTATAAGGCACAACACATCGTCTTATGTTGGTTAAAATTTCTGCCAAGTGATTTCATAATCCATCAAAGAATAAGTTATTATCTGTACACATAAAAGCCCCTTTTTACCGTTGACCTGTAGGTATGACCTAGATATTGGAAGTATGGACCTTGGTCTTGCACACGACTCATCGTCTAATGAAGGTGAACATTTTTGCAAGGTTTCCATTACATAATTAGCTCTTATCCTCCTGTTTAAGACAACCCCAGTACCTTTGCAAACAGCGTAGATCCCGATCATCTGGTCAGGCTCTACACTGACATTCAATTAGTGAATTTGCCAGTACCTTTGCAAACAGTGTAGATCCCGATCATCTGATCAGGCTCTACTCTGACATTCAATTAGTGAATTTGCCAGTACCTTTGCAAACAGTGTAGATCCCGATCATCTGATACTCTACTCTAACATTCATTTAGTGAATTTAAAGGCATAATAAATTGCATCAAGCAATCTGGAGTGTAGGACAAAATCCCCCTCGGACAAAATCCCCTCTGCTTATTTTTGCATAGGTGGACGAAATCCCCTTGTTTTTCAAAAGGTGGACATAATCCCCTCTGAAACTTTTTACAGGATGGGCATAATCCCCCTCGTGATTTTTACAAGGTGGACAAAATCCCCTCCATAAGCTGGACAAAATCTCCTTCGGACAAAATCCCCCTTGCTGATTACTGCCATAGGAACGGTACTCGAATGTTAGATGAGACTGTGCCCAACGGTCATACACTCTGTTCCCTGAAGACTGATAAAATAGATTTCAAACGTTCATTTTTTCTTTGAATCATGTTTAATCCAAACTTATATTTACGTTATTCTTGACTATTTTGGACTATCATTCCATTATATAATATTATGTATTCCTCAGTAAACAACAGGCAATGATCCCCTAGTAGTGGACTTCAGGGGAAGTCCTTAAAGGCATTTATTCTTGATTAATGAGAACTATCATTTCATTGCGTAATATTATGTAGCCCTCAGTGCTGACAGAAGAGAATCCCCTGTCTTCAACAGGTAGGGGCCTCCTTGGGGAAAATCAATAATATACTTACTGTTGACTGGTGTACATTATTGGTTTTCCCCTTAAGTGTCTCAGTTAGGGGATTCAACAAGAGCTACTTATCGCCGCTTTGATCTGCTATGGACAGTATACCCCAGAGGGCAATAAAACAATTATGGACACACAGTGTGTCCTACTGTTACAGAATAAATGCCTTTAATAAACAGCCCTTGGAGTTGTTTATTCGATTATAAACGGTAATCGGAAAGAAAGTATCAGGAAAGCAAGAGGAACATGATAAGCCTATATCGGTCAACTGAGATAAGAGCTAAGAGTTTTGCACGTGCCCAAGTGTCCTGTTTGAGACAAGACTTTAAAGGTTTTTCCCTAATATGTCTATGTAAAGCGAGTGGGCCCCGGCGCGGGGCCATTTTTGGTCCCAGTGCTATGATTTGAACAATCTTGGTAGAGGTCAACTAGATGAAGCCTCAACCTAAATATCAAAGACCTGTGTCTTCTGGTTTAAGACAAGAAGATTTTAAAAGATTTCCCTATCATAAGCCTGCATAAAAACAGTAGGCCCCGGCACGGGCGCATTTTTGGCGCTAGGGTTATAATTTGAACAGTCTTTGTAGAGGTCAACTAGATGAAGATTCATATCAAATATCAAAGACCTTGGTCTTCTGGTTTCAGACAAGAAGATTTTTAAATGTTTTCGATCCCTATTTAAGCCTATGTAAAACCAGTGGGCCCCGTGTGAGGCCATTTTTGGTCCAACGGCTATAATTTGAACAATCTTCATAGCGGTCCACTAGATGAAGATTCATACCAAATATCAAAGACCTAGGCCTTCTGGTTTCAGACAAGAAGATTTTCAAAGGATTTCCCTATATAAGCCTATGTAAAACCAGTGGACCAAGCCGTGGGGACATTTTTGGCCCCATGGCTATAATTTGAACAATCTTGTTAGATGTCCACTAGATGAAGCTTCATACCAAATATCAAAGACCTGGGCCTGCTGGTTTCAGATAAGAAGCTTTTAAAAGGATTTCCCTATATAAGCCTATGTAAAACCAGTGGGCCCTGGCGAGGGGACATTTTTGGCCCCAGGGCTCTAATTTGAACAATCTTGGTAGAGGTCCACTAGATGAAGTTTCATACCAAATAGAAGAAAATTTTTAAAGATTTTCCCTATTTAAGCCTATGTCAAACCAAAGGGCCCCGGGACGGGGGCATTTTCGGCCCAAGGGCTATAATTTGAACAATCTTGGTAGGGGTCCACTAGATGAAGCTTCATACCAAATATCAAAGACATGGGCTTTCTGGTTTCAGCCACGAAGATTTTTAAAGGTTTTCCCTATAAAAGCCTATGTAAAACAAGTGGGCCCCGGGGGCGGGGCCATTTTTGGACTCAAGGCATTAATTTGAACAATCTTGGTCGAGGTCCACTAGATGAAGTTTCATACCAACTAGAAGAAGATTTTTAAAAAAAATTAAGCCTATGTAAAACCAAAGGGCCCTGGGGCGGGAGCTTTTTTGGCCCCAGGGCTATAATTTGAACAATCTTGGTAGAGGTCCACTAGATGAAGCTGAATACAAAATATCAAAGACCTAGGCCTTCTGGTTTCAGACAAGATGATTTTCAAAGGATTCCCCTATATAAGCCTATATAAAAGCAGTGGGCCCTGGCACGTGGACATTTTTGGCCCCAGGGCTATAAATTGGACAATCTTGGTAGAGGTCCACTAGATGGAGCTTCATACCAAATATCAAAGACCCGATAGCGTCAGCCTCGATAGCGCAGTGGTTAGCGCGTTCGACTCATGATCGAGAGGTTGTGCGTTCGAATCCGCCACCGGTATCGAGGTGTGTCCTTGGGCAAGACACGTAATGACACTGCCCCACTCCACCCAGGTGTAAATGGGTAGCAGTGGTGTGAAAGCCACTGCCTCTCTCTCTCGCGCGCGTGAAAACACCCGGAATGAGTGTTCGAGAGCGATTCAATAAGCTTAAAGCTTTCATCGCAATCGAACTAAAATAAATTAGTATAAACTAAAGACCCGGGCCTTGCGGTTTCAGAGAAGAAGATTTTTGAAGATTTCCCTATATAAGCCTATGTAAAACCAAAGGGCCCCTGGGCGGGGGTAATTTTCGGCCCCAGGGCTATAATTCGAACAATCTTGGTAGAGGTCCACTAGATGAAGCTTCATACCAAATATCAAAGACCTGGGCTTCCTAGTTTAAGACAAGATGATTTTCAAAGGATGTCCCAATATAAGCCTATGTAAAACCAGTGGCCCCTGGCACGTTGACATTTTTTACCCCAGGGCTATAATTTGAAAATCTTGGTAGAGGTCCAGTAGATGAAGCTTCATACCAAATATCAAAGACCTGGGCCTTCTGGTTTCAGACAAGAATATTTTAAAAGATTTTCCCTAAATAAGCCTATGTAAAGCCAGTGGGCCCCCGTGTGGGGCCATTTTTGGCCCAATGGGTTGTAATTTGAATAATCTTCATAGCGGTCAACTCGATAAAGCTACATATCAAATATCAAAGACCTGGGCCTGCTGGTTTCAGACAAGAAGATTTTCAAAGGCTTTCCCTATATAAAACCGGTGGACCCTTGGGCGGGGACATTTTTGGCCCCAGGGCTATAATTTGAACAATCTTGTTAGATGTCCACTAAATGAAGCTTCATACCAAATACGAAAGACCTGGGCCGGCTGGCGCGGGGACATTTTTGGCCACAGGGCTATAATTTAAACAATGTTGTTAGAGGTTCACTAGATTAAGCTTCATACCAAATAGAAGAAGATTTTTTAAAGATTTTCCCTATATAAGCCTATGTAAAACAAAGGGCCCCGGGTCGGGGGCATTTTCGGCCCTTGGGCTATAATATGAACGATCTTGGTAGAGGTCCACTAGATGGAGCTTCATACTAAATATCAAAGACCTGGGCCTTCTGGTTTCAGACAGCGGGGCCATTTTTTTGCCTTAGTGCAATAATTTGAACAATCTCGGTAGAGGTCCACTAGATAAAGCTTCATACCAAATATCAAAGACCTGGGCCTTGCGGTTTCAGACAAGATGATTTTCAAAGGATTTCCCTATATAAGCCTATGTAAAACCAGGGGCCCTGGCCCATGGACATTGTTTTGCCCAAAGGCTATAATTTGAACAATCTTGGTAGAGGTTCACTAGATGAAACTTCATACCAAATATTAAAAACCCGGGCCTTGCGGTTTCAGAGAAGGAGATTTTAACCCTTGTCCTGCTAATCCCGGATATGCCTTATCTTTGAAACAATGTAGATCCAGATCAGATGGCTTCTGACGAAGCCATCTGATCAGGATCTACATTGTTTGCCGTTCAGATTGTGAATTTGTTGCAATAATTTGCATCAAGTAATCTGATTGGTTGATAATCGGTAGTGGGTGTGGCATATATAAATACTCAGCAGGACAAGGGTTAAAAGATTTTCCCTATATAAGCCTTTGTAAAACCAAAGGGCCATGGAACGGAGGCATTTTCGGCCCAGGGCTATAATTTGAACAATCTTGGTAGAGGTCCACTAGATGAAGCTTCATACTAAATATCAATGACATGTGCTTTCTGGTTTCAGACAAGATGATTTTCAAAGGATTTCCCAATATAAGCCTTTGTAAAACCAGTGGGCCTTGGCACGTGGACATTTTTTGGCCCCAGAGCTATAATTTGAAAATCTTGGTAGAGGTCCACTAGATAAAGCTTCATACCAAGTATCAAAGACCTGGGCCTTCTGGTTTCAGACAAGAAGATTTTTAAAGGTGTTCCCTATTAAGCCGTTGTAAAACAAGTGGGCCCTGGCACGTGGACATTTTTGGCCTGAGGGCTATAATTCGAAAATCTTGGTAGAGGTCCACTAGATGAAGCTTCTTACTAAATATCAAAGACCTGTGCCTTCTGATTTCAGACAAGAAGATTTCTAAAAATTCTCCCAATATAAGCCTATGTAAAACCAGTGGGCCCCGGGGAGGGGCCATTTTTAGCCTCAAGGCAATATTTTGAATAATCTTGGTAGAGGTCCAGTAGATGAAGCTTCACACCAAATATCAAAGACCTGGGCCTTCTGGTTTCAGACAATTTTCTTCTTTTGTTGCCATGGCAACCAGAGTTCTGCATGGAATGGAATTCTTTTGAACAGATTTGAGGGGGGGGGGACCACCCAAAGGTCATTTCTGCCAAGTTTGGTCAAAATCTGTTCAGTGATTTTGGAGGAGATGTCGTTTAAAGGAATTGTGGACTGACATCCGGACGGACGGACGACGACGGACGGTGACCGATCACAATAGCTCCCACGGAGCATTCAGCTCAGGTGAGCTAAAAAGTATCAGGAAAAAAGTATCAGTTTTATCCATATTCGCTTTTGATATTACAATAATATGATGATTAGGATACTACATCTGACTGATGTAAGGTGTTAATGAGTTCGATATTTTAAACTTGGCTTTTCTAAGATAAACACGCTCATAGATATTAAGAATTTTTCAATCATCCATACTGTTGGCAATATTTTCAAACTGATAGTCTAAAATAAGTTTGCAGGCTCGTTTTTGTAACCTATATATTCTGTCTAGATTTCTTTGGGATGTACCTCCCCAAACTGTACTACAGTAGTCAATATGCGGCTGTATATATGATTTATAGAACTGGATTCTGCTTTCATCTCAATGTCTGGTAAAAGTCCCGCAACGAATCCAAAATGACCTTTATAGTGTAGAGGGGGAATTAAACAAATTATTAAGTATGCAAGTCGGACCTCCATGCTCATAAACCCTATTTGGGCGACAGAGCTTGAGATGGGCACATTAAACCTCCAATCAGACAAACAAAAGTGATGCGAGTCCATGAACCCTATTTGGTTTCATTGGGCGGCGGGGCTTGAGATATCGCTTGACCTTAATGCCAGGTAAAAGTCCCACCAATTGGAAGCAATGTCTCCAATTTGAATGACCTACATGTATATAGTGTAGACAGACACGTTAAACCACAAATTAAACAAATTAAGTGTGCAAGTCGGACCTCCATGCTCATGAATCCTATTTTGTTTCATTGGGTGGGGGGGGGGCTTGAGATTTCGTTTCATCTCAATGTCTGGTAAAAGTCCAACAACATGATCAGCGATGCTACAAGCATCAAATATTAACCCTTTTTGTACCAAATTGAATCTTACACCTTATATATAGCAGGAGTCCCTTTTAAAATTTAGTGGTGTCAGGTTGTGTTTTCTTCAAAAACTTTTTGGAAATTGGCTGAAAACTTTGAAACAGTGTAGGCCCTGATCAGACGCCGCGTTCTGTGGCCTCTGATCTGGGCCTGCACTGTTTGCCAACTACCTGTTTCGGGGTTTCCGGTACAAAATGGGTTAAGATGGCAACTGCCTTAAACTCTTAATTCTATATATACTATCCCTTTTACATGAAACTAATACTTTCTTCCTGATATTTTTTTTCTGATACTTTTTTTCATGATACTTTTTTTCCGATACTTTCTTCTTGATATTTTTTTCTTATACTTTTTTCATGATATTTTTTTCCGATACTTTCTTGCTGATATTTTTTTTTCTGATACATTTTTTCATGGAACTTTATTCCGATATTTTCTTCCGGATATTTTTCTGATACTTTTTTATGAAACTTTTTTCCGATACTTTCTTTCTAATATTTTTTTTTCTGATACTTTTTTTCATGATCCTTTTTCCGATACTTTCTTCCTGATATTTTTTTTTCTGATACTTTTTTTCATGATACTTTTTTCCGATACTTTCTTTCCAACATTATTCAAAGGGATAATGACTACCAATGTCTCCCACGTGATCTACAGCTATGCCCTCCATGATTTATTTATTTATATTTATTTATTTATTATTTATAGCCACTGAGGTTACTGTCAGGAGGCATAACGAGATATTTTTAGACATCCTTTCGGTGTTCTATAATAAAAATGTATGCTGTGTGTACTCATTAGAATCGCCTCATCGAGGCGATTCTAATGAGTACACACAGCATACATTTGCAAGATAAAAGACTAAATTCACCTAAATTATCCCCCACTATTTCTTATGTAGAGAATTTCGCTAGGGGCTCAAGAATGGGTTCGAAACATCCATGGTAAACGAGCCATCGGTGTTCGAGCCATCGAAGTGCTTCTGTATTTATTTGTTGTCTGTGGATCAGTTTATGTTTAACATCACAAATTCCAGGTGTCTTAATATTAAGCTTTAAATTTGCAAATTTTCCTGTGATTCTGCATCTTTAAAGATCCTTTTTTATGTTAAATGAGGTTAATATGCAAACAAAAATGTATTGATTATATGGAAAAATTAGTATTTATGGTCATTTTTTCTATAGCTTTACATGTTGCAATCCATTTCAAACCAGACTTAAGTGCCCCCCAGTGGAATTCGTTTCCGCTGACCGTTCCAAGGTGGTTCTTCTGTTGCGGTTTATTTTTGGTATGGTTTTTGGGGTGTTTGTGTCGCGTATATGTTTTTATTTTGGATAGCCTATTGGTCATTTTGTGGGAAAGTAACTGTCCTTTTGGCTTTTCGCTATTGATGTTTCCATTAGGGTCTGTTGTTTCATGTTTGTGTTTCTTTCCCTTTGGTGTCTCTGATGGGAGATGTGGGTTAATTGTATCGATTCCTGATCATTGCCTCCACTTCTACTTTATTCATAACCATATTATAACAATGTTATAACGAAGTTGTGGTGTATGTGATGTTACGCTTTATCATTTATCAGTCTGTGTGTGAAATGATCTGTAAAATGTGGAACTTTTAAGAAGGTTTGTCTTCTGATTTAGAAATGGTGTAAACCTGTTAAAATGTCCATCATTGCCTTTAAACCCTATTGGTTTCATTGGGCGGCATTGACTGAGATGACATCTCATATCAATGTCAGGCATTATTCCGAGAAAACTGGAAGCAACATCTCCAAAATGATCTACAGTGTTGACGGGGACGTTAAACCTCACATCAAACAATCAAACCATTCCTGAACAATCTGGGCAAGCTATTACAATGTGCTAAGTTAATTTCTATGGTAAACTAAGTTTGTTTGTTTGATTTGAGATTTAATGTCCCCGTCAACACTGTGTAGGTCATTTTGGAGACGTTGCTCCCAATTTTGTGGGACTTTTACCCGACATTGAGATGAACTGACATCTCAAGCCCTGTTGCCCCTGTTTGAAACCAATAGGGTTTATAAGCATGAGCGGTCCGACGCGGACCGCTTTGCCTGGGCAGGTTTAGATCCTCTAAGCGGTTTACCAGTACTCGTCTACGGTCGGTTTCAGATCTACGTGGAAGCATCATGCAGCCAATCTATTTCTTCAAACCCCGTTGGGCGGGGGCGGAGTAAACTTAGTATTTCGATTCAAAACCAGTATATACTAAACGTGTAAACAAACAATCATTATAATCGCAACAGAACTTCTGTTAGGAGCAGTCTGATCAGGACTGCATTGTTTGCTGAAGCCTATCAGATACAGATATGTTCTAGAACGCCGGCGTTATACTTTGGAAGTACAACAGAACTGGAAAATATGGAGTGTACATGTTTTCTGGGCCAGACTAGCTAGTTTCGGCCAATTAGGCCTCATCAGTGACCCTCAAATACTTTAAAATTCCACAATGGAATCAATAATCCCAACGGACAAGAAAATATAAACTACACTATGATGCAGGGCAGGGAGACTTTTACGACCGCCACCCATTCCCAGACACCAGCTGTAGTGACGTCAAATATGTCATTACAGTACTTACTCTGCTCAAATATTGAAAGAATCATGCTTTTATGTGTGCCCTGCAAACTAGATAATTACCCCAATTGGTATTTCTTTGTACCTACCATATATAACCTAAAAATTAAACAAATACAACTTAATACCCTATGTTATGGATGAATGGTTTACAGAGTAGACCAAGATGAGATGCTGCATTCTGCAGCATCTCAACTGGGTCTACCCTGTTTTCACAGACCTGTCTGTCCGAACACATATGGTTAATACGGTATCATTCTTTTTTTCATGGCAGGTATGACTTCGTTAGGTAGTGGTCCAAATAAGGCAAAAGTAAAATTAATTCTTTTGGGATTTGTTGAAATGAAATATTATAGTTGGTGCTAATACTTTGAACATTGCCTTGAGACAAGTCTGACAAGTAGCCGCAGCATAAGTTTCATGGCGAAATAAGAAAAACTGACCAGAAATCACCCTAATCAGTATTTACCATTACGCAAACACGCCTATACAAATACATTGCCACCTTGATCGCCGAAAAAATGAAATTTTATGATAAAAAGTTGTGATATTTTTCTTATTTCTGCTCAAAATATAGATTGTGGGCAATCGTTAGAACCGCCTCATCGAGGCGGTTCTAACGAGTACCCACTATCTATATTTTAGAGCACGCAAGTACCCACAATTTATATTTTAACGAGTACCCACAATCTATATTTTAGAGCAGAAATAAGAAAAATAAGGTTTACCCCTAGAAACCCCAGTTTTACTATATAAAAATGGGGTTCAAGGGGTCGAAAATTATATAGGTGTGTTTTCGTGATGGCCTCCATATTGAGAGCTATGAATAGGATCCAATTTTCAAAAGGTAGTCAAAGAACAAAAAATGTAAGTTTTCACATTTTTTGACTGTATACTAGGAAAAAATAGGGTTAACACAGGTATACATTACTTTCTTACTTTTGACATTGTTGTTGTCAGTCAGTGAAACTAATAAGCAATTTATGTTAATAAAAAGATATATATATTTAAGAAAATTGTCAGCATCTGAATCACAAAAGCACACCTAAATAATGCTGATCCCTGCTTAATCCCCACTTTTATGTAGGAAAAACTGGAGTTTGCAGGGATATGCATATTTTTCCTTAATTCTGCTCAGAAACATCTATTGAGACATGTTAATGCAGTGAAATCAATGCATATCAGAATCACATCACAAAAACACGCCTATAAGATTTTGACCCCCTTAAACCCCACTTTTATATAGTAAAACTGGGGTTTACAGTAGTAAACCTTATTTTTCTTATATCTGCTCTAAAATATAGACTGTAGGTAATCGTTAGAACCGCATCGATATTATAGCCGAAATAAGAAAAATATCACAATTTTCCATTTAAAAATTTTCGTGTTTTTTTTTTTTCGGCGGTGAAGTTTTTATAATGTATTTGTTTAGGCGCGTTTTCATAATAAGATAACTAGACATGCGTCCATAGGACCCGGATGCCCCCGCCTGAAAATATGTCTATTTTCGTATTCATCCATAGAAAGTTATTGACCGTGTTTAAGTTTTGGACCCTTTTTTCACATTTGACCTCTAAGTATGACTTGACCTTGGAGGTTAGACCTTGGCGTTGTGTGAAGCACATTGTCTCATGATGGCCAACATTTCTGCCAAGTAATTTCAAAATCCATCCAGAGATAAGAAAAGTATTTACTGCGTTTAAGTTTCGGACCATTTTTTTTTCTTTGACGTAAGTATGACCTTGACCTTGGAGGTACCGATCACAAGACACATCGGCTCATGATAGTTAATATTTTTCCAAAGTAATTTCAAAATCCATCCTGAACTAAGTAAGTTAATGACTGTGTTTAAGTTTCTGACCCTTTTTTGACCTTTGACCTCTAAGTATGACCTTGACCTTGGAGGCAGGGACCTGGTTTAGCACGTTACATATCGTCTCATGATGGTTAACATTTCTACAAAGTAATTTCAAAATCCATCCAGAAATAAGAAAGTTATTGACTGTGTTTAAGTTTCGGACCCTTTTTTTAACCTTTGACCTCTAAGTATGACCTTGACCTTGGAGGTACTGACCTGGGTTTTTGCACGTGACACGTCGTCTTATGATTGTTAACATTTCTGCAGAGTCATTTTAAAATCCATCGAGAAATAAGAAAGTTTTTGACTGCGTTAAAGTTTCAGACCCTTTTTGACCTTTGACCTCTAAGTATGACCTTGACCTTGGAGGTACGGACCTGGGTTTTACACGTGACACGTCGTCTTATGATGGTTAACATTTCTGCAGAGTCATTTTAAAATCCATCGAGAAATAAGAAAGTTATTGACTGTGTTTAAGTTTCGGACCCTTTTTGACCTTTGACCTCTAAGTATGACCTTGACTTGGAGGTACGGACCTGTGTTTTGCACGTGACACGTCGTCTCATGATGGTTAACATTTCTGCAGAGTCATTTTAAAATCCATTCAAAAATAAGGAAGTTATTGACCACGTTTAAGTTTCTGACACATGGACAGACAGACGGGTTTTGCACGTGACACGTCGTCTCATGATGGTTAACATTTCTGCAGAGTCATTTTAAAATCCATCAAGAAATAAGGAAGTTATTGACTGCGTTTAAGTTTTGGACGCACGGACGGACATACGGACAAACGGACGGACGGACAGGGGCAACGCTATATGCCCTCTCCACCATTGTTCGAATGGCGGGGGCATAAAAATGATATTTTCACACGAAAAATATAGTTTCACTATTTTAAAATAAATAATGAGAATAAGCAATTAAATTTTGTTATTTAAAGTCCTTTCAATGAAATTGCCTAAAATAACCTGTTTAATACCTGTACAAAGGCTATTAAAGTGTTTATTCAGGCTGATTATATGCATTATCAATCATGGTCAGACAGGTAAATGGTCAGAGTTTTACACCCCAGTTGGTCTTAGTTGGACTTACTTTGACTGGTCAAAGTCAGAGTGGTCAGAGTGATTTGGTCAAAGTATTACTCTCACCCTCAAAACTCCCCCAACCCAGTGATGCTGCACATAAAGTTTGATTGCTATGACCACACTTTCATTTAGATATTCAAGTTCAAAGGTGTGGACATCGGACGGACGACGGATGAACTATATATACTATAATCTCACCTTGTGAGCCTTTGGCTCAGGTGAGATAAAAATGGAAACCCCATTTTTCACTAATATTTATGCTCAAGAGCAGTTAACTCCAAAGGTGTCAAAATTCTAAATCAACTACATATAATATTGTATGCCTCATGCACCCGAAATTCGAACTCTATGTAGCCTGTATGTCCCTCCTAGTTATCAGCAGGTTTGATGAAGATCAGAACAGAAATGGCGGAGAAAAGTTGGTAACGTCATTTTTCAATTGTAAGTCTATGGGAAAATTGTTAGCGCACAAATGGCTGTAATTACAAAACCGAATGTCAGATTCAAGCCAAATTCAAACTCATCTGAGGTTTCATGCTTGTTCTCGTTTACTGAAAGTTTCAAAAATATCAGATTAGAAACGGCTGAAAAAAGGTGGAGACACTATTTTTCACTAATATTTATGCTCAAGGGCAGGTCTCATGCGGCCCAGATTCGAACTAAACATAGACTGAAAGATCCTTCTGATATCTGGAAGTTTGATGAAGGTCAGGTTAGAAATAGTCAAGCAAAGTTGAAGACATCTTCTTTCACCCTCAAGGGGATGTAACTGGATATATTGGTGGTCATATTCAAGCCAAAATCAAACTCATTAGAGATTTTATGCTTATCATCGTTTACCAAAAGTAACAAAAAGATCAGTTCCAAAACGGTTGCGGAAAGCTGGATACACTGCTCAAGCCAGGTAACCTAGGGTCATTTGACCTGCGTGGCCAAAATTCAAACTCAACATAGACTGTATGCCCCTCCTGGTTATCTGCCAGTTTGAGGAAGATCTGATTTGGAATGGTCGAGAAAAGCTTGAGACGTCATTTTCCCATTGTAAGGCTATGGGAAAATCTTTCATACTCAAGGAGACGTAACTGGAGAACCACTGGTCAGATTCAAGTCAACTTCGAACTCGCTCGAGATTTTATGCTTGTCCTCTGTACCAAAAGTTACAAAATGATCCAAACAAAAACGGCTGAGAAAAGCTGGAGACACCATTTTTCACTTACATTTATGCTCAAAGGAAGGGAACTGAGAAGCTGTTTGTCCCTTCCAGGCCAAATTCGAATTCAATGTAGACGTTAAGCCCCTCCTGGTTATCTGCAAGTTTGATTAAGATCGGATCAGAAATGGCGGAGAAAAAGTGGAGACGTCATTTTCCCAATTGTAAGTCTATGGGAATTTTTTTTGTTCACGCTTAAGGGGATGTAACTAAAAAACCCATTTGTCAGATTCAAGTCAAATTCGAACTCGTCTAAAATTTTATGCTTGTTCTCGTTTATGAAAAGTTACAAAAAGATCAAATCATTAACGGCTAAGAAAAGCTGGAGACATCATTGTTCACTTATATTTATGCTCAAGGGCAGGTAACTCCAAAGCTGTTTGTCCCGTGCAGCCCAATTTCGGACTCGACGTAGACTGTAAGCCCCTCCTGGTTATCTGCAAGTTTAATGAAGATGGGATCAGAAATGGCCGCGAAAAGGTGGAGACGTCGTTTTCCCAATTATAGACTATGTAATCTTCTTGTTTCTATGGCAACCACAGTTCTGATCAAAACTGGTCCAAAACCTAATGCAGTCAGCCCCCAACACAGTGATGCTGCACATAAAATTTGATTGGGATTGGCCGGCTGTTTACTTAGATATTCAAGTTCAAAGGTGTGGACTATGGACGGACGACAGACGCTGGATGCCTACCTATACTATAAGCTCACCGTGTGAGCCTTCGGCTCAGGTGAGCTAAAATGGGATTTAACTGGGTCAAAATTATATAGGCGTGTTTTCATGTTGGACAGCATTACCTTAAATCAAACGTACTCATGTGTGGATCATTATTCGACTCACATTTGCTACCATAGAACTGGATTCCACTTGGATCTGGCAGTATACGAACCTAGTGACAAAGTAAAAAATACAGTGAATGAGAAAAAGTATGAGTTCAGGAAATACAAGGCTTTCAAGGCTTTTTTATGTATTTGTATATGGCCGAAACTAGCTAGTCTGGACCAGAAATCATCTACACTCCATATTTTCCAGTACTGTGGTGTATTCCTTGCTTCCAAAGGACAACCCTTTCGTGAACATATTTGACGTAACTACAGCTGGTGTCTGGGAATGTGTGGCGGCCGTCAAAAGTCTCCCTGCCCTACATCATAGAGTAGTTTATATTTCCTGTCCTTTGGGCTCATTGATTCCACTGTAGAATTTTGAAAATATTTGAGGGTCATTGATAAGGCCTAAATGGCCGAAACTAGCTAGTCTGGCCCATAAAATATGTACACTCCATATTTCCCAGTACTGTGGTGTATTCCTTGCTTCCAAAGGATAACCCTTTCTAGAACATATTTCAAAAAACTATTTTATATCTCTTAAGAATGTGTCTTCTCGTGAAGAGACAAACGAGCATCTGATGAGAAAATTCTTCATTGACGGGACCGAACACATCAAGAACACAAGCCTGTATAATTATGACCCTCTTATACCCCCTTTATATAGTAAAACCGGGGTTTACAGAGGTAAACCTTATTTTTTATTTCTGCTCTTGGTTATAGATCGTGGATACTCGTCAGAACCGCCTCGATGAGGCGGTTCTAACGTGTTCCCATAATTTATATTTTGAGCAGAAATAAGAAAAATATCACAAATTTTCAGCTTAAAATTGTCCTTTTGTTGGCGGTAAAGTTTAGGTTTATGTATTTGTATAGGCGTGTTTTCGTAATGGACTGCTCAGTATCCCTGTTTGATACAAAATACGTACATACAAAACATACACCCCTTACACAAAACATAAAACTGGAACCACAACGGTCGTGATCAGGGCCAGGCGATATCATTTTTCAGGGGTGGGGGTGGGTTGGGTAGGGGATGTGCAAATTAGTAGAAAAGTTTTAGACATAGAATGGGGTTGCCCTGTCAGAAGTCACATTCGCTACTTTAAATGTTTCTTCCTAGTTATTTTGAACATGACTGCATGGTTTTAGCACTATGACAGATGTAAATGGCTTTAAGGCAACAAATGGATGTAAGTCAAAATATATTAAAGCTAGAGTTGTTGCATCTCGTTTCACATGTGCGTATTATCAAAGTGACTGTCTATTTAAGCTCTGGTGACAATATTGGGTATCGGAGTGGAGATTCTAGTAATAGCGAATACCAGATCCGTGTCTTTTGATATCAAGTTTATCAGGCAAGGCTTCGAGAACGCTTGTAGAATCGCGAGGCTTGCCGAGCGATTCTACATGCGTTCTAGAAGCCGAGCCTGATAAACTTGGTATCAAATGACACGGGTCTGGTATTCTTTTTATCGGTTTATCCCTTTGTACACTCTTAAATTAACAATTTTTGATCAATTATTGATGGTCCTCAGTGCGTCCCAGCGGTCGATATATTTAGTATTAGCTGACCATATTTTCCTTTCAAGTAATTTTTCTATTTTTTCCAGTAAAAATTACATTTTTGTCATTTTTCCAGTAGTCCGGTTCACTCATAAAAGTGAAATGTCACGCTGACGTGATAAACATCACTTGTCCTGAGATAGCATATCTTTATCAGGTCAGTGCGTTACAATGCAATATATACAGGGGATAACTGATAAATTGTGGTAGTGGTTCACTTAAACAACATTCCTATGAAGTCTGAATCAAATTTGTCCAAGGGTATGGGAGAAGTAGTTATTTAAAGTGTTTTTTTTCTATTTTCAGCTCTCGTGGCCATCTTGTTCATCAGAGCGGAACGGTTTTAGCTATTTTGGTAAAGAGCCACATAGGCAAAATTCTTGTGAAGTTTAATTGAAATTGGCTCACGGGTTAAGGGGGAGTTGGCATTTTAAGCAAATTGCTGGCGTTTGTATATTTTTAGCTCTGGTGGCCATCTTATTCATCGGAGCAGAACGATTTTGTTTACTGTGGTAGAGGATCACCTAATCAACATTTCTAGGAAATTAAATTGAAATTGGTCTAAGTGTGTACGAGAGGTGTTCATTTTATTTTGAAACAAAGATGATGCAACACTCCTATGAATATTAAATGAAATTGGACTATGTGTTTAGGTGTAGAAGTCGTTTTAATAATGATTTTTTTTTCTATTTTTAGTATTTTAGCCCTGGCGACAATCTTGTTCATGGGAGTGGCGATTTTTGCTATTTTATTAGGGTCACCTAAACAACATTCCTATGAAGACTGAATAAAATTGACCCATGGGTATGGGAGGACGTCATTTAATTATTTTTTTCTATTTTTAGCTCGGGCGGTCATCTTCTTCATCAGAGTGTAACGACTTTAGCTCTTTTAATAGACAGCTACCTAGGCAACATTCCTATGATGTTTAACTTAAATTTGCCTAAGGGTTTAAGAGAGGTGTTGAAATTGTTTAAAAACAAAAATAAAGCGCTAGTTTTGTCTTCAAGTCATGTTCCAGCATTTCTTTGTGCCGAAAAATCAAATTTTCAATTACTTAATGAAAATTTCATTCTTACATGAATACGAAGTGCTGATATTCGGTTATCAATATTTGATTCTTAAAATACATTTTAAATTCTTTTAAGAACACTTATTTAAGAAAACAATATAAAAATATCAAAATTGACAACCAGTCTTAGCCTACAAAATAGAAAGCAATGCGTTGTAGATTTAACAAGAAAGTAAAGTTTTCGGTGAGTGAGTGAGTGAGTGTTCGAGTTTTACGTCCCACCAACATCTAAAGTCATACGGAGACGGGACCTCGGTTTAAAGACTCATCCGAAAGTCTGGAGAAGCCCAGGATCGATCCTGCGACCCCTGGTATACAAGGCGAGTAGCGTAACCACTACACCAAGGAGGCTTCTAGAAAGTTTTCAGTTACTCTACGAAATTACATTTTAAAGCATATAAACGGTAATTTATAGATTTTATGATAATCAAATCCATTTAAACCAAAATACCCAAATCCCAACGTGATATAGGCTATAATGCTCGCAAATCATCGCTTTATATCAATATATCCTTTTATAGAACATATTTAACTTCACTACAGCTGGTGTGTGGGAATGTGTGGCGGCGATAAAACGTCTCCCTGCCCTACATCATAGTGTAGATTATATTTTCTTTTCCTTTGGGATCATTGATCTCATTGTGGAATTTTGAAAATATCTGAGGGTCACTGATGAGGCCTAATTAGCCGAAACTAGCTAGTCTGGCCGAGAAAACATGTACACTCCATATTTTTAGTTCTGTGGTGTATTCCTTGCTTCCAAAGGATAACCCTTTTATAGAACATATTTATATCAGAATTTGCCGCGAAAACGTATTACATTTCTACATGGTATTAAAATGCCATCTAAAAGTACAAAAATGCCGGTTTTACTTTGGAGTTATATTTTATGTCAGTTTCAGATTTTTACATAGATCACCAAATATCCAAGGTTACCATGTTTTGTTGAACCCAGACTTATTGAAAGCAGTAAGCTAGAGTTAGTTCTAAGAAAAACAACATTTTCTGCATCTAAAACGGATGAAAAACAGTTGCAATGGGATGAACTTACAATTTTGTGTTTGTGCTACCATATCTCTTTTGGACTTGCAGCTATATTTCATTGGGTTTTGTTCAAACTTGTTTGCAAAAGTATATGGAAAGTAGCCATTTGAAGAACATAACAATATATAGGCTTAAAATTCCAAAATATGACTATATTTGTTCCAAGTTCAATTAAAAACATCTGCGAAAAATTTTGTCTCAGAATTCTTGGAGCACTTCAACATATGTTAAATGGACCTTTTGAAAACAAAAACAAACAAATGCAAGATGAAGCTGCAGATGCTGATGGTTTGCAAAAGTGTTTCATTTTATGTTGAACACCTATCGTCAGAAAAATAGTCTTTAAAGCAAATTGATGATGTTTTTCTAATTTAAGCTCTGTTTGCCATCTTGTTCATTGGAGCAGAACAATTTTAGCTATTGCGGTAAGGGATCATCTATGCAACATTCCTATGCATTTTGAATGAAATTGGCCCCGGAGTATGGTAGGATTAGTCGTTTAAAGATTTTTTTTTTTTTTCTACTTTTCGCTCTGGTGGCCATATTGTAACGATTTGAGCTACTTTGGTAGAGGGCCACCTAGGCAACATTCCTATGAGGTTTAAATTAAATTGGCCAAGGGGTATGGGATTAGTTTAAATATTTTCTATTTTTAGCTCTGGTAGCCACCTTGTTCATTCGAGTGGAACGGTTTTAGCTGTTTTGGCAGAGTGCCAGCTAGGAAACATTGATGTGAAGGTTAAATAAAAGGGTTTAGAAGGTTTTTAAAGCAAATTGTTGGCGGCGGAAGACGGATATTGACTGATAACTATAGCTTGTAAACCCCGCCCCCCGACCCGTAATCCCCAGTTTTACTGTACAAAAATGGGATATAAGGGCTCAAAATTATACAGGTGGAGCATGTGAGCTCACCGAAGTCTCAGATTGCCGTCCTGGCCCCGAGGTCATAAAACTTTTTTCATGCTCAACTCAGGTGAGCATGAAACTTGTGATGCTCATAAAAATTAAAATACTAAGAAGCTGAGCGATTTTTCTTTCTCAGATAGCAGAGAATGTTATTTGTCCTGCTCACAAATTTTAAAATGCCAACAGTTGTTGGCATTTCAAAATTTGTGAGCATGACAAATTTCATGCTCATGTGAGTTGAGCATGAACAAATTTTTTAAACCTCGGAGCCAGGTAGCTTAGTCTGATGCGCGGCTGACTGGTGATCTGGAGTACTCGGGCTCGATACCTCGATTCCGGTGTCGGAAACATTCTTTCGTTTAGATTGATCATGAAATCTTTTCTATGGTCATTCTCTCCCTTTCGCTGATTTAATATAGAGAAAACTGGGGTTTTCAGGGGTATACATTATTATTCTTATTTCTACTCCAAGATAAAGGTTGACTCAGAGACATAAATTGTGGGTACTCGTTAGACCCGCTTCAATGAGGCGGTTCTGACGAGCGACCATAACCTATGTTTACAGTATAAATAAGAAAAACTAAGGACTTTCGTAAGACAAGTAGCCATTTTGGAGATGTGAAAAAATGAACTTTGTCGGGTGTGTTGTCATAATGATTTGTTTGTTTGTTTGATTTAAGGTTTAACGTCCCCGTCAACACTGTAAAGGTCATTTTGGAGACGTTGCTTCAAATTTTGTTGGACTTTTACCCGACATTGAGATGAAATGACATCTCAACCCCTGTCACCCAATGAAACCAATAGGGTTTATTAGCATGGACGGTCCGCCTCGAACCGCGGTTCCTCGACGGGCTTAGATCCTCTAAGCGGTTTATCAGTGCTAGTGTGCGGGCCGGATTCAGCTCTGCGTGGAAGCATCATGCAGCCTATATATTTCTTCAAGCCAGTATGGGCGGGGGCCAGTGTTGTCATAATGACTGGACATACATGCTGGAGCACGATTTTTTGTTGAAACTCTTTATAAATAAATAGACGATATTTACACTTTTGAGATTAATACCAAAAAAACCATGTACATGTATATTTGGTATGTATTGATAAAAGTTTTTATTTTATTTTTTTTTATTTTATATGTAACGTTGTGCGATGTACTGTAACTCAACAGCTGTTCGTGACGTTCTTCCCATTCGTACAATGTTCTGGTGTTTTTAACACACTCTATGAACATTGTTTTCAAACGCATGGGATTAAATAATATTACTTATCGAAAAAAGTAATTTTCTACTTATCTCATACGAAACAACAAACCAAAAACGGTAGTCAAGGCTGCTACTGTGAAAATAGCAATGCCATTTATATTTTTCACTGTGTGAAAATATCCTTAATATACATGTATTATCACAGCGTAAAAATACCATTTTTATTTGTTTCAGATATGCATTGATTTCACTGCTATGCAAAAAATAAAATTCAGGCTTATATGAATAATCATCATGTCAACGAGTCCTTGAAAAAGAAAACCCCTCTAAACACCACTTTATATAGAGTAAAATGGGGTTTACGGGGTATACATCATTTTCTTTATTTCTGCTCCAAGACATAGCTTGTTGGTACTCGTTATAACCGCCTCAGAGAGGCGGTTCTTACGAGCGCCCTCAAACTATCTTTGGAGTAAAAAAAAATAGAAACATATCGCAAATTTTCACCAGAAAAATGTCCGTTTTTGAGATAATAAAAAAATGCACTATGCCGAACGGATGTGTTAACGTGATGAATCGTTATGTCGAATAGATATGTTATCGTAATGCGTACGTTTACTGGATCAAGCTTGTAGCCATTCCAGATAAAATTATTCAGGGTTTCCACCATTAAGTGTACTTCATAGTGTCCTTCATGCTCAACGTACTGGCCAGTCTCGGCGTCCGCAAGTACTATTTTCACGACAGTTTCAAGCGGATCAGTAGAGGGAATATCCACATGACAAGCTGTTTTGGCAACAGCTAAAGACGGACATTGAATACCACCTTGTGTGTTCGGTACAGATATTGTCACTTGAATAGTGCAATAAGTAGTCCCACTGCAAGTTATTGGCAAATTTCGTCGTAGTTTGATTGTCCTGAGAGCTTCATCATCTTGGCCGCTTACAAAAACCAGTTCCGGGGTTAATAGCTGAAATAAGTCGAACTTTAATAGATCGAACTATTTTGGGACTAAGAAAGTTTGTTCTTGCATACCAGATAAGAAAATCGTGGACTGAACCCTGTGATGTACTTTAAGAATCTTGTATGGGTGTGAGGAGTGGATGGAAAAATCCGTCCCGATGGTCACTGTCCGGCATCACGAGGCTTGCCGAGTGATTCCGGGCAGTGATCCCGAGGGACGGAGTTTTCTATCCACCCATCACACCCATATAGGATTCTTTTTCTTGCATACCTTCCATTTCTTAATGCGGATTTTCAATGCTGCAGTCACTTCGATTACCGACGTCCGCCATATTGTGATGACACTAAAGGGATGTTTAGTGACGTCACGCAACGTGCTGTGACGTCAACGACGGCGCATACGAGGTCTTAATCAACCAGTGCATTTAACAAACACGCGATTATATTCGATTTTAGGTCGGAACACCAGGGTCAGATCATAAATTTCTATCCCAGGGTAAATCACGGATTTCCGTGTCTGGTGTGCAAGAAATTCTTATCCTTCCCAGGGATTGAAGAAAAGTGGAGAATTTTCACGAGTTTAATGTGCACTGGTTGCATCACGAAAACACGCCAAAATCATTTAGACCCCATTGAACCCCATTCCTATATAGTAAAACTTGGGTTTACATGGGTAAACCTTAATTTTCTTATTTCTGCTCTTAATATATAGATTGTGGGTACTCGTCGGAATCAACTCAATGAGGCGGTTCAAACGATTACACACAGTCTATATTTTAAGCAGAAATAGGAAAAATATCACAATTTTTCATCTTAAAAGTTTCATTTTTTGGCGATAATGCTTGCACTGTATTTTAATAGGCGTGTTTTCGTAATTAATAGGACGAGCCCTACGCCGTCGTTACGTTTGATGTCGACAACTGGACGGCCTGCATTATAACACAAGAGGACCACGAGGTCCTAGTCGCTCCCACGAACCCTGAGTATTATTTGGCCTCTTTTTTGTCCTCCTATGCGTGACCATGACCATTCGTACTTATAAACAGGTAAACGTCAGCCTGGGGTCATCATTTGGACAAAATCTAATACGGTTTTTTTAAGTCACCCGATGCTACATACAAAATTTCAAGACGATTGGGGCAGCGTTTCTAGAGGTGATTTGCAATGTTTTCTACCATATTTGGGCATGACAGCCATTTTGGTCATGCGATCTGAACAATTCCAACAAACTTTCATTCCGCCATTGTCAAAAAGTTGCATATGAAATTTAGCTGAAACTGGCGCAGGTGTAGTAGAGTAAATGTCTTTTGAAATGTTAACGAAACTGCTGCAATTCAGTCAAGTGACATGTGTCCAAGGTCGCCGATTTCAATGACATTCATATTGTACCTACTCGTATGTCAGACAACAATCTTTTCTGAAAAAAAAAACTTTGTTTTACCTTTTTCCCCATTTAAAAGCCTAATGATGCAAATTCGGCCTGACTATACAATAGCTCTAGGTCAACCTAGGTCATCATTTGAACAAACTTATCAGTACTCAGTGACTAAGTGGTTCTTTACATATCTGGCCATCTTGGTCATGTGACCTGGAACAATCGAACAAACTTTCATTGCTCTATTATCATGAGGCTGCATGAGAAATTAAAATTGGACGGGCCTCCGTGGCTTAGTGGTTAAGAGCGCTGACTCTTGATCATAACGTCTATCACCGGTGTGGTTCACTCGGGTCACATGTGAAATGCCAAGTTCTGCAACGGAAGGTCAGGTGGTTTTTCTCCGGGTACTCCGGTTTTCGCCCACCTCTAATTAACGATCTGCTCGATATGAGTGAAATAATCTTGAGAGGGCCGTAAAACCACCCCTCCCCCTCAAAAAATAAAATAAAATTGGCCCATCTGTTTTAGAGAAAATGTCAATAAACCTGCAATCCAAGTGAATTTAGGCCAAAGTTGTCGAATGATCTATACCTTTCGCGCTCATAGACATTTTGTAGCTACTCTTACATGTATGTATTAGACCAAAATATTAAAAAAAAAATGTATTGTTCTGCCTTTCCCCACAGAAGCCTCCATGGTGTAATGGTTACGCTACTCGCCAAAGATCACAGGATCGATCCCGGGCTTCTCCAGACTTTCGGATGAGTCTTTAAACCGAGGTCCCGTCTCCGTATGACCTTAGCTGTTGGTGGCACGTAAAACGCTAACACCCACGCACTCACCTTTCCCCATTCAACGCCTGAGGAACCAAATTTGATCTTGCTGTAAAATAGGTCAAGGTCAACCTAGGGTCTTGATTTGAATATGCATGTAATTGGTAGTACTCAGTCAGTCAATGCTATATACCAAGTTGCAAGGCAATCAGTACAGCTGTCCCGGAGAAGATGTTTTAAGTTTTTTAAAATATTTTGGGCATTGCAGCCATTTTGATGATGATGTTGCTTTATTCCCCCCATTGTCAGGAGGTTGTATGTGAAATTGATTGAAATTGGCGCAGCTGTTTTCGAGAAAATGTCTGTTCATCACATGAACAAGTCCTTGAAATGAAGACCCCCTACATCCCACTTTATATAGAGAAAACTGGGGTTTATGGGGGTATACATTATTTTTCTTATAATTGCTCCAAGACATAGGTTGTGAGTGCTCGATTGAGGCGGTTCTAACGAACACCCACAACCTATGTTTGCAGCATTTATAAAACATATCATGGATTTTCATCAGAAAAATGGCCATTTTGGAGATGTAAAGAATGCACTATATCGCACCAGTGTGTAATCGTAATGGAAATTTCAATGGACCTGCAATCCAAACGACCTTGGACGAAGGTAGCTAAATATGAACTGGACCTTCAGCATTCATAAACAGTCATGTTTATTTACTAATATGCCAAAGACCACAATACTTTTCGTAAAAAAGCATTTTTTACCATTTTTTCAATAAAAAGCCAAAGGTACCAAATTTGACCTGCCGTAAAATAGGCCAATAACAAGCTGGCATCATCATTTTTCCAAATGTGCTGATAGTACTCTATCACCAAATGACATATACCAAGATTCGGGATTTTTTTATCATATTTGGGCATGGCAGCCATATTGGTCATGTGACATGGACCATTCAAACAAAAGTTTGTTCTCCCACTGTCAAATGGCTTCATATGAAATTTAATTGAAATTGGACTCGTGGTTTCACAGAAAATCCATTTCGAAATGTCAATAAGGTTGCAGTCCAAGCGACCCTGGGACGAGGTCGACGAATGTCCTCAATCTATAACACTCATAGATATCCATAATGAACCTATATTCATGTCATCATCATCATCACCAACGGAGTTTTGATTAACGTGCAGGTACAGGGGCAACGTCCACATAAGTGGGCCCCTTTCAAGGTAGCTGGCTTGCTGCACGCATGGCAGAACTTACACCAGATCTCCAGGTTTGTCTATCATGAGGATCGATAGCAGAGAGCTTCCATTCTCTGCAATCTCTTTCTGTTAGCTGCTTCCAGGTCATCCTGGGCCTTCCAGGCCCCCGCTTTCCATCTACCTGTATGTCACAGGCAGTCTTGACTGCACCGTTGGAGCGTTCCACATGTCCATACCAGCGAAGCCTTCACAGACCACAATATAATTTGAAAAATGCATCGTTTTACCCTTTCCAATTGAAAAGCTTAAGAAACCAAATTTGATTTAAGCGTAAAATAGGTTAATGCCAGCCTAAGCTCATTTTTGCAAATCTGATAGCACTCACTCACCTGATGCTAGATACCAAGTTTCAAGATAATCGGCCCAGTGGTTCTGAAGAAGCAGATTTTCTATAGTTTTTACCATATTTGGGCATTGCAGCAATCTTCGTCATGTGACCATGTGTCTGGATATAAAATTTAATTGAACTTGCCCAGTGGTTTAAAAGAAGAATATATATGGTTTTGGGGTGGGGATCTGAATGGTTTCTGAGATATATCACCTTTTATGAAGTGGAGTTGTGGGGCACAGCCCCTGTGCAGCCCGGGAGACCCTTAGGTTGGTATAACCGAATGCGTCTTATCATAAGAAACAAGAATTTATATGCTTTAGGGGTGGGGATTTGAACGGTTTCAGAGATATTGGGCCTTTTACGAAGTGGAGGGGGTGGGGCATAGTCCCGGCACATCCTAGGGGACCTCCAGATTGGTGTCACTGAATGCGTCTTATCATAAGAAACAAGAACTCGTATACATGGTTTTGTAGTGGGGATCTGAAGGGTTTCCAAGATATATCACATTTTATGAAGTGGAGGGTTGGGGCATAGCCCTGGTGCGGCCTGGGAGATCCTTCCGTTGTTATCACTGAATGCATCTTTGTTTGTTTGTTTTGTTTGATTTTAGGTTTAACGTCCCCGTCAACACTGTAAAGGTCATTTTGGAGACGTTGCTTCCAATTTTGTGGGACTTTTACCCAACATTGAGATGAAATGACATCTCAAGCCCTGTCGCACAATGAAACCAATAGGGTTTATTAGCATGGACGGTGCGCCTTGTACTGCGGTTCCTGGACAGGCTTAGATCCTCTAAGCGGTTTACCAGTACTAGTGTGCGGGCCGGATTCAGCTCTGCGTGCAAGCATCATGCAGCCCATATGTTTCTTCAAGCATCTTATCATAAGGAACAAGAATTTATATGGTTTAGGGGTGGGGATCTGAACGGTTTCTGTGATATTTGGCCTTTTATGAAGTGGAGGGGTCGGGCATAACCCCCATGCGGCCAAGGAGACCCTAAGGTTGGTATCACTGAATGCGTCTTATCATAAGGAACAAGAATTTGAATGGTTTAGGGGTTGGGATCAGATCGGTTTCTGAGATATTAGGCCTTTTACGAAGTGAAGGGGGTGGGGCATAAGCCCCGCCATATCCTAGGGGACCCCCGGATTGGTGTCACTGAATGGGTATTATCATAAGGAACAAGAACATATATGGTTTAGGGGTAAGCTCTGAACAGTTTCTTAGATAAATGGTCTTTTGTGAAGTCAAGGGGTGGAGTATGGCCCGGGCGCACCCTGGATGACCCCTAGGCTGGTGTCACTGAATGTGTCTTATCATAAGGAACAAGAATATATGGTTTTAGGGTGGGGATCTGTAAGGTTTCTGGAATATTTAGCCTTTTATGAAGTGGAGGGGTTGGGCATGGCCCCTGCACATCCCGGGGGACCCCCAAGTTGGTGTCACTGAATGCGACTTATCATAAGGAACAAGAAAATATATGGTTCAGGGATGGGGATATGTAAGTTTACTGGGATATTGGACCTTTTATGAAGTAGAGGGGGTTAGGCATGGCCCCGGCACATCCCGAGGGACCCTCAGGTTTGTGTCACTGAGTCCATCTTATTATAAGGAACAAGAATATATATGGTTTATAGGTGGGGATCTCAATGGTTTCTGAGATAAAAGGCATTTTATGAAAAGGAGGGGGTGGGGCATGTCCCCGGCACATCCCGGGGCCCCCCAGGTTGGTGTCACTTAATGCATCTTAGCATAAGGAACATGAATATATATAGTTTAGGGGTGGGGATCTGAATGGTTTCTGAGATAAATGGCATTTTATGAAATAGAGGGGGCAGGGCATGTCCCCAGCACATCCCGGGGGACCCCCGGGTTGGTGTCACTTAATGAATCTTATCATTAGGAACAAGAATATATATGGTTTAAGGGTTGGGATCTGTAAGGTTTCTGAGATATAAGGCATTTTATGAAGTGGAGGGGGCGGGGCATGGCCCCTGCACAACCTATGGGACCCCCAGGTTGACATAAAAGCATATGGCTGAGAGAAGTTTACTCAATGAACATGTTTATGTAAGGTTTGTCAAAATATTTGCAATGACTTGCCATTTTTCAGTTTTCCCGATTACAAGTCAATGGAAACTCTAAGTTGCCATAGCAACAAAACTAAAAGGCCAAATGTCATACAAAAACATAAAACCTGTGAAGGCAAATATGGTGAATATTTTCATAAAATCTCAGCGTCCTAGAGCATATGGTTTCTGAGGAGATGATTTTTTAAGTATTTTTTGTCTATTTTGTTGCATTTTGGTTTCCATGGCAACCAATAAAAATGAGCAGAAGGCCTAAAATCATACGGCAGATAGTAGATTGCCTATGGAACATTTCTATGAATGTTTTGTCAAAATATCTGCAGAGCTTGGCAGTAAATGCCATTTTTCAATTTTCCCCATTGTAGGTCTATGGAAACTACAAGTTACCATAGCAACCAAACTCATGAGCCGATTTTGACAAAAAACTCAAACTTCCAATCCCCCAGCCCAAGGATGCTACAGATAAAATTTGGGCCCAATCGGCCCAGTGGCTTCAGAGGATATGTCGTTTGAAAGTGTTGACGAAGATGACGCAGACGAAGAAGCAGACGACGACGGACAACTGCCGATCCTAAAAGCTTCCCCGGAGCCTTCGGCTCCGGTGAGCTCAAAATGTTACAATTTATCATCTTATTTTTTTTTTAATTCTTCACCCGTAAAATTTACAAAGTATTTATAAAGGCTTGTTTTCGAAACTAGTTAAAATATGCCAATAAACATACCTCAATTCCGAAGACAGCCTCAGGAGCTTGATCAGATATCAGTCCGGGACTACCATCTGTTGCGAAGAACAGTTCAACCTCACAGGAAAGCTAAAATAGATGAAATCTTAAAACAATATTAACTTACTCTTGTGATATTATGGTTAATTGTACAGTTCTAAATCCAGCAATTGTGTCAGACCAAATACCTTAATGCTTCGAACATAAATGATGGATTGACAGTGACCACAATCACATTACGATAACAAATCCGTGCGACATAGTACGTTCTTTTAGATTTCCAAAATGGTTATTTTTTAGAAAAGGCCGTTACATCTATACAAATGCAGTGTAAATTTTACCACGGAAAAAACTAAAATTTTAAGATGAAAAAATGTGATATTTTTCTTAATTCTTCTCAAAATATAGATTGTGGGTACTCGCAAGAACCGCCTCATCGAGGCGGTTCTGATGAGTACCCATAATCTATATTTTAGAGCAGAACTAAGAAAAATATAGTTTACCCCTGTAAATAAAAATCAAAAATGAGTTCCTTTAAGAGCAATGAAAACATTCATAAGAAAGAAAATGGGTCATACTACGTAGTTTCGGCTAATAAAGCCTCATCAGTGACCCTGTAATGATCCGGCAAAGAAAGCCAGAGGAAACATACTGCAATTTTGCGAATTTCGAATAGGCAGTCGATTCAAAGACTGATATAAATCAAAATGGGGTCCAAATAATTAAAACCCCAGTTTTGCTATATAAAAAGTGGGATTCGAGGAGTGCAAAATTACATAGGCGTGTTTTCGTGATGCGGTTCTCATTACGAAAACACGCCTATACTAACATATTGTAAACTTTGCCGCCTTAAAAACCAAAATTTTCAGATGAAAAATTGTGATTGTTTTCATATTTCTGCTCAAAATATAGATTGGTGATACTCGTTAAAACCGCCTCATCGAGGCGGTTCTAACGAGTAGCCACAATCTATATTTTAGAGCAGAAATAAGAAAAATAAGGTTTCCCCCTGTATACCCCAGTTTTACTATATAAAAGTGGGGTTCAAGGTGGTCAAAATTATATAGGCGTGTTTTTGTGATGTAACGAGCGCCCACAAAATATGTTTGCAGTTAAAATAAGAACAAATCCACGGGTAGCTATTTTGGAGATGTACATAATAAAATCACGCCTATATAATACTGACCCCCTTGAACCCCACTTTTATACAGTAAAAATGGGGTTCACAGGGGCAAACCTTGTTTTTCTTATTTCTGTTTGAAAATATAGATTGTGGGTATTTGTTCGAATCACCTTGATGAAGCGGTTTTAACCAATACCCACAATCGACATTTTGAGCAGAAATAAGAAAAATATCACAATTTTTCGGCTAAAATTTTCGATTTTTTAGGTGGTAAAATTTACAATGTCATTTGTATAGGCATGATTTCGTAATAATTAAGTCGCACGGACAATTGTATCGTAATGTACAGTGATTAAATCTTCGACAGTCATTCGGCAGAAGAGCATGACGAGTGACATCATAACAAGCTGCCGTTTTATGACATACATGTAACTTATACATTCTTTGATGTTAGACGATGGAACTAGACGTTCTTTTCTTACAAAGCAACATAAATGCGTGCCATACAGTTATGGTCGAATTTAGTGTGTTAAGTTCGAAACAGGTGAGCTCTAGTGTGTGATTTATTGATTAATAAACCACAGTTTGTTGGTAAGTTGTAAGTGGACAAATAACTCCCGCTACGCGCTCGTTATTTAATCTACTGTGAGACAGTAATTAATGATATGACGTCGCGTTTGAGAGTGTAATAACGCCATGTTATAAATTCTGTTATCCACTGGTGGATTTAGCATGCAAATTACCTAGAAACGCCCCTTAACGTTACACGTACGACGTCATTGACGATGTCGCGTTTACTAATGAGAGAATATTAGCATTTTTCAGTGTGAACAAATTGTGAATAATATGCGTGTTTAATGTCATAAGATAAATATACTTTTGCATTCGTGCTCATGTATTATTGAATTTGTTAAACTCGTTGAGAAAAAGGGATAAAATGCTCGGAAAAGTCTCGCATTTATTAAACTCGTTGAGAAAAAGGAATGCAAAGCCTCGAATTTTATCCCTTTTGCTCAACTCGTTTAATGAATTCAATAATGCATGAATACTCTTGTAAGATCCTCTATTTATTGCACAACAAATCACTCCTAGAGCTGTTCAATTTTCAAATATATCGTAAGTTAACATCTGTAAACGCTTTATCTAGAATACTGGAAGATTATAAGAATCTTATATGGGTGCGGAGGGTGGTTGGAACCAATTAAGCAATGATTGGCGATGTAAAACCAAGAATTCTAACACAGCGCGCCTATATAGGCAATGGAAAGTAACTGTTTTATTCAACAAATCACGGCAAGGAAGAGCGTGACGAGTGACGTCATTAAAAATTGCCAATTTATGACGTCACTAGTCGCTTTCCTTGAGGTTAGACGGTGTAACGCCATATTCTCGCATCAAAAACGTTGGAAAAGGATATAAATGCATGTGATTCAGTCGATAGTTTCTTCTAACAATGGCGAAAAGTTGTAAGATTTTGAAGGACAGAACAGCAATATTGCCGATTTTCAGCCTGTTAGAATCGAAATAGATCAGCTCTAGTCTGTGATTTGTTGAGTAATAAATCAGTTTGTCTGTCAGTTTTAAGTAGACAAATCTCGCGCGCTACGCGCTTGTGATTTGTCTACTTTACAAATGACCTCCAAACTGTGATTAATTACTAAACAAATCACAGGTAAAGCTGGTCTCTTTCTTCAATCACAAACTCACACACAGTGATATTCAATCGTTTTAACACACAGTGGTACTGATCAAAAAGTTCACTATCTGTCCTTCAAAGTACAGAAAACATTTAAAACCACTAACCCTTGATATATTTATTCCATATAAGAGTTTGGGTTTATAGCAAACACATGTTTGTCTGTTACTTTTTTCTATCGCTGGTGTTTAACGGCCCAGTCACTACTTTTTAGGTCATACAGAGTGTTTGAGTTTTACGTCCAACCAACAGCTAAGGTCATACGGAGACGGGACCTCGGTTTAAAGACTCATCCGAAAGTCTGGAGAAGTCCGGGATCGAACCTGCGACCCCTGGTTTACAAGGCGAGTAGCGTAACCACTACTTCACGGAGGCGTCTTAGGTCAAGTAGAACCTATCCGTAATTTCCTCGACAGGCTTATACATACGCGGTAAACCAGTACATTATACATTCCTTCGCCAGAAACTGAAAACTTTCCTTTTGTGAGAGAATGACCTAAGAAAGCATTTCATAATCGATCTCCACGAAATAATGTTGCGGACCTGGCAGATTACATCAAACTGTCAGTAATCAAGTAATTTCGTATTGGCCCGGTAACAAAAACGAGATCCTGTAACTGCATTTCGCAAACACGCCTATACAAATACATTACCATCTATATCGCCGAAAAAATGAAAATTTTAAGATGAAAATGTGATTTTTTTTTTCTCATTTCTGCTCAAAATATAGATTGTGGGCACTCGTTAGAACCGCCTCATCGAGTACCCACAATCTATATTTTAGGTATACCTCCGGAAACCCAAGTATTACTATATAAAAGTGGGGTTCAAGGGGGTCAAAATTATATAGGCGTGTTTTCGTGATGTGGGCCAACACGAAATTACTTGAATAATGACAACTTTATTAAATGACGCAATTAAAAAACATGATTGTTGATTATTGACCTCGAGTTAATATTGTTTGACTTGGTGTTAATACGGATGACATCCAATCAATTAATAAACATTCATTCTTTCAGGGGTAAACATTTTTTCCTTATTTTGCTCAAAAACGTAGATTGTGGGTACTCGCTAGAGCACCTACAATCTATGCTTGTTACGGATGCTAGAATCATAAATATTTTCTTTCGAAAAGTATTGTTTTATGCTACTCGAGCGTTTTGTCCTGACATATTGCTGCTTACCATTCTCCCAAGCTTAAATCCATTGTTAACGAACAAGGGTTCTGTGAGCCATAGCAGATCAAGCTGTGTTTGATCGACATAGTCTGATGCATATAAAAACACAGCGTCCTGGTACCAATACATCTTATAAAACCAATTCGGTTGGCCTGTCTCAGGCTGTTCAAAATTACACTTAAAATACAACTCTTCATACTGGATTCCTGTGGGTGATATTTTGACTTCAATACCAAACGTTATTTCGCCAATGATTGGTTTTGCTTAAAAAAAAAACATATCAATAGCATTATACTCATGTAAGATAAAGTGGTAATTGTTTTCAAGAGTTGGGACTGAGGTCACTAGCTTGTGAAGAATAACGATGAACAATATTCATCAATATCAAGGCAACATATGCATTTTATCAGAATAGATACGCGTGCGTAACAAATGTTTTGTGTGGTGCTATGACAAAAATTAAGTCATCCGAGAAATAGTGCAATACCAAGTTTGCATGTTGCTATCGAGTGATTTCAGCATGGATGTTCCACGGATTGTATCGTTCATTTCTGATCATTCAATACAGTAAAAAATCCTATATTAAGATCACCTTTGGGACTGTTCAAAAGGGGTCTTGAAGACCACTTTTGAACAGTCCCAAAGGTGGTCTCTTATTAGGAGGGTGTAGAAAGCGCAAAGAAAGAATAACTGAAACCGTCTCGATAAGCTTTTAAAAGCTAATTAAGTCATATTTTCGGTGGTCTTCACAGCGGAATTTTCCTGTATTTAGAGCTTTGCAATCACCCCCTCTATCTTGTCTCTTAAACATCTTGTTCTGTTAAATACATGTATGTTACACATTTTTTGTTTTAAATTTGTAGTATTGATAATAGAAAATAATACATTTCAATTGCAATAATCAATTCTACACTACACACAACAATGGAAAAATATCCTTTTGTTAATGCTGCGAAAGCATCAGGTGTCCAAGTCTGTGTAATGAACACCCCTCTAAACCCTACTTAATATTGAGAAAATTGGGGTTTACGGGGCTAATAATTATTTTCCGTATATGTGGTCAAAAATAGATTGTGGGCATTCATTAGAACAGTCTTAAGATGGTTCTTACGAGCGTCCAAAATCTATATTTTGACTAGAAATAAGAAACATATCAAACGTTTCTATCCGAAAAATGCTAGTTTTAGAGATCAAGAAACATTACGATAACACGCCTGTACAAATACACTGTAAGTTTTAGCACCAAAAAAAAAAAAAAAAACCCGAATATTTAAAGATGAAAAACTGTGACATTTATCATATTTCTGCACATGGAGGCGGGTCTAACGAGTACCAACAAGCTATATTTTAGAACAGAAAAAGAAAATTAAGGTTTACAACTGCAAACCCCAGTTTTACTATGAACAAGGAATACACATGTGAAATATGAACGCCATATCACTTACCATTCAAAAGTAATACCCAATGTTAAAGTTTTTGTGAATGTTAAAGTTTTTAAAAAAGAGGTTATGGTCACGAGGTCAAACATTATGACATCACTGGAAAGGTCGTGTTACATGGAATGGACATGTGAACTATGAAAGTCCTGTCACTAACCAATCAAAAGTTACGGCCAATGTTAAAGATTTTAAAAAGCGGGTCAAAAGTGGGTCAAGGTCAAGGTCACGAGGCAAAAATTGATGGTACCTCTTGAAAGGTCTTGTGAAAAGGAATGCACATGTGAAATATGAATGCCCTATCAGTTTTGTTTTGTTTGATTTGAGGTTTAACGTCCCCGTCAACACTGTAAAGGTCATTTTGGAGACGCTGCTTCCATTTTTGTGGGACTTTTACACGACATTGAGATGAAATGACATCTCAAGCCATGTCGCCCAATGAAACCAATAGGGTTTATGAGTATGGACGGGCTGACTCGCACCGCTTTGCCTGGGCAGGCTTAGGTTATCTAAACGGTTTACCAGTCCTCGTGTGCGGGTCGGTTTCATCTCTGCGTGGAAGCATCATGCAACCCATTTATTTCTTCAAGCCCCGAATGGCGGGGGCCGACCCTATCAATTAACATTCAACGTTATGCCCAATGTTAAGGTTTTTGCGACAGACAAACAAACAGACAAACAGATGGACATACAGACCAAAAACTAATCGCCCCCGAAGTGGGGTTCAAAGGGTCAGAATTATATAGGCGTGATTTCGTCATGAACACCATTTTAGCATGTGGATTTATTACATGTATTTATATAGAGGATCTTACACGAGTGGTCATTTTATATGAAATGTATGAAACGAGCCTTCGGCGAGTTTCATACATTTCATATGAAATGACCACGAGTATAAGATTCTGTTTATCATATGACCACTTTAAATTTGATTTTATCGCCTTTAAATTTGACAAATTTACCATAATAAATGCATAGTTGACATGGACGTCGTCATGACGTTGCTTAATCCCGCCAAAGTGTTATTACACGTATGGTCATACGATTTTTATTACACGACGGTATCCACTGCTTATCAACGACGTCATATGATAAACGTAATGCTGTTATACGAAAACATTTTCTATGAAAGTCTAAGCGGCTAGACGTGTATTTGCCCACATGTAATAGTAAATCATAGCATTTTATCATATGACGTCGCGTCTGATAGTGTAATAACGCCATGTATTATTTTCGATAATCCACTAGTGGATTAAATATGCAAATATGTAACGTTACATGTGCGGCGTCCTTAACGACGTCGCTTTTACTAACGGTGGAATATTGACATTTTTGTAAACAAACATGAATAAAATGCCTTTTAAATGTCATATGATAAATAGAATCTTGCATTTGTGCTCATGCATTATTGAATTTATTAAACTCGTTGAGGAAAAGGGACAAAATGCTCGGCAAAGCCTCGCATTGTATCCCTTTTCATCAACATCACGCATAATAACTCCGAGAAACGCCGAGACATCTCTTCACAAAGGAAAGAATTTCTCTGTGAAGGAAGAAAAATCTCTGAGGAAGAAAATATAATACAGGTGAAGCTGTTAACAGTGCTACCATATGTATTCCACTTGTAATTCATTTGGCAAGTCTGCAGCATACACGTACACCATTCACGTAAAACTATCTCCCAAACAAAGCGTGAAGACTAATTAATTATGTTTTTGCTCCGGTCCTTTTTTCTTTATCCGCAATGTTTTTTCTTCTTCTTCTCCTTCCTCTTCTTCTTCTTCTTCTTCTTCTTCTTCTTCTTCTTCTTCTTCATCATCTTCTTCTTCTTTATGAGTTCGCAGTAACACTGAGCATAGATTGTTCAGAAACTTAGGTAATAGTAGATATTACGGAACCCCGGAAGGGACATGCAATTTATTTTAATATGTTGTGCGAACAAGATATTATCTTGTGCAAACAAGATATTATGTTGTGTGAATGAGATAATAAGTTGTGCGCACAAGATAATATCTTGTTCGCACAACTTAATAGCTTGTGCGCACAAGATATTATTTTGTTTGCACAACTTAGATCTTGTGTGAACAACATATTATCTTGTGCGCACAACTTATTATCTTCTTCACACAACATAATATCTTGTTCGCACAACATGTTATCTTTTTGGCACAACATATTATCTTGTTTTCCCAACATAGATCTTGTGCATACAACATATTATCTTAAGATATCAAGATATTAACTCATTCGCACAACTCAATATCTTGTGCGGACAACATAATATCTTGTGCGCACAACATATTATCTGTTGTATTCTGTTGTCCGGACAAAAAATACATTTTGTGTGCACAAGGCAAGGTTTCAAATTTTTATTTTGCGGACTCCAAGGGTCCCAGGTCTCAAACGGAGTCCTTAGGCAGCACATGTGCATGTAAGTCTTGTGGCTCCGTTTGTGACACTTTAAAATAGGTGGATTATAATCATATTTGATTATACTCAGATCGGCTTTATAGTCTTCTGTTTGGACTTAAAAGAACAGTTAATTTTCGTAGTATTTGGGTCGATTATATTCGACGATCGACCAAGTTTACACAGTAGACTAGAAGTTGGCGTAATGCATATGACCTAATTACCGCCAAGACTCTTGGCAAGAGAAATCCGTGAGAAAATATTGCTCCATTTTCAAAACAGTTTCAAAAGTTCCTCATATCTAAAAATGAAACTGCTGATGGAAATGAAGAGAATAATTTGTATTTTCTGGCAGTTTATTTCATGAGCGCAACTGTCTTCCTGTTCACTTTTCAATAATTTAGATTCTCCGTGTACAACTTATGAACATCGTAGATTAAATTGCCTTCCGTCTTTTTATAGCTTAGTACAGATTAACCAATTACGTACCAGAAAACTGGCTATCAAAACCAAAAAGATATAAGCGAAACACACACTCAAAGACTTACCGTAACAAAAATAAACCGCGACTGAAGAAACGCATTGGAACGGTCAGTGAAAAGAATTTCACTGGTGGGGGTTGGGGCTTAAATCGATTTTACACGGCTGCAATCATCGCCCTTACTTCCTTCTTGATTTAGACAAATAAGTTTCTCTGCATGAAGGCCTCTTATCTCATCAGTGCAACATAGAAGTGAACGCAATTATCAGGAATCGTTTCACTGACCGTTCCAAGGCGGTTCTTCTGTCGCGATTTATTTTTGTTATGGTTTGTCTTTGAGCGTGTGTATCGCTTATATTTTTTCTTCTGTCACGATTTATTTTTGTTATAGTTCGTCTTTGTCGGTCTGTGGCTGCACGACCGTGGGCCGGACTCCGGACTCTTTGATGATTGTCCCACCCTGAATTCTTCGATTTCGGGAAGGGTGGAGCCGAATATTTCCTGGGATTGACCCTCCGTGATCTCAGTGGTGCTTTTCTTCTGCTCGGTTTTCTTCTGCTCTGATTCAAGATTTAATCAATAAATTAGGGGATAACTGTATTCAAAATTGTCATTTGGGGAGGTAAATCGGTGGTTTTACGGTCGGAAATTTCGTTTAACGGCGAATATCCCTATTCTAATGCACTTATTCGGTTGTTTTATTAAAATTGTACAATTTTGCACAAAGCGGCAGGCGTTGTGAGCTGCGTAAAACCAAATGTCAGCCAATGAAAAACGACGTTACGTGGTGACGTTGGATTTCCGACAGTATACCATAGAATATACTGTCGCAAATTTTGGACGTTATCCAATCAGACGTCGCGTTACATACGTAAGTGCATTAGAATTAACATTTATTTACCTTATTATTCATTTATTTATTTATTTATTTATTTAATTTTGATTTTCTGTATTGTTGAATTGTTGCTAAGTCCTCCACCCTGATTTATGATGATATTAATCTATACATAAACATTTTACCATGTATTTCATCATGACTCACTGTTGAACTAGAAAGCCTCCATCCCGATCAATTTGTTATTGCTATTGTGTTTGATACTGTAATGGAACTGGGGGTGAGGGTTGAAATTTCATAAACTCCGGAGTTGAAGCACCCCCAGTAGTTTTACTACTGCCGTCCAAAGGCGGTCGTTCTTTTGCAGTGTCTGAACTGTTATTTGGCTTTGTGCCGTTGGTTCATGTTTCGTCTGTTTTTGTGTGTGCCTACGTGTCACTTTCTATAGGTGACTTGAGACGGCTGCGTTCTTGGATTGTGGCCTTTCCTGAGTGACCTTTTCTTGCTAGTATTGATACAATTAACCCACGGCTCCCATCAGAGACAACAAAGGGAAAGAAACACAAACATGAAATAACTAGACCCTTATGGAAACATCAATAGCGGAAAGCCACAAGGACAGTAACTTTCCCACAAAATGGCCAATTAGCTACTCATAACAAAACATATAAGCCATACACACACTCAAAGACAAACTATAACAAAATAAATCGCGACAGAAGAACCGCCTTGATACGGTCAGTGAAATGAATTCCACTTAGGGACTTATATTGATTTTACCCGGCCCAAATCCTCGCACTTACTTCCGTCGAGATTTAGACAAACATTTTTTTTTTCAGTCTGCTTGAAGGCCTCCTAAATCATCAGTGTCACATCTCCGAGAACACAAAAATCAAACAACCATAGAGATGAAACAACGGTGAGGACGCGACAGAAAGAAACCACTGAAAATAATTAATGCTGGAGCAAACGAAAACCGTCAGTTTGTCTCCGATGGGCCCCGACCAGAGACAGAGCATCAGGCACCAACCAACATTACATAAAATTAAATTTGCATTTATCACGTAAACCTTAGCAGCATCGCTTGCTATATCCGTCCGACAGCTTGTAATTATCTTACTAACCATAAACAATTGAAGCGGGAAGCGGAAGTGAGAAGCCTATGACCAATGTCGCACATCGTTACGGTTTTAATTATATACATTTACATCCGTACAAAAGACGCATAATCATTTGTGTGTAATGAGGTTTAACGTTCCCGTCGACATTACATAGAGGATATTTTGGAGACTTTGCTTACAACTTTGTGGGACTTTTACCCGAAAATGATATGAAATTGCATCTCAAGCCTTGTCGCCCAATGGAACCATTAGGACATACTATGTGCATTGGACGGTCCAACTGGCACCATTTTGACTTGAAAGTCTTAGTGCAGATTATTATATTTTCTGGTCATTTGGGAATAATGAACTCATTTAGATCATTTTGAAATCATTTGGGATCATTAAGTTCATTTAGATCATTTTGAAAATGGAGTTCTGCTTTAGCCGGTGCTAGTGGACGCGGTCCGTGTCGCAATTTGCTTACTGGTCATGAACAGACTCAATAAAACAGAGTGTGCTATGTTCGTTTATTTGCTTCGAAAGGATCTAACTATTCAGACCTAGTCTTTCCAAGCGCTTTACCAGTACTCATGTGCGGTCAGTTTCAGCTCTGCGCGAAAGCACCAAGCAGCCCAATCAATCATAATCGTAAGCTGTGATGACAATAATGAAAGGGATCATATAATTGAGAAATAAATTATAGAACTGTTATTATAGTGTGACATGAATGGGCAACTAAACAAAACAAGAGGAAGCTGGTCCTGTATGGCTCACCTGAGCTAACAGATCCAAAGTTTCAGGAAGTTCCAGTTGTTACTCATGGAGTTATGCTGATGAGTCAAAAACAGGCGAAAACAGGATTTTTCTGCAATCAAAGGCTGTAACTCTATGATAGATAGGCTGACCTCGTCAATTTTCAAACTCATTTTAGCTTTTATCCCTGACTTACTTACACATAAGTTTCAAGAAGTTCTGATGAGAACTAAAGGAGATAGTGATGACAAGGTTATCAATAGGCATTTTCTGCAATTAAAGGGACGGAATTCTATGAAAGATAGTCAGGCCTCATCAGTTTTCGAACTCAACTAAGCTTTTATCCCTGACTTAACAAGAAGATCTGATAAAAACTGAAGGATCTACTGTGACAACAAGGTCAAAAATAGGCATTTCCAGGTGGCAAGGGGATACAACATTACAATAAATGGGCTGACCTTGCCAGTTTTCAAACTCATCCGGACTGACCTTGCCAGTTTTCAAACTCATCCCTGACTTACATATGCATAAGTTTCAAAAAGATAAAGAAAACAAGGAGAAGTAACTCTATGAGAGAAAGGCAGATATCACCAGTTTAGAGAGATAATGTTGGTTGGTGCCTGATGCTCTGTCTCTGGTCGGGCTCATCGGAGTCTAACTGTTGGTTTTCTTTTGCTCCAGCATTTCAGTGGTTTCTTGCTGTCGAGTCCTCACCGTTGTCTCACCTATATGGTTCTTTGATTTTTGTGTTCACGGAGATGTTGCACTGATGAGTTAGGAGGCCTTCATGCGGACTGAACAAATTATTTGTCTAAATCGCGACGGAAGTAAGGGCGAGGATTGTGGCCACGTAAAATCGATTTAAGCCCCCCAGTGGAAATCTTCCACTGACCGTTCCAAGGCGGCTCTTCTGTGGCGATTTATGTATGTTGTTGTTTGTTACTTACTGTGTTATCACTTGTGTCTTTTGGTTTTGGATGGCCATATGGCCATTTTGTGGGAAAGTAACTGTCCTTATGGCCTTCCTTTGTTTAGGTTTCCATTATGGTCTGGTCGCTTAGTGTTTGTATTTCTTTCCCTTTGGTGTCTTTTATGGGCGGAGTAAGTTAATTGAATCAATTCCTGATCTTTGTTTTACTTCTTCTTTTCAAACTCATCCGAACTTTAAATCCCAGCCTACTTATATGCTAGTTTCAGAAAGATTCGATCAATACTAAAGGACTAATGGTAATGACAAGGTACATAATATGCATTTTCAGCAAAGAAGGGGACTTAACTCTGGAAGTAATGTGCCAACCATGTTAGTTAGCAAAGACATACAAGCTTTTATATCTAACTTACTTATATCTAAGTTTCAGGAACGTCGGTTCAAAACTTAGGGACTTATGATGATGACATTGTCAAACATGGGCATTTTCAGCAATCAAAGGGATACAATATAGGCCCACCTCACTAATCTTTAAACTCAGCTGAGGTTGTATCCCTTACTTACTAAGATGTAAAATTCAAAAAGATCTGATGGCAACTGAAGGGGCTACAGTCAAGGTAAAAATATCCATTTACAGCTATCAAGGGGACATAACTCTATGATAAGCCGACCTCCCAGTTTTCGAACTCATCCGAACTTTTATCCCTGAATTACTTGTTTGTCAGTTTCAAGAACATCCTATCAAAACTGAAGGGGCTACGGTGATGACAAGGTAAAAAAAGCATTTTCAGCAAAGTAGGGGACGTAACTCCTAAAGTAATCAACAAATATCGCTAGTTTTTGAGCTTTTAACCATGACTTACTTGTTTGTAAGTTTCAAGAAGATCCGATCAAAACTGAAGTGGTTACAGTGGTGCATGACAATGTGAAAAATAAGCATTTTCAGCAGCGTAGGGGACATAACTCTGTGAGTAATCAACCGACATCGCTAGTCTTCGAACTCATAAAAACTTTTATCCCTGAATTACTTGTTTGTAAGTTTCAAGAAGATCCGATCAAAACTGAAGGGGCTACGGTGATGGCAATGTCAAAAAGAGCATTTTCAGCTCAGTAGGGGACATAACTTCGGAGTTATCGACCGACATCGCCAATTGTCGAACTTATCCCGAGCTTTTATCTCTGACTTACTTGTTTGTAAGTTCCAAAAAGATCCGATCAAAACTGGAGGGGCTACGGTTATGGCAAGGTCAAAAATAAGCATTTTCAGCAAAGTAGGGGGCATAACTCCGTAAGTAAAGGACCGATATGGCAATTTTTTTTAACCCATGCGAGCCTTTATCCCTCACTTACTTGTTTGTAAGTTTCAAGAAGATCCAATCAAAACTGAAGGGGCTACCGTGATGACAATGTCAAAAATAAGCATTGTCAGCAAAGTCAGGGACATAACTCCGAAAGTAAACGACCGACATCACTAGTTTTCGAACTCATCTGAGCTTTTGACACTGACTTACTTGTATGTAAGTTTCAGGAAGATCTTATCAAAACGGAAGTGGCTACGTTGATGACAAGGTCACAAATACCCATTTTCATCAAGCGAAGGGACGTACCTCTATGATAAATGGGCCGACTTGGCCGATTTTCGAAATCATCCGAGATTTTATCCCCAACAACCTTACATATAAGTTTCAGAACTGAAGGCGCTACGGTGATGACTGGCATTTTCCTATTGTAAGTCTATGGGACCTTGTGGTTGCCAAAGCAACGAAGTTTTTGTTTGATTTCGAAAAAGCTTTTGTCATCAATGCCCCACCAGAGGCATGCTACAGATGAGAAATGGTTCAGATAAGTCTGCAGAGCGGCGCCCGCCCATCGGGGCTTGACGAAATAGATGGGCTGTATGATGCTTCCCCGCAGAGCTGAAACCGACCGCACACGAGTACTGGAAAACTGCTTAGAGGCCCTAAGCTTGCCCAGGAAAAGCGGTGCGAGTCGACCTGTCCATGCTTATAAACCCTATTGGTTTCAATGGGCGACAGGGCTTGAGCTGTCATTTCATCTCAATGGTGGGTAAAAGTCCCACAAAATTGGAAGCAGCGTCTCCAAAATAACCTTAACATTGTTGAAGGGGACGTTAAACCCCATTTCAAAAAAATAAATGAGCATGCAGAGATATAACTGGTGAAAGGTGAGGATGGACGGACGACGGACGACAGATGACCCACTGTATATACTATAAGCTCCAGTCACCTTACATGTAAGTTTCAGTAAGAGTCGATCAAAACTGAAGGGGTTTCGGTGATGACAAGGTCAAAAATCGGCATTTTCAGAAATCAAAGGGACGTAACTCTATGATAATGTGGAAATGGGCCGACTTTGCCAGTTTTCGAACTCATCCGAGTTTTTATTCCCAGCCACCTTACATATAAGTTTTAGAAAGATCGGATTAAAACTGAAAGCGCTAGGGTGATGACAAGATCAAAAATAAGCATTTTAAGTAATCAAAGGGACGTAACTCTATGATAAATGGGTCGACTTGGCCGGCTTTCGAACTCATTCTAGTTTTCATCCCAAGCCACCTTACATATAAGTTTCAGAAAGATTCGATCATAACTGAAGGGGATACGGTGATGCCATGATCAAAAATCAAAGGGCCGTATCTCTATGATAAATGGGCCGACCTGGCCGTTTTTGTTAACTCCTCCGAGTTGTCTTTATCCCCTGCCATTTTAGACATTAGTTTCAGAAAGATCCGATCAAAACTAAAGGCGCTACGGCGATGACAAGGTCAAAAATAGGCCGTTTCAGCAATCAAAGCGACGTTACTCTATTATTAATGGGCCGACTTGGCCGGTTTTCGAACTGATCCGAGTTTTTACCCCAAGTCACATTACATATAAGTGTCAGAAAGGTCCGATCAAAACTGAAGGGGATACGGTGATGACAAGGTAAACAATACGCGTTTTTAGCAATCAAGGGGACGTAAGTCTATAATTAATAGGCCGACCTTGTCAGTTTTCGAACTCATCCGAGTTTTTCATCCACAGTCTACTTATATATAAGTTTCAGAAAGATCCGATCAAAACTGAAGGTGCTACGGTGATGACATGCATTTTCCCATTGTAAGTCTAAGGGACCTTGTGGTTGCCATAGCAACCAAAGTTTCCATTCGATTTCGCTAATGTCACCAGCCTGCAGGCTGCAGAGATATAGCTGGTTAAAAGTGTGGACGGACGACGGACGACGGAGGGACTACCATCCTATAAGCTCCGCTGGAGCCTTCGGCCCAGGTGAGCTAAAAAGGCAACAGACAAACAAACAATACTATTGAGTCTAAAATCAGGTGTAGAGTAAATAAATAATAAAAGTGAAGGCAATGTTCAAGAATCAATACAATTACCTCACTCCTCCCATCAGAGACAACAAAGGAAAAGAAACAAGAACATGAAGTAACTGAACCATAATAAAAACATCACTAGCAGATAGGAGACAGTAGAACAGAAAGGGGACCACCTAAGGTTCATTCCTGTGATGTTTGGATAAAATCCGATCAGTTGTTAAGGAGATGTCGTTTGTGGAAATTGTTTACGCATGGACGGACGCACACACGCACGACGGACGACAGACAAAACGTGATCCCAAAAGTGACAGGTGAGCTAAAGGGGTAAACTATATTTCCGCATTAGCACAATTTATGCTTAATATGGAATTTATACAAAATCTAATGGAAAGTGCAACTTCTTCCACAGCTCTAGCATTACCATTGAAAAATGGATATGATACCCTTAAAAAAGGGCATCAAATGTACCTTCTTGAAGGGGATTTTTGTTTGATTTTAGGTTTAACGTCCCCGTCAACACTGTAAAGGTCATTTTGGAGACTTTGCTTCCAATTTTGTGGGACTTTTACCCGACATGAGATGAAATGACATCTCAAGCCCTGTCGCCCAATGAAACCAATAGGTTTATTTGCATGGACGGTCCGCCTCGTACCGCGGTTCCTGGACATGCTTAGATCCTCTAAGCGGTTTACCAGTACTAGTGTGCGGGCCGGATTCAACTCTGCGTGGAAGCATCATGCAGCCCATATATTTCTTCAAGCCCCTATGGGCGGGAACCGTCTTAAAGGGGTTTAATATTATGGGAAACTCTATACCAACTGAAAACAATAATTATACTACATGGTGTAAATGTTCACTGTGTTGAAGCCAGTCTTAATTATTGTTGTAATGTTGCATAGATTTAATGAAGAAAACAAGACAACATACCTCGCAACGGAAAGGCTTTCTAAAAATGGTGGTACATTTGCACCAGTAATGAAGATCAGCTACACTATGGTGTAAACTTTCATTCGATCTTCGGTTGCATGGATTAAAAGTTGCCAATCATACAATGGAGATAACTGCCCAGCTGCAGCCAGTTTTGGTGTAACGTTGACTTTCATTTTTTACAGTGCGAGGCCAACACCAACGCCGACGCAACTCGGAACCGCAAAAAAAAAAAAAAAAAAAAAAAAAAAAAACAAGAGCTGTCACTTTAGGTGACCAATGCCCCCGTGGGTGCCAATTTCTGACTTTGTGCAAAATTTCAAGGGGAGATAATTCTGCCAAAATGACAACAGAGTTATGGCCCTTGGCCAGAATGTTGCCCTTGTGATGGTGAATAAGTGTGTGAAGTTTCATGGGTCAAATACTTTGGAAGTTATGATCAAGGCTAAAGTTTTTGTGACAAACAGACAAACAACAAGACACGGACAGACAGACAAACAAACAAACAGGGCAAATACTATATGCCCCCCAAATAAAACATTATCGGGGGGGGGGGGGGCATAAAAAACAATATGTTCCCCTCATCATTGGGGAAGGGGCGGGGGGAAGGGTGCATACAATCTATGAAAAACGAGCTCTGAAAAACGGGGCCCATTGATTTTACATAAGCTTATATTGGGAAAACCCTTAAAAATCTTCTTCTCTGAAACCTGTAGACCCAGGTCTTTGATATTTGGTTTGAAGCTTCATCTAGAGAGCCTCTACCAAGATAGTTCAAATTATAGCCCCGGGGTCAAAATTGCTCCCGCGCTGGGGCCCACAGATTTTACATAACTTTAAATTGGGAAAACCTTTAAAATCTTCTTGTCTTAAACCAAAAAGCCGAGGTCTTTAGGAGTTAGGAGGCTTTCATGCGGACTGAACAAATTATTTGTCTAAATCGCGACGGAAGTAAGGGCGATGCTTGCAGCCACATAAAATCGATTTAAGTCCCCAACCCAGTGGAATTCGTTACCGCTGACCATTCCAAGGCGGTTCTTCTGTCGTGGTTTATTTGTCTTTAGGTGTTTGTGTCGCTTATATAATATTATTTTGGATAGCCTTTTGGCCATTTTGTGGGAAAGTAACTGTCCTTTTGGCTTTCCGCTATTGATGTTTCCATTTGGGTCTGTTGTTTCGTGTTTGTGTTTCTTTCCCTTTGGTGTATCTGATGGGAGCTGTGGTTTACTTGTATCGATTCCTGATCATTGCCTTCACTTCTACTTTTCTTAAAGGAATGACTTGATCATTGCCTCCACTTCTATTTAGCTACTTAGCAGCAAATTTGGATCCCCACTGATAAGAGACTAGAAAAAGATTTAGAAAAACGTTGTCATCTCGGAAATGAATCCATTCCCGTTAGAATAAAGGTATACGTACCTGGTGGATTTTCACCTGTAAAATAAAAATAGTGAAAAGTAACAAACTTCGTGAGTCATAGACAACACATGTATCATGGTGGATTTACACCTGTATAATAAAGAGAATGAAATGTTACAAACTCCGTAAGTCATAGACAACACATCTATTGAATTTACACCTGGTGAATTTACACCTGTATAATAAAGAGAATGAAACGTTACAAACTTCGAAGGTCATAGACAACAAATGCATCATATGGAATTAGTCAATTCATGCATGGCTGCAAAATGACATTTTTTCGGGGGAAAACGTTCACGTTTTATTTCTTATTTCGGTGCAAATACAGACTATGAGTGCTCGTTAGAACCACCAACTCATTGAGGCAGTTCTAGCGAGTACACACAATCTATGTTCTTAAACGGAAATGAGAAATATGTGTACCCTTTTAATCCCCTTTGTTCTCCGTATAACGTTTGGTTTACAGAGGTATTCAATTCACTGACTTGTTAACGTCATGCATGACACAACCACGTGACATATTGCGTTATTTTATATCTCAAAATGGCATCTCAATGATTACAATTTCTTGTTTCTGCTAAAAGAGTTTCTAACGAGCACCCGCCATCTATTATGTTAAGAAAAATGAGTATAAACATGATATGATTATTATCAAGCAATTATACGAGAATTCTCTTTTGCGAACCCCTATACCCATTAGCACTCACGTGGACTCTGTTTCTTAGATAATAGGCCTTATATTAACAGGATGGGGTGGGGAATGCCCCCAGCAGACCACTAATTCGTATCACTGAATGAATCTTATCATAAACCAAGTGGACCATGATGGCCCTGGATCGCTCACCTGATCCATAGTGTAACTACAGCCAGTGTTTAGGAAACACAATGCCCCTAACTGCTTGACCCTAACACTGCAAGTTTTAAACGCAAAAAAAAATCAAAGGGCCATAACTCAAGAAAAAAATCAGATTTTTTTTCACAAGTTAATCAGTTCATCATCCAAAACCAGTCTGTAAAGTTTCAGGGCAAAAGCTCGAACAGTTTCGAGATATCTTGCTTACACGATTTCAAAGTATTTTTGCAAAGGGACATTACTCAAAAAAGGGGCATAATCCTGACGAGAAAAAAAATGGATTTTTGTCGAAAGTAATCAGTTCATCTTCTCATCATCCCCAACCATTCTGTAAAGTTTCAGGGCAATAGCTCAAACAATATTTGAGTTATCTTGCTTACAAGCTTAAAACGAAAAAAAAAAACCAAAGGGCCATAACTGAAGAAAAAAATTTCGATTTTTCATCAATAGCTAACCAGTTCATCTTGCTTAAAAGCTTCAAACACGCAAAACTTCAAAGGGGCATAACTGAAGAAAAAAAATGGATTTTTGTCAAAAGTTAACCAGTTCATCTTCTCATCATCCCCAACCATTATGTTAAGTTTCAGGACAATAGCTCAAACAATTTTTAGGTATCTTGCTTACAAGCTTAAAACGCAAAACAATTTCAAAGGGCCATAACTCAAGAAAACAATTTCGAATTTTTTCAAAAGTTAATCAGTTCATCTTCTCATCATCCCCAACCATTCTGTAAAGTTTCAGGGCAATAGCTCAAACAATTTTTAGTTATCTTACTTACAAGCTTAAAACGCAAAAAAAAATCAAAGGGCCATAACTGAAGAAACAATTTTCGATTTTTTATCAATAGTTAACCAGTTCATCTACTCAATATCCTGAACCAGCCTGTAAAGTTTCAGGGCAATAGCTCGTACAGCTTTTGAGATAACTTGCTTAAAAGCTCCAAACGCGCAAAACTTCAAAGGGGCATAACTCAAGAAAAAAAAAATGGATTTTTTGTCAAAAGTTAATCAGTTCATCTTCTCATCATCCCCAACCATTCTGTAAAGTTTCAGGGCAATAGCTCTAACAATTTTTAGTTATCTTGCTTACAAGCTTAAAACGCAAAACAAATTCAAAGGGCCATAACCCAAGAAAATAATTTCGAATTTTTTCAAAAGTTAATCAGTTCATCTACTCATCATTCCAAACCGGTCTGTAAAGTTTCAGGGCGAAAAATGAACAGTTTTTGAGATATCTTGCTTACAAGATTTCAAAATATTTTTGCAAAGAGTTGTTACTCAAGAAAGGGGCATAATCCTGACGAGAAACAAAACACAGGGTCAATTATTTTTTCATAAGGAATCCATATATGACATTTCAAAAACCTAGCACCCATGGTTCTTTAGTTATGCTATGCAGTAAAAAAGCGGGACGGACGGAAGGATGGAAGGGCGGACGGACGAACAGGGCAAAACCAGTATGCCCCCACAACTTCTTCGAAGTTGGTGGCATAACAAGTGGGCCCCGGGTCGGGCCATTATTTGCCCCAGAGTTATAATTTGCATAATCTTGAGGGGGGTCTAAAAGGTGAAGCTTTATACCAAATATCAAAGACCGGAGCCTTCTGGTTTCAGACAAGGAGGTTTTGCTCATACAGGTCTATATAAAACCTGTGGGCCCCGGGGCGGGGCCATTTTTTGCCCTAGGGCTATAATTTGAACAATCTTGCTAGAAATCCATACGACGAAACTACATACCAAATATCAAAGACCTTGGCCTTCTGGATTCAGACAAGATTTTCAAAGGTTTTCCCAATTAAAGCCTATGTAAAGGAAGTGGGCCCGTTTTTTGGCCTTAGGCTATAATTTAAACAACAATAGTAAAGATCCACAGAAGGAACCTTATACCAAATATCAAAAGCATAGGCCTTTTGGGTTTCAGACAAGAACATTTTAAAGGTTTTCCCTTTATACACGTAGGTCTATGTAAAACCAGTGTGCACCAGATGGGCCTATTTTTTGGCCCTAGGGCTATAATTTGAACAGTCTTGGTATAGGTCTACTAAACAAAACTTCATACCAAATAGCAAAAACCTAGGCCTTGTGTTTTCAGATAAGAAGATTTTTAAAAAAAGAAGTGGATGCAATGATCAGTAATATAAGCGACACAAACACCCAAAGACCATAACAAAAATAAACCAGGACAAAAGAACCACCTTGGAACGGTAAGCGGAAACGAATTCCACTTGGGGATTGGGGAGCTTAAATCGATTTTACGTGGCAAAAATCCTCGCCCCTACTTCTGTCATGATTTAGACAAATATTTTTTTCAGTCCGCATGAAGGCCTCCTAAAGTCTACGTATATATCATTTTCAAAACCCTAGCATACATGGTTATAAAGTTATGCTATGCATCACAAAGCAGATAGAGGTACAATGTAAAAATACCCAAAGTGACAAAGGGCCATAACTCATTAAGTATTTTTAGGAATTTAGTCAAAAGTTAATCAGGTCATCTACTCATCACCACCGATCTATTCAAAAACTTTCAAGGCTCTAACTCTTATAATTTTTTAAACATTTGGCTGACAAGATTTTATCTAAAAATTCCAAAGGGCAATTATTCTTGAAAGGGGCACAATCTGGATGAGAAAAAATATGTGCCCCCTAATTTTCCATGAGGAATCCACATATGCAATTTAAAAACCCTAGCATGCACGTTTATAAAGTTATGCTATGCATCACAAAGCATATTGAGGTACAATGTAAAAATACCAAAAGTGCAAAAGGGCCATAACTCATTAAGTATTTTTTCGGAATTTAGTAAAACGTTAATAAGGTCATCTACTCTTCACCACCAATCTATTCACCTACTTTCAAGTATCTTGCTATTATTGTTTTTGAGATATTTTACTGATTTTGTCCAAAAAAATTCAAAGGGCAATAACTCTTGAAAGTGCCATAATCTAGACAAGAAAAAATACGCGTCTACTAATTTCTCATGAGGAATCCATATTTGAAATTTCAAAACCATAGCATACACGGTTATAAAGTTTTGCAAAGCATCACAAAGGATATAGAGGTACGATGTACAAATACCAAAAGTGACAAAGGGCCATAACTCATTAAGTATTCTTAGGAATTTAATCAAAAGTTAAACAGGTCATGTGCTCATCAACACCAATCTATTCACCAACTTTCAAGGCTCTAGCTCTTATAGGTTTTGAGATATTTTGCTGACAAGATTTTATAAAAAAAAATTCAAAGGGAAATAACTCTCGAAAGGGCACAATCCGGAGGAGAATAAAATACGCGTCTCCTAATTGCCCACAAGGAATCCATATATGAAATTTCAAAACCCTAGCATACTCGGTTATAAAGTTATGCAATGCATCACAAAGCAGATAGCGGTATAATGTAAACATACCCAAAGTGACAAATTAAGTGTTTTTAGTAATCTAGTAACAAGAGGACCATGATGGTCCTGTATCGCTCACCTGAGTCTATTCATCAACTTGTTTTTGATCCCACATGACCCATATTCAAACATATTCAAGATTTTATAAAGGCAAATATTATTGCCAAGTTTCATGAAGCTTGAACCAAAAATGCAGTCTCAAGTATGATTTGACCAATTTTGTTTGTTTGATTTGAGGTTTATACTATTTAGGTCATTTTGGAGACGTTGCAACCAATTTTATGGGACTTTTACCCGACAGCATTTATATTTCTGCAGCCTGAAGGTTAACTTTAATCATTTCTAAACTGTAGCATGCTTATGGTGAGGAAATTATGAAATAAAAGTGGGTCGAGTGATGACAATGTTTTTTCTAAAAATAGCCAAAAGAACTTTGAGCATGATCCAAACACCCTGAAAGTCTGAATTGCTTGAGATACTGTATTTTCATACAGAATATTTGTTTAAAGTTATGATAACCCCTTAAAGGCGGGAAAACCCTGAAGGGGTAGCCTGGTAAACAGCAAAGGCCCAGATCAGAGGCCCATATTAATACTTATATGACGTTTCGTGAAGATAGCTTTAACGGTTTTACGCATGTAATTAAATATTGTGATAAAGTCTTTGAAAGATCAGGAAGAAATCTGTTTTGGTCTATAAAAAATTCGAATGAGGTTTTAAATAAATTGAAATCCAGACATTTTCGTGCTTCTAGTCTGTCTACTTACGATTTTTCCACTCTTTACACTACTCTTCCTCATAATCTTATAAAAGAAAAGCTTACTGATTTAATTGAATGGGCTTTTCACAGAGAAGATTCTCTCTATCTTGCATGTAATGTCAGAAATGCATTTTTCACTTCTAAAGAGCATAAGAATTATACACTTTAGTCATGTCAGAAAGTGTGTGATGCCCTCACCTTTCTACTTGACAATATTTATATTAGATTCGGTACTAAGTTATTTAGACAAATTGTGGGTATTCCGATGGGTACTAATTGCGCACCTCTTGTGGCTGATCTGTTCTTGTATTGTTATGAAAGAGACTTCATTTTGTCGCTTTCCATTGATAACCAATCTAAAATTATTGAAGCTTTTAGCTCCACTGTTAGATATTTAGATGATTTATTAAATATTGATAATACCTATTTTGATGGTTTGATCAGTCAGATTTACCCCCCAGAACTTCAGTTAAATAAAGCAAATTCTTCTGATACCGAGGCCCCGTTTTTGGATTTACATCTATCTATTGTAGATGGATTTGTTTCGTTCAAAATTTATGATAAACGCGATGACTTTGATTTTGAAATTGTAAATTTTCCTTTTTTGGATGGTGATGTTCCTCGTGCGCCATCCTATGGCGTTTATATTTCGCAATTAATTCGATTTGCTAGAGTGTGTAGTCATGTAACTGACTTCAACACTCGTAATAAATTATTAACGGCTAAACTCCTTAATCAGGGTTATCGGTACCATAAACTACGCAAAGCCTTTTCAAAATTTTATAGACGCCATTCTGATTTAATTTCAAAATTCAATATTGGACTTTAATCTCTTCTGCAACAAGGTCTATCGGAACCCGAATTTTATGGTGACTTAGTATATAAATTCAGAAAAATATATAACCGCAATGACTTTAGCACCCAATTTCGTAAAATTATTCTTCGATATAAAAAGATTGGGTACAACATGGATGTTATACGACAGACTGCATGCATGGTAGTTAACCCAATCACGGTTGGCAACTTTGCTTCCCTCTTTAATTGCACGCCGGTGGGTCAGGTCTCAGATTCTATGACGGCTCCAACATAAAGGCTTATTGAGAATTTGAGAGATCTAATTCAAGGTAATGTTGGTTGGTGCCTGATGCTCTGTCTCTGGTCGGGCCCATCGGAGTCTTACTGTTGGTTTTCTTTTGCTCCAGCATTTCAGTGGTTTCTTGCTGTCGAGTCCTCACCATTGTCTCAACTCTGTGATTCTTTGATTTTTGTGTTCACGGAGATGCTGCACTGATGAGTTAGAAGGCCTTCATGCGGACTGAACAAATTATTTGTCTAAATCGCGACGGAAGTAAGGGCGAGGATTGTGGCCACGTAAAATCGATTTAAGACCCCCCCCCCCAGTGGAAGTCATTCCGCTGACCGTTCCAAAGCGGTTCTTCTGTGGCGGTTTATTTATGGTGTTGTTTGTTACTTACTGTGAATATCACTTGTGACTTTTTATTTTGGATGGCCATATTGCCATTTTGTGGGAAAGTAACTGTCCTTATGGCCTTCCTTTGTTTAGTTTTCCATTATGGTCTGGTCGCTTAATGTTTGTGTTTCTTTCCCTTTGGTGTCTTTGATGGGTGGAGTAAGTTAATTGTATCGATTCCTGATCTTTGTTTTACTTCTACTTTTCAAGTTATAGAGCGGACACGATTTTGTGACAGACGGACAGACAGAAGTGTATCAGAACGCGGCATCTGATCAGGGTTTGCACTGTTTGCTAACAGCATTTTCTGTCAAATAAAATATCCCTCCTGACCAATATATTACAATAAGAGGACAATTCTGAGCAAGTTTGATGATGATTGGACTAAAACTGTGGCCTCTAGAGTGTTAACAAGGGTTTTCTATGATTTAACCTACTGACCTACTTTTTGACCCCACATGACCCATATTCGAATTTGACCTAGATATTGTCAAGATGACCATTCTGAGCAAGATTGATGATAATCAGACTAAAATTGCAGACTCTAGAGTGTAAACAAGGTTTTTCTATGATTTGACCTACTTTTGATCCCACATGACCCATATTTGAATTGGATCTAGATATTGTAGAGATGATCATTCTGAGCAAGTTTGATGCTGAGTTGACCAAAACTGTGGCCTCTAGAGTGTAAACAATGTTTTTCTATGATTTGACCTACTAACCTACTTTTTGACCCGACATGACACATATTCAAACATGACCGAGATATTGTCAGGATGATCATTTTGAGCAAGCTTGAGGATGATTAGACCAAAACTGTGGCCTCTAGAGTGTTTACAAGGTTTTTTTATGATTTGACCTATTGACCTATTTTTGTGGCCGACATGACCCATAATCGCACTTGACTGAGATATGGACAGGACGATCATTCTGAGCAAGTTTGAGGATGACTGGACCAACACTGTGGCCTCTAGGGTGTTAACAAGGTTTTTCTGTGGTTTGACCTACTGACCTACTTTTTGACCCGAAATAACCCATATTCTTACTTGACCGAGATATTCTCAGGATGAACATTCTGACCAAGTTTGAGGAAGATTGGACAAAAACTGTGGCCTCTAGAGTGTTAACAATATTTTTCTATGATTTGACATGATGATCATACTAAGCAAGTTTAAGGATGACTGGACCAAAACTGTGGCCTCTAGAGTGTGAACAAGGTTTTTCTATGATCTGACCTATTGACCTACTATTTTACCTGAAATGACCAATATTCAAACTTGACCGAGATATTCTCAGGATGAACATTCTGACCAAGTTTGAGGAAGATTGGACAAAAACTGTGGCCTCTTGAGTGTTAACAAGGTTTTTTCTATGATTTGACCTACTGTCCTATTTTTGACCCGACATAAACCATATTCGCACTTGACCGAGATAATGTCACGATGATCATTCTGAGCAAGGTTGAGGATGATTGGACCAAAACTGTGGCCTCTAGAGTGCTAACAAGGGTTTTCTGTGGATTGACCTACTGACCTCTTTTTTGACCCGACATGACCCATATTCGAACTTGACCAAAATATTATCAAGATGATCAACCTGAGCATACTTTGAGGATAATTGGACCAAATTTGTGGCCTCTAGAGTGTTAACAAGGTTTTTCATGATTTGACCTACTGACCTACTTTTTGACCCGACATGACCCATATTCGAACTTGACCGAGATATTGACAGAATGATCATTCTGAGCAAGTTTGGGGATGATTGGACCAAAAACTGTGGCCTCTAGAGTGCTAACAAGGGTTTTCTGTGGTTTGACCTGCTGACCTACTTTTTGATCCGACATCACCTATATTCAACTTGCCCTAGATATTATCAAGATGATCATCCTGAGCAAGTTTGAGGATGATTGGACCAAAATTGTGGCCTCTAGAGTGTTAACAAGGGTTTCCTTTGATTTGACCTGGTGACCTACTTTTTGTCTCGACATGACCCATATTCAAACTTGACCGACATATTGTCATGATGATAAATCTGACCAAGTTTGATGATGATAGGATCAAAACTGTGGCCTCTAGTGTGTTAACAAAAAAAGTTTCGCACGCACGACGAAAGACGCATGATGAATGACGACGCCGGACATCTCACAGTCAAAAAAGCTCACCATGACCCTCGGTCAGGTGAGCTGAAAAGTTACTCATGTCATCTACTCATCACCACCAATCCATTCAACAACTTTCAAGGCTCTAGCTCTTATAATTTTTGAAATATTTTGCTGACATGTGTTATGTACAAGTATTTATTTTTCTGATTCCCACTTTCACACCACTGGTCGACCTAATAGTGCTATAAATATCTTGTTTATCATCTTATAGAAGATTCTCTCAAAATGAGTCACAGATTGATTTCATTTTTGTAAACAACATGTTTACACGGAAAAGTACTTCAGAACCTTCCAGAAAGTTCAGGTTTGCATTATTTTTAGAAAATGACATCATCTTATTCCACAGACCTGTAGAACATTCTAAAGAAATCTTAGGGTCTATAAATGAGTTTGATTTTTCTCTTTGAGTCAGACTTTGGAGTTTGAAGTTTGGGCTTTTAAGAAAAGTTATTTCTGAATTCTGTGTTGGATTGTTAAAGGATATTATTTTTCATATCGGACTGTGAATTCTGTTGGATCAAGGAAAATAGATTCATTCAAGAATATTTCATGACAGAGCTAAGTACATTAAATTCTCTTACTTCTACGGGTTAAAGATAACTTGTAAATAAATTTTGTTAAATTTTGACAAAAGGCTTGTTTTCTTTTGCTTTCTGCTACGCCTTGCTCGTAACAAAAATTGGGGGCTCGTCCGGGATAAAAACATCTTGAGCATTTTAGTCCTGACATTTCATTTGCAGGCAAGTAATTGTCATTTCTTATGAAATATAGACTCAGCATTTGCTTTACAAGATTAGTATTTCCCCATAGGCTTATAGGAAATTGTCATTTCATGTGAATTGTCATTTCAGGTGAAATGGTACTTGTCATTTCATGTGAAATTCTTGTTGGGCTTGTAATTTAAAAAAAATCGTCAAATTAACCTCATTCTGTATAATCATAATTTCTTTATAAAACAAACAAAAAGCAAACATGTCGTTTGATTTGAGAAGCTTTTTGATTTAGCCTACCCAGGAGTTGTTTAATCTGGCCAAAAGGACAGATTTGCTAGATATTGCTTCCCATTATGGGGTCACAGCTGACAAAACAAGCATGAAGAAGCATGAAATTAAGAATATTTTGATACAGTTTTTTGTTGATGAAGAACTTTTCGAGCCATCTGCTGTGTCTCCAATTATGGTTTCACATACTGAATTACAAATGAGACAAATTGAAATAGGAAGGCCGATTGAATTACTCAAGTTAAGATTAGAGCTGGAAGAACGCATACAGAAAGAAAAATTGAAAAGGAATAAAAAGAAAAAGAAATGCAGAGATAAATGCAGATGGAAAGATTCGAAATGGAAGAAAGGGAGAAGGAAAAAGAAAGGGAAATGCGGAGACAAAGATTAGCAATGGAGAAACGGCTCGAGTTAGAAAAGGAAAAAATGAGATACATCATTGAAGAAAAAGAAAGGGAAAGGCAATTTCAATTAAGGCTGAAACAAATGGAACTCCAGGGTCTAGATAGGGAGACACCTACTCCTGTTTTTGACTCTGGTAGTTACTTTGATGCCACAAAGCACATCAGATTAGTTCCGCCATTTCAGGAAAAAGAGATAGATAAGTATTTTTTGCATTTTGAAAAAGTTCCAAAAAATTTAAAATGGCCAAAAGAGCATTGGACCTTACTTTTGCAAAGCGTTGTTTTCGGAAAGGCTCTAGACATTTACACTCAACTGACTGTCGAGCAAACCTCAGACTATGATTTTGTTAAGGAGCTTATTCTTAAGGCATATGAGTTGGTCCCTGAGGTATAAAAAAGAATTTCCCAGACCCATGTAGAATTTGCTCGAACCAAAGAACATTTATTTGATAGGTGGTATTCTTCTAAAAAAGTAGGCTCTAATCATGAAAAACTTAGACAGCTTGTCCTTGTTGAAGAGTTCAAACGGAGCATACATTAAGTCTTTTCTCGATGAGAGACAGGTTGAAACTTTGGAGGAAGCTTCTTTGGCAGATGATTATGCTTTGACTCATAAAGTCTATCCTACATAACCTTATAATCCACAGCCAGGTCCAAGATTCTATCCTAGTAATCCATCTGGTAGTTATAGCCATACATCTAGTACTATGCCCAAATTTTCTGGTGAAAATAAAAGCCAGAATCCTTCCAAACCTTCTGGTGAAAACAAAGACAAGAATCCCTTATCTCAAACTCAAGTAGTTTGTAACTATTGTAAAAATACAGGTCATTAGATCTCTGAACGTTAAAAATTAAAGCGACGAAAAGAAAGAGAAAGACAAGAGGAACTTAAGCCTACAGGTTTGACTTCTATAAGGCCAAAGCCACAGTCTTGTGTAAGGGAGGAAACTCTTTCTGATACCAAACTATCTGAGACTGATTCGATTATGGAGATTTATGAACCATTCTTATCAGATGGTTTTGATTCACAAAATGGTGACAGTTCTGCCCATCCTACCCCTATCAAAATCTTACGAGATACCGGAGCTTCTCAATTTCTTATTCTTGCAGATACTCTGCCTTTTTCTGAGAAGACTTTTTTTGGGCCAAAGTGTCCTTATTAAGGGTGTGGAATGTGGATTTGTTAATGTTCCGCTTCAAAACGTTTCTTTGTCATCAGACTTGGTATCCGGTTCAGTGGCTGTTGGTATTAGACCTTCGTTACCCTTTAAAGGTGTTTATTTATTGCTAGGCAATTAATTAGCTGCAGATAAGGTTGTGGTAAACCCACTTTTGACTTCTAATCCTTGCACAGATCAACTGCCTGATCACATTTAGCAGGAAATTCCTAATCTTTATCCGTCTTGTGCAGTCACAAGGGCTATGGCACGTAAGGTCAAGCAAACTGATGGGAAACAATATTTTTATTTCACTGATACCTTTTTGGGTCAGTCTTTTAATGACGAGGTAACAAGGTATCTGTCTTCAAGCCTGCCTGATAAGCAGACAAATTTTCATGAGAATAACTCATCTTGAAATCTAGGCCATGACAAAATATCCGGGTCTCAACTAGCTATAGAACAGCACAAAAATCCTGAAATTTCACCTTTGTTTGAAAGGGCTTTAGTTGAGCAGGAAGTATCTCAGGTCCCAGTCTGTTATCATGTCAAACATGATATTCTAATGAGAAAATGGTGTCCAACAGACGTCTCAGCAGAAGACGAGTGGACTGTCAACCACACGATAGTGGTTCCAGGAGTTTACCGTCCTGAAATATTAAACTTGGCACATGAAACTGCCATGTCAGGACATTAAGGTGTAAATAAAAAGTAGAAGTAAAACAAAGATCAGGAATCGATACAATTAACTTACTCCACCCATCAAGACACCAAAGGGAAAGAAACACAGACATAAAGCGACCAGACCATAATGGAAAACTAAACAAAGGAAGGCCATAAGGACAGTTACTTTCCCACAAAATGGCCATATGGCCATCCAAAATAACAAGACGCTTATCTGATCAATAGAGTAACCAGTTGGCCCCTGGGAGGGCCATTATTGACCCCAGGCCTATAATGTGCATAATGTTGAGGGGGGTAAAGAAGGTGTAGCTTCATACCAAATATCAACAAAGGCTATAATTCAAACAATCTTGGCAAAGGTCCACTAGATGAAGATAGGCACCAAATCTCAAAGACCTTGGCATTGCGGTTTGATAGAAGAAGATTTTTATAAAGTTATTCCCTACATAAGCCTATGTAAAACCAAATGGCCCCGGGGCGGAGGCATTTTGACCTCAGGGCTATAATTTAAACAATCTTGATAGAGGTCCACTAGATGAAGCTTCACACCAAATATCAAAGGCCTGGGCCTTGCTGTATCAGAGAAGAAGATTTTCTAAGATGTTCTCTATATAAGTATAATGTAAAACCAAAGGGCCCCTGGGAAGGGGGCATTTGTGGCCCAAGGGCTATTTTTTAACAATCTTGGTAGAGGTCCACTAGGTGAAGCTCCAGACCAAATATCAAAGACATGGGCCTTGCAGTTTCAGAGAAGAAGACTTTTTAAAGTTTTCCCTATACAAGTCTATGTAAAACCAAAGGGTCTCAGGGCGGGGGCATTTTTGGTGCCAGGGCTATAATTTGAACAATCTTGAGGTCCACTAGATGAAATTTCACACCAAATATCAAAAACCTTGGCCTTGTGGTTTCACAGAAGAAGATTTTTAAAGATTTTCCCTATATAAGTCTATGTAAAACCAAAGGGCCCCGATGCGGGGGCATTAATGGTCTCAGGGCTATTATTTGAACAATCTTGGTAGAGGTCCACTAGATGAAGCTTCACACCAAATATCAAAGACCTTGGACTTATTGTTCTAGCGAAGAAGATTTTTCAAGATTTTCCCTATATAAGTCTATGTAAAACTAAAGGGCCCCGGAGCGGGGGGATTTTTGGCCCCAGGGCAATAATTTGAACAATCTTGGTAGAAGTCCACCAGATTAAGCTTCATACCAAATATCAAAGACCTGGGCCTTGCGGTTTCACAGGAGAAGATTTTAAAAGATTTTCCCTATATAAGTCAATGTAAAACCAAAGGTCCCCAGGGCGGGGGCATTTTTGGCCCAGGCACTTATAATTTGAACAAACTTGGTAGGGGTCCACTAGATGTAACTTCATACCAAATATCAAAGATCTGGGCCTTGCGGTTCCATAGAAAAAGATTTTTAAATATGTTCCCTATATAAGCCAATGTAAAACCAAAGGGCCCCAGGGCGGGGGCATTTTTTCCTGAAGCCATTCCACTGAGCAATATCAAGACTAAGACAATTGTCAAGGCCTTAGTGAAGTGTTTTACATTAGTTGGGCTTCCTAAATCTATTCACTCAGACCAAGGTTCAAATTTCATGTCTGGAATTTTTCAACAAGTAATGCATGAACTAGGCATTGTACAGTATAAGTCATCGGCCTATCATCCTGAGAGTCAAGGTGCCCTTAAAAGATTCCATCAAACATTGAAAAACATGATAAGATGATATTGCTTTGACACAATGAAGGATTAGGATGAAGGCACTTATCTGCTTTTATTTGCTGTTAGAGAATCTATGCAAGAATCTCTTGGCTTCAGTCCATTTCAATTAGTATTTGGACACACTGTTCGTGGTCCTTTGACACTTCTGAAAGAGAAATTTCTCTATAATGATTACACTTCCTTGAATTTACTTCAGTATGTGTCTGATTTCAACACTAGACATTCAAACGCTTGTGAGGCTGCTCGGACCAATCTTCAGTCAGCCCAAAGAAAAATGAAACAGCTATATGACATAGGGACAAAAGAAAGGAATTTTAAACCAGGTGATAAGGTAATAGCTCTCCGCCTATTCCTGGAAAATCTTTGCAAGCCAGGTATTATGGTCCTAACACTGTAGACAAAAAGATCAGTGACGTAAATTACATAATAAACACTCCTGGGAGGCGCAAGCTAAAGCAGCTGTATCATATTAACATGCTTAAGCAATACATTGGTAGGGACAATGCATCTTTAACATCAGTCAATCAAGTTAGTTCTGTTCCACTTAATTTATGTGACAATGACTGTGAGGATATCAATTCAGTGAAATCTGATCCAACATCATCAAAACTTCAGAACTCTGACTTTGTGAGGAATCTCGACCAGAAACTGTCACATCTAGAGCGAAATCAGCGGAATGAACTTAAACAGCTGATTGTTGACTTATTTCCTGACATTCCAACAGGGACAGACAAAATATTTCACGATGTGGACATAAATGGTTCCAAGAAGAAGTAAAACAAAGATAAGGAATCGATACAATTAACTTACTCCACCCATCAAAGACAACAAAGGGAACGAAACACAAACATGAAGCAACCAGACCATAATGGAAACCTAAACAAAAGAAGGCCATAAGGACCGTTACTTCCCACAAAATGGTCATATGGCCATCCAAATAAAAAGACACAAGTGATACACACAGCAAGTAACATACAACAACATAAATAAACCGCCACAGAAGAACCGCCTTGGAACGGTCAAGATTTCCACTAGGGGGCTTAAATCGATTTTACGTGGCCACAATCCTCGCCCTTTCATTCGTCGCGATTTTGACAAATAATTGTTCAGTCCGCATGAAGGCCTCCTAACCCATCAGTGCAACATCTCCGTGAACACAAATAATCAAAGAACCACAGAGGTGAGACAACGGTGAGGACTCGACAGCAAGAAACCACTGAAATGCTGGAGCAAAAGAAAACCAACAGTTAGACTCCGATGGGCTCGACCAGAAACAGAGCACCAGGCGCCAACCAACATTACCTTGAATTAGATCTCTCTAATTTTCAATAAGCCTTTACGTTGGAACCGTCATAGAATCTGAGGCCTGACCCACCGGCGTGCAATTAAAGAGGGAAGCAAAGTTGCCAACCGTGATTGGGTTAACTACCATGCATGCAGTCTGTCGTATAACATCCATGTTGTACCCAATCATTTTATATCGAAGAATGATTTTACGAAAATGGGTGCTGAAGTCATTGCTGTTATATATTTTTCTGAATTTATATACTAAGTCACCATACAATTTGGGTTCCGATAGACCTTGTTGCAGAAGAGATTTAAGTCCAATATTGAATTTTGAAATTAAATCAGAATGGCGTCTATAAAATTTTGAAAAGGCTTTGCGTAGTTTATGGTACCGATAACCCTGATAAAGAAGTTTAGCAGTTAATAATTTATTACGAGTGTTGAATACAGTTACATGACTACACACTCTAGCAAATCAAATTAATTGCAAAATATAGACGCCATAAGATGGCGCACGAGGAACATCACCATCCAAAAAAGGAAAATTTACAATCTCAAAATCAAAGTCATCGCGTTTATCATAAATTTTGCACGAAACAAACCCATCTACAATAGAAAGATTTAAATCCAAAAACGGGGCCTCGGTATTAGAACTATTTGCTTTATTTAACTGAAATTCTGGTGGGTAAATCTGACTGATCAGACCATCGAAATAGGTATTATCAATATTTAATAAATCATCTACATATCTAGAAGTGGAGCTAAAAGCTCTGTAAAGCAACATCCATACAGGATGAATCCTTTGAAACAAAATATCCTAGAGAAGAAGTTCAGTATTCATTGGAGGGCCATAACTCATTAAGTATTTCTAGGAATTTAGTCAAAAGTGAATCAGGTCATGCACTCATCACCACCAATCTATTCACCAATTTTCAAGGTTCTAGCACTTATGGTTTTTTAGATATTTTTCTGACAAGATTTTATCCAAAAACTTCAAAGAGCAATAACTCTTGAAAGAGGCACAATGTGGATGATAAAAAAAAAAAACATGTCCCCTAATTTTCCATGAGGAATCTATATATGTAATTTCAAAACCCTAGCATACGCGGTTGTAAAGTTATGCTATGCATCACAAAGCATGTAGAGGTACAAGGTACAAATACCCAAAGTGACAAAGGGCCATAACTTATGAAGTATTTTTCAGAATGAAGTCAAAAGTTAATCAGGTCATCTACTCATCACCATCAATCTATTCATCAAATTTCAAGGCTGTAGCTGAAATTTGTTTTGAGATATTTTGCGGACAAGATTTTATCAATAGATTTCAAAGGGCAATAACTCTTGTAAGGGGCACAATCTGGATGAGAAAAAATAATATTCGTCCCTTAATTTTCCATGAGGAATCTATATATGTAATTTCAAAACCCTAACATACACGGTTATAATGTTATGCTTTGCATCACAAAGCAGATAGAGATACAAAGTAAAAAACCCAAAGTGACAAAGGGCCATAACTCATGAATTATTTTTCGGAATTTTGTTAAAAGTTCATCAGATCATCGATTCATCATCACCAATCTATTCAACAACTTTCAAGACACTAGCGCTTATATTTTTTATATATTTTGCTGACAAGATTTTATCAAAATATTTCAAAGGGCAATAATTCTTGAAAGGAGCACAATCTGGATGAGAAAACAAATATGTGTCCCCTAATTTTCCATGAGGAATCCATATATGTAATTTCAAAACCCAAGCATGCGTTTATAAAGTTATCCTATACATCACATAGCATATAGAAGTACAATATAAAAATACCCAAAGTGACAAAGGGCCATAACTCATTAAGTATTTTTCGGAACTTAGTCAAAAGATAAACATGGCATCTACTCATCACCACCAATCTATTCACCAATTTTCAAGGCTCTCGCTCTTATAGTTTTTGAGATATTTTGCTGACAGGATTTTATCCAAAAATTTCAAAGGGAAATAACTCTTGAAAGGGGCATAATCCAGAAGAGAAAAAAAAGTACGCGTCTACTAATTTCCCATGAGGAATCCATATATGAAATTTCAAAACCCTAGCATACACGGTAATTATGAAGATATGCAATGCATCACAAAGCATACAGTGGCACAATGTAAAAATACCCAAAAGTGACAAAGGACCAGAACTGATTAAGGATTTTTAGGAATTTAGTCAAAAGATAATCATGTCATGTACTCATCACCACCAATCTATTCACCGACTTTCAAGGCTCTCGCTCTTATAGTTTTTGAGAAATTGTGCTGACAAGATTTTATCCAAAAATTTTCAAAGGGCAATAACACTTGAAAGGGGCATAATCTGGACGAGCAAAAAAATACGCGTTCCCGAATTTTCCATGAGGAATCCAGATATGAAATTTCAAAACCGTAGCATACACGGTTCTTAAGTTATGCTATGCATCAAAAGCGTAACTGACGGACGAACGAAGCAGAAGCAATATGCCCCCAATAAAAAGCAAAGAAAATTTATCACAATAATTTTTATTAAACAAAAACATCTGGGGTGGGGAAGAAATGGGCCAGCCAAATTTTTCCCCACCCTCAGTCTCCAAATTCTATTTAGATTTGAGCTTCAAGCATTTGTTGCTTATTATATCTTTTAGTTTATACCAGTTTTTAAGTTTATACCAGTTTAAGCTTTTAGTTTATATTGCTGTCTTAAAAAGCCAAGGAAATTTATCAAAATAATTAATAGTAAACAGAAACATCTGGGGTGGGGAAGAACTGGGCCGGCCCAGTTCTTCCCCCGCCCAAATCTCCAAATTCTATATAGATTTGAGCGCCAAACTTTGGTGGCTTCTTATATCTGTTTAGTTAATACGAATTTATGTCTCATTACGTAAACACGCCCATGCAACATAGTGCATTTTTCACATCTCCAAACTGGATACTTTTCTGGTAAAAATCCTTGATATTGTTCTTATAAATGCTCAAAACATAGGTTAAAGTTGCTCGTTAGAACCGCCCCAGTGAGGCGGTTCTATCAAGTACCCACAACCTATGTCTTGGAGCAGAAATAAGAAAAAAAGTATAACCCCGTAAAATCCAGTTTTCTCTGTATAAAGTGGGGTTTGGGGGTCTTCATTTCACGGACTTGTTCACGGACCGGTCCAGTTCTTCCAAACCCACAGTTCCCAAATTCTATTTAGATTAGAGCTCCAAACATTTGTTGCTTATTATATCTTTTTAGTTTATACCATTTTTTGTATTAAACAGCAAAGGAAATTTATCACAAGAGTTATTAGTAAACAGAAACATCTGGGGTGGGGAAGAACTGGGCCGGCCCAGTTCTTCCCCACCCCCAGTCTCCTAATTCTATATAGATTTGAGCGCCAAACATTTGTGGCTTATTATATCTATTTAGTTAATACCAATTTATATCTTAAAAAGCAAAGACAATTTATTATAGATGCTGCTGAAATTGTGATAAATATTTTATTGCATCTCCCTGAATGGTGTAGCAAAAAGCAAATTTTGTCATTCAAGCTAAAAGGATTCAGAACTTATTCAGAATGGTCTCTTTTCTCATAAATTGCGAGCTAAAAATTACTCGTTGACTATGGTTCTAAACAAAGTTCAGGTGGGGAAGAAACTGACTGGGTGGGGAAAAAAACTGACTAGGGAAGAACCGGGCCGGGGAAAGAAACTGACCTTAACACCGGGTTCGTGTATGTATGCAAGTAAAAAAAACATTGTTTGGTATGATTGGTATCTGCCCTCGAGGAAGGTATCTGCCCTCAGGATCACAGTCCAGCATTATTCGGCAAGCCACATGATACCCGAATGTGTACTTCTGGACGGACTTTTCTATCCATCCCACACACAGATGTCAGATCCATATAATGCGGGGCGCGTCAATCAAAAAAAGAAACAAAAACATTCTTACATGTGTGCTTAGCGAGAATATAAATCACCCTGCGCACCCAATCTGTCTGACAATTTTTGTCTGCATGAAGAAAGTTTGGGTATGCGGGCGCGCAGAGGTGTTATAAGTATTGATAAACCGCTTAGAAGGTCTAAGCCTATCGAAGAAAAGTGGTGCGAGTCAGACCGTTTCTTACACACAAGCCCTTTCTTTTGCCGGTTAGGATTGAGAGGTAATTTCATCGCAATATGTAGGGTAAAAAGTTCCAGAACATAGTAAGTTACGTCTCCAAAATGACCTAAATATTATTGACGGGGATGTAAACCTAAAAAACATCTAGTCCATAGCAACAGATAAGGTTCGTATTTTGTGATAACTGAAGGATAGTTAATGTCAATTTGCCATAAAAACATATGTTGTGGGTATTCATTAGAACCGCCTCGACGAGGCAGCTCTAATGAATGCTCACAACATAGGTATATATGGAGAAATAAGGGAATCTACCATTCAGTTATCACAAAATACCCACCTTGCTATGATAATAATTCTACATGTATCTAGCGTACAATAAACAAATGTGAACTTACCAAAGCAATATGCACTCGAAGCCATTGTTGCATAGAGATAGTACACATAATAAATATCTTGGCAGTTCTTAATCTGAATGTTAAAGGAATTAGCACATGTGGAGGTGGCTGTCCTCGTACACGCAGTTCTAGTCACCACGCCGTCTACCGTTTGTGGAAGAGAACCTGGGTACAAGACAAGGTTAGCGTTTTAAAAAGGTGGACTGATCTTTGAGCATTTACAAATGAGCTTCATGCCAGTGGTGTTGTTAATAGAGGATCATACACGTGTGCTCATTTTATATGAAATTTATACAACTAGCCTTCGGCGAGTTTCATCAATTTCATATGAAATGACCACAAGTGTAAGATTGTGTTTTTCATTGAACCACTTTAAATTGGATTTTATCGCCTTTAAATTTGATAATTTTACCACAAAAAGCCGTGTATTTGTTTGATTTCAGGTTTAACGTTCCAGACAACACTGTAAAGGTCATTTTGGAGACCTTAAATGAAGTAATTTAATTCAGACAATGTGTTATTACAAGTCGTGTGCTCATACGATATTTATTGCACTAGATATTCACTGCTTATCAACGTCGTCATATGGTAAACAGTTTTAAAAGATAACCCTTTTATAGAACATATTTAACGTCACTACAGCTGATGTGTGGGAATGTGTGGCGGCCGTAAAAAGTCTCCCTGCCCTACATCATAGTGTAGTTTATATTTTCTTGTCCTTTTGGATCATTGATCCCATTGTGGAATTTTGAAAATATTGGAGGGTCACTGATGAGGCCTAACTGGCCGAAACTAGCTAGTCTGGCTCAGAAAACATGTACACTTCATATTATCCATTTCTGTGGTGTATTTCTTGCTTCCAAAGGATAACCCTTTTATAGAACATATTTAATGGGCAATCAAGTGTTTCAGCTTAATTCTGATACCTAGCCAGCACAGAAAAGCTGGGCTTCCAATGGATCAACCCAACTGTGTTCCCTTAATCTATAAGATAAAAAGATAAAATGAAAATTTTAAATGAAAAATTGTGATTTTTCTTATATCTGCTCAAAATATAAATTGTGGGTACTCGTTAGAACCGCCTCCTAGAGGCGGTTCTTACGAGTACCCGCAATCTATATTTGAGGGCAGAAATAAGAAAAATAAGGTTTACCCCTGTAAACCTCAGTTTTAAAATATAAAAGTGGGGTTCGAGGGGGTCAACATTATATATGCGTGTTTTCGTGATGATAAAGTGAAACTTCGATAACACGAACATATTTGGGACCACGAAAGTTTGTTCAAGCAAGGGATGATAGTTCGAAATACTTAGGTTTTACTTTAAGCGCCAGGTCATAAACCATAATAGGATTAACTAAAGAATATTTTTACAATCATCTATCAAACAAGAATTCCGCCGAAGGCTATGTCGCGTCTGTGGGGGGCACAAAGTCACCCAACCATGATATGTAGGTCAAGGTCAAACATAGATGCTTGCACAAAAAGTTCCATTCTTAAATGCAAGCTTGTACCAAGTATCATTAATGTAGCTCTTATAGTTCTTGAGAAATAAACTTGACCATTAGGGTGAACGCTAGGGTGGTCGCAATATATTACAAAGTCAGTGATCCATGAAATATAGCTCAAGGTCAAACATGGATGCTTGCATTTAAGTAACCATACCCAGATACAAGTTTGTACCAAGTATCATTAATGAAGCTCTCATAGTTCTTGAGAAATAAACTTGAACCTCAGGGTGAACGCTAGGGTGGTAGTAATATTTTACAAAGTCAGTGAACCATGAAATGTAGGTCAAGGTCAAATATGGATGCTTGCATGTAAGTTGTCATCCCCAGATACAAGTTTGTACCAAGTATCATTAAAGAAGCTCTTATAGTTCTTGAGAAATAAACTTGAACCTCAAGGTGAACGCTAGGGTGGTCACAATATTTTACAAAGTCAGTGAAAAATGAAATGTAGGTCAAGGTCAAATATGGATGCTTGCATGTAAGTTGTCATCCCCAGATACAAGTTTGTACCAAGTATCATTAATGAAGCTCTTATAGTTCTTGAGAAATAAACTTGAACCTCAGGGTGAACGCTACGGTGGTCGCAAATGTTGACGCCTTGACAAACGGACGGACGGACGGACGGAAAACTGGGCGCCTATATCGCGCCATGCTAATAGCAGGCGCGACAAAAATGGTACGTTGTGTGTACTCATAAGAATCTCCTCATTAAGGGGATTCTACTGAGTACACATAAACCCGTGTCAAAAAATCCAGATATCATCCTAAATACAGTCAAACTTCAATGGCTCAAACACCTTTGGGACCACGAAAATCTGTTCGAGACAGGGGTAGTTCGAGCCACTTATAGCCACTTTAAGGAGGCATAATTGGAATAATTTGGGCTTCTTTTTGATGTTCTATAATTTAAATGTATGTTGTGTGTACTCATTAGAATCGCCTCATTGAGTCGATTCTTATGAGCACACACAGCATACATTGGATTAGAATCGCACACACAGCATACATTTGCTAGAAAAAGATGAAAATATCTTAAATTTCCCCCCACTATTTTCTCATACTCGTAAAGAGAAATTCCCTAGAGACTCAAGAAAGGGATCGACTCAGCCATAGTAAACGAGCCATCGATGTTCGAGCAATCGAAGTTCCACTGTATATGGAAATCTGGAATTTTTGGAAATAGTTTTACCCTTGTCCTGCTGAACAGAAGTGAAGGCAATGATCAGGAATCTATACAATTAACCTGACAGCTCCCACCAGAGACACCAAGGGAAAGAAACACATACGCGAAGCAACCAGACCCAAACGGAAACATCACTAGCGGAAAGCTAAAAGGACAATTACTTTCCCACAAAATGACCAACCGGCTATCCGAAGCAAAAAAATATAAGCAACACACAGGCTCAAATTAGCCCCCGCCCATCGGGGCTTGACTAGATAAATGGGCTGCATGATGCTTCCACGCAAAGCTGAGACCCACCCACACACGAGTACTGGTATACCGCTTAGATGATCTAAGCCTGTGCGAGTCGGCCCGTCCATGCTTATAAACCCTTTTGGTTCCATTGGTCGGCTGGGCTTGAGAGGTCATTTCATCTCAATGTCGGGTAAAAGTCCCACAAAATTGAAAACAATGTCTCAATAATGGCCTTTACAGTGTTGACGGGGACGTGAAAACTTCACATCAAACAAACAACACACAGGTTTTCTAGCCCGGGCATTACATGTAGTTAAGCAGACCATTTAATCACATAGGCAATTAACTATCGCATGAAACAGCTTCAGAAGCTTCCGTGGTGTAGTGGTTAAGCTACTCGTCTCATAAACCAGGGGTCGTGGGTTCGATCCCGGGCTTCTTCAGACTTTTGGATGAGTCTTAAAACCAAGCTCCCGTCTCCGTATAACCTTAGCTGTTGGTGGGACGTAAAACACAATAACACTCACACACTCACTGAAACAGCTTAACCCGTGAATGATAATGGAAAGAATATTTACCGAATAACCCATGTTTGCCTAGCGGCCCTTTTCTGGAACACTTGCAAACAGTGAAGACCCATATCAGACGCCACATAATGTGGCGTCTGAGCTGGGTCTATACTGTTTGCTTAAAGAACATTCATGTTTGTAAAATACGCCACAAACAAATACAAACCTGGCACCCTTACAAATGGGAAATGACTACTCCAAACTTACTAGATGGAAGATTCCATTATCATTCACGGGTTAAACGCCTAAGTATAAGCCTGTTCAGGAGGAAGGGGGTGAGGCAAACTGATCGGCTCGACTTGACCTAAACACTGATGACTAGACCGCTAAATTCCAAATCAATCAGCCAACCATTCAATCAATCAGTCAGTTAAACACAACGTTTCGTACCTCGTGACATAGAGGCAGTTCTATCATCGACCATACTATTGTAGCGGAAGTCAAACTGCGCATGTTCTTTCACCGGTGTGATCGAACGACCTCTGGTAGACCTTTGGCAAACAAACATGGCAGCCCCATGTCACGATTGAATTTTTTTGGCCGACGAGGAATATCCCCATTTTGAACACTGCAGAAATTGCAATGCCGATTCTATCTTTCAAATTGTGCATATTTTACATATTTTTACAAATAAACATGCTTTAACAACACTTAAAATGTGTATTTTACTTGGGCCAACATATTTTCTTACTTTTCGCCGCCATCTTGTATCCGGTTTACCAGAGAAACCAACGCTTTAGTCTGGTTGGACCAGAGTGACGTCACGTCTTTTCCGCCATGCTACCAGACTGAGTTCGATCACACTTTGGTTAACCAATGGTTAACCATGTTTAACAAATGTTCGTGATCGAACTACTTCATAACCATTTTTAAGTCTACACGGAATATACGGATATTTTGAGTGACTATGGCACCAGGTTACATTATAAGCTAGCTCAAAACCTTTAGTAAACGTGAATTTGTGTAAAAATGAAACGAACATACCGTCTAGCCAAATTGGGAATTTGGTACCGCATCGAAAGAGGGTAGCAGGAGCAGAGTCAAACATTTCTATGCCATTCGTATAGTACCAGTCTTCAAGCAGGAAGTCGTCTTCAATCCACGGACCAGATGCAGATGCTATATTGCTCACGTAACGCTCGAATAGGTTTGGTAGAATTGTGTACTCAGCTGGGTCGCAAGGGTCGCCTTAAAACATGTAGATACATCATCATGTTAACAAGTCTGTGTAATGAACAACCCCCTAAAACCCATTTTATATAGAGAAATCTTGGGTTTAAGGGGGTATACATTATTTTTTTCCTATTTCTGCTCCAAGACATAGGTTGTGGATACCCCCTAATGAGGCCGTTCTAACGAGCACCAGGAACCTATTTTTTAGTATAAATAAGAACAAGAAAAGATATGACACAAAGTGCCATATCAAGTGACTCGATTGTATTTGTACTATTTTGGAAAGAATCGGCCAATGATATCTCATTATAAAACCGTTCAGTTATAAAAAATGTATACTAGAATTACTTGAATGTGTCGACATGAACACTGAATTTGCAGTATCAAATTCAACAATTTTTGTTTCTTTTACTTTTTTTTTCATTCGATTGAATATCTAAACTGGCAGTTTGATCATGTTTGTGGAAAGACGTTGAATTTAACACTGGAAAATTTGACAGAGTTGAATTTGACAATGACTGATCAATGGGCACAGCCTGACAAGCGCAATCAGCAAAGAGACTGGTCTTCTTTATACTTAGCACCCTCCATTACAACACAAAGAACCACAAGTCCATTAATGCCGTGCATGTTTATATATAACCATTATTATTATATCAAATTTATAATCGTTTTCTATTATTATTATTATTATTATTATTATTATTATTATTATTATTATTATTATTATCATCATTGATGAACTTTCCTACAAACAGTAAGAGCAAGTGTTTATCCAATAATAATAATAATAATAGCAATAATAAAAATGATAATAATCAAAGCACTGAGAGTGCTGATGGAGGGATTGCTTCTGAACTTTGGACAGCGTTAGGTAAATTTGGCATTTGATTGACTGTTTAAATCGGGCTTACAGAATATTGTAATTTAAAACTAGCTTGAATATTGGAATATATTGCATTGCAAGTGAAGAGGCCTAATTGGCTGAAACATGCTAGTCTGCCCACCCCCACGGGGTTGGAAGGGGGGGGGGGGGTACTCTTGACTCTGACTTCGAGCCACTGCGGATTCATCACAAAAACACGCCTTTATAATTTTGACCGCCTTGAACCCCACTTTTATACAGTAAAACTGGGACCTTATTTTTCTTATTTCTGCTTTTAAATATAGATTGTTGGAAATCAAAAGAACCGCCTCAATGACGCGGTTCTAACGCGTTCAAACAAGATATATTTTGAGCAGAAATAAGAAAAAATATCACAATTTTTCATCTTAGAAATGGAAGGTATGCAAGCAAAAGAGTCCAATATGAGTGTGAGGGGTGGATGGAAAAATCCGTCCCGAGGGACACTGTCCGGCATCACGAGGCTTGCCGAGTGATGCCGGACAGTGATCCCGAGGGACGGATTTTGGTATCCACCCCTCACACCCATATTGCAATTAAAATTAATTGAAAAGCATTTATTTTGAAAACAATAAAGCGAATATCGATAACTCTGCTTAACAATCGGTTTCTATAACTTCACCTGCAGAAAGTTACCTGCAACTGCAAGTAATCAGAAACTGGAAATAAATCAAGAATGGGATCAAAGACTTTCAAATAACTGATTTCGGCACATTTAAATTTTAGCCCTCAAATAAGAATTTTAGTCATATTGTGGATGGAAAATTATGTTAATGTAAGTGGTAAATTTAAGGATTAACGTTTGACGGACGTCTGTGGCCTGGCAGGTAGGAGCGCTGACTCTTAATCATAAGATCTCTCACCGCTGTAGTTCAAACCTCGCTCGGGTCACATATGAGACGCTAAGTTCTACAATGAAAGGTCAGGTGGTTTTAACAACGGGTACCTCGGTTCCCGCCAACCTCTGATCAACGATTGGCTCGAAATAAGTGAAATAATCTTGAAAGGGTCGTAAGATCAAACTGAGGAGGTTAACGTTCAAGGAACTATGAACAACATCGGGTCACGAGCGCAGTATAAGGGTCTCACTTTCTCTGCTCGAGACTCAAACAATTGAAGTATGAACAACATCGGATCACGAGCGAGGTATAAGGGTCTCACTTTCTTTACTCGTGACTCAAACAATTGAAGTATGAACAAAATCGGGTCACGAGCGTAGTTTAAGGGTCTCATTTACTTTGCTCGTGACCTAAACAATTGAAGTATGAACAAAATCGGGTCACGAGCGAAGTTTAAGGGTCTCACTTACTTTGCTCGTGAGCTAAACAATTGAAGTGGTCACAAGGTCGGGCCACGGTCAAAGTATAAGTGAAACCCTTTGCTAGTGACCTGAGGTTGTTCACACTTCAATGAATCTCAAATAAATTAGATCATTTCTTAAATAATTATACAGCGCACACACTGGGCTCTAACTGGAGTGCGTGGATGTGTTTTTCTTGCACATAAGAGGAGACATATAAAGAACATACAAAAGAATCCACAGTAAACCTTCAAAAGCTCAAACATCTTCGGGAATATACTTCTTTGTTCTAGACAAGGGTAGTTCGAGCCACTGCGGATTCATCACAAAAACACGCCTTTATAATTTTGACCGCCTTGAACCCCACTTTTATACAGTAAAACTGGGACCTTATTTTTCTTATCTCTGCTTTTAAATATAGATTGTTGGAAATCAAAAGAACCGCCTTAATGAGGCGGTTCTAACGCGTTCAAACAAGATATATTTTGAGCAGAAATAAGAAAAATATCACAATTTTTCATCTTAAAATGTTCGTTTTTTCGGCAGTAAAGTTTACAATGTATTTGTTTAGGCGTGTTTTCATAATGTAATCATAATGCCAATAAGTAAGATAATGCAGGAATATATGTTCGATTTCTATGAAATAACATTTTTATTTTTTTTACACATTATATTGTGTGTTTTTATTACAATCGCCTTGGTGAGGCGATTCTAATAAGAATACAACATAGAAATGTAATAAATTCGATAATTCCCCGGTGAAATAAATATGCAAATTAGTTAGATTCGACCTGTAACATTATATGTACGACGTCCTTAACTGCGTCATGTTTACTGATGGCGGAATACTGACATTTTTGTAAAAAAAAATCTTGACTAAAACATTAATTATTATAAATGGAATTTTGCATTCGCGCTCATGCATTATTAAATTTAATAAACTCTTTGAAGATAAGACAGAAAAGCCTCGCATTTTATCCGTTTTCCTCATTTAATAAATTCAATAATACGCGAGCACTCATCATGCTAATGTAAGATCATCTATTTCTTGCAAACCAGACAAAGAAATCCGTAATTTTGCCCTGGGATAGAAATTTATGTTCTGACCCCGGTGTTTCGACCCCAAATCGAATATAATCGCGTGTTTGATAAATGCACTGGATGATTACCTCGTATGCGCCGTCGTTAAGGTTGACGTCACAGCACGTTACGTGAAGTCACTAAACATTCCTGCAGTGTCAACACAATATGGCGGACGTTGGTAACCGAAGTGACTGCAGCATTAAAAACCCGCGCTAAGAAATGGAAGGTATGCAAGCAAAAGAATCCAATATGGGTGTGAGGGGTGGATACAAATATCCGTCCCTCTGGATCACTGTCCGGCATCACTCGGCAAGCCTCGTAATGCCGGACAGTGTCCCTCGGGACGGATTTTTTCCATCCACCCCTCACACCCATATAAGATTCTTATAGTATCAGCCATGGTATAAGAGCAATCTAGATTTGAGCCATTGGTGTAATATATTACTTACATGTTCCTTCAGATATAAATAGCAGCAGCAAAGCAACAAACACCTTCATTTTCGAAGACGTCATTTGTACAGATTTTTGCCGCCTGAAATATAAGTAGAATTCTATTACTAAGACCACCTAGTACCATCTTTTGAACTGCTCAACATGGTCCTAAAATGCCACCTATGTTTTAAAAGTCCCAAAGGTGGTCGCTTATTAGAGGACAGTAGGCATCTAAAAAGTAAACAAGACAACGCAAGCGCAGCATCCCCTAGTAACTGCATACAACTCATCAACATCTAAATCCAATCTGAATTTGATAGACCTATTAAGCGTCTTAGAATAACTCTGATGCTTTCATGATGATCACTTTGTCTTCTATCCTGTTCACAAGGCTTTAGTGTTAAGTCCATTATGACATTGACCGTCGTTAACCTTGACCTTGAACATCAATGGGGAAAATTTGTGGAAGGTTTGTTTGTTTGGTTTAATGTTTAACGTCCCCGTCAACAATGTAAAGGTCAATTTGGAGACGTTGCTTCCAATTTTGTTGACTTATACACGACATTGAGGTTAAATGACATCTCAAGCCCTGCTGCCGAATGAAACCAACAGGGTTTACAAGACGGGCCGACTCGCATCCCATTGCCTGGGCAGGCTTAGATCCTATAAGCCGGTTTATCAGTACTCGTGTGCGGGTCGGTTTCAGCTCTGCCTGGAAGCATCATGCGGCCCATCTATTTCTTCAAGGCCCGATTGGCTGTGGCCGCCCTTGACCCTGAAAATCAACAGGGTTCTCTCTATCTTCGTGGAAAACATTTTGGAAGGTTTGATGTATCTATGATAATAGCTTGGTCTTCTGTCCTGCTCACAATGATTTTAATGTCAAGTCCATTGTCACCTTGGCCTTTGACCCTTGACGTTGAACATCAATATGTTTCATCCTCTCTCCATGGGGAACATTTGTGCAAGATTTGATGTTTCTATGGTGATAGCTTTGTCTACTCCGCTGTTTAACATGTTTTTAATATCAAGTCCATAGTGACTTACCTTGGCCTTAGACCCTTGACCCTGATTTGATTGATTTGAGGTTTAACGTCCCCGTCAACACTGTATAGGTCATTTTGAAGACGTTGCTTCCAATTTTATGGGACTTTTACCCGACAATGAAATGAAATGACATCGCAAGCCCTGTCGCCCAATGAAACCAATAGAGTTTATAAGCATGGACGGCCCCACTCGCACTGCTTTGCCTGGGCTGGCTTAGGTTCTCTAAGCGGTTTAGCAGTACTCGTGGGCAGTCGATTTCAGCTCTGCGTGGAAGCATCACGCAGCCCATCTATTTCTTCAAGCCCCGATGGGCGGGGCCGCCCTTGACCCTGAGAAGAAACAGGATTCATCCTATCTTTATGGGAAACATTTATGGAAGGTTTGATGTTTGATGTCCATTGTGACCTTGACCATCGTTGACCCTTGACCTTGAACACCAATGGGGAACACTTGTGGAAGGTTTGTTTGTTTGGTTTGATGTTTAACGTCCCCGTCAAAACTGTAAAGGTCAATTTGGAGACGTTGCTTCCAATTTTGTGGACTTATACCCGACATTGTGATGAAATGACATCTCAAGCCCTGCTGCCCAATGAAACCAACAGGGTTTATAAGCATGGACGGGCCGACTCGCATCGCATTGCCTGGGCAGGATTAGATCCTCTAAGCCGGTTTATCAATACTCGTGTGCGGGTCGGTTTCAGCTCTGCGTGGAAGCATCATGCAGCCCATCTATTTCTTCAAGTCCCGACAGGCGGGGACCCCCTTGACCCTGAAAAGAAACAGGATTCATCCTCTCTCCAGGGGAAATAGTTATCGAAGGTTAAGTATACTGCTTCTATGATGATCAATTTGTCTTCTCTCCTGTTCACAAGGTTTTAAATGTCAAGTCCATTGTGACCTTGACATTCGACTTTTAACTTCGAAAAACGATAGGATTCAGCCTTTCTTCATGTGAAACATTTGCGAAAGGTTTGATGCTTCTTTTAATGAGCCCTTTGTCTTCTATTCTGTTCACAAGGTTTGAAACTGCAAGTCCACTGTGACCTCGACCTTTGAGCATTGACTTGACACCAAAAGAGCTAATTGTCTCTATATAGGAAACATTTTTGGAAGGCTTGATGATTCCAAGATAATACTTTGTCATCATTTCTGTTCAAAAAGTTCTAGATGGAAACACACACTAACACACACATCAACGTCCATTGTGACATTGACCTTTGACCATTGATCTTGAAAATCAGTAGAGTTCGCCCTCTCTCCATGGCGAACATTTATGGAATGTATGATGCTTCTATGATGAAAGCTATGTCTCCTTCCCTGTTCACAAGGTTCTAGACGGACACACACCCCACACACGGACGCACGGCAGCGCTGCTTTATTCCTATCTCGTGATAAAAAGAAAAACTGAAAAGAAGAATACTTCATCACGTTTGCAAGTCCGTTAATGAACGCCCGCTTTATGTACATGTAGATAAAAAAACTTGGTTTGCAGGGGTATACAATCTTGTTTTTTTTCTGCTCAAAAACATAAATTGTGGGTATCCCTTAGAACTGCCTCACTAGCGCGGTTCTAACGAGCATGTACAATCTCAAAAACATAGCCTGTTGTACCCGTTAGCACCGCCTCATTGAGGCAGTTCTAACGGGCATGTACACTGTCAAAAACATAGATCGTGGGCACTCGTTAGAACCGCTTCAATGAGGTGGTTCTAAGAGCACGCACAATCTCAAAAAGATGGATTATGGATACTGGTTAGAACCGCCTCATAGAGGCGATTCTAAAGAGCACACAAAATTTGTCGCAGGTATAACGAAAATCAAACAAATCATTTTTAAGTGCCAGTCTAGGAAAGCACGCCTCATCACGTGAACCAGTCCGTGAAATCAAGACCCCCCTATACCCCACATTATATAGAGAAAACTGGGGTTTAAGAGGGTGAACATTATTTTTCTTATTTCTGCTCCAACACATAGGTTGTGGGTACTCGTTAGAACCGCCTCAATGAGGCGGTTCTAACCAGCACCCACACCCTATGTTTGCAGTTTTTATAAGAAAAATATCACGGATTTTCATCAGAAAAATGGCCATTTTGGAGATGTGAAAAAATGTACTACGGTTTACGTGTGTGTTATCGTAATGTGTAGCACTCGTGTGTGATTCATTTTTTGTTGGTCTTAAGGGGAATGGGAACACCTACATTTTATCCGCCATTTTTCAAAGGGAGACAACTTTCGGGACTTCCCTTTCGCTTTTCTATAGGTTCAGACCCGCTGAAAAACGGTTCTACTCTTAAAGGAAAGAATATGCTCCTCAGCAAATGTGTTCCTTTTAAGAGTTGACCCTTATTGCCATGGGAGACAAAACACTTTTGCAGGAGTTGCCTCCACTTAAAGTGTATCCATTCCCCTTAATAATGGTATTTTGTGCTTCCGCCCAACGGGCTTGAATCAAGAGGGTCCAGAGGGCCCTGATTCATTCACCTGAATGTCAAGGTCTCTAATACATTATGTTTTTGGCTCTGGTGGCCATCTTGTTCATCAGAGCAGAACAATTTTAGCTATTGTGGAAGGGAGTCTTTTAAGCAACATTCCTACGAAGTTTGAATCAAATTGGCACAAGGGTTCACTGCAGGAGGAGTTCGAGTTTGAAGCAAATTTACAATGTTTTTTTCTATTTTTCGCTCTAGTGGCCCTTTTGTTCACCGGAGCGGGATAATTTAAGCTATTTTGATAGAGGGTCATCTTTATTCCTTCGACGATTGTATGCAATTGGCCTAAGGGTACAGGAGGAGTTGTGGTTTGAAGATTTTTTTCTCTATTTTTATCTCTGGCGGTCATCTTGTTTGTCCGAGCAAAACGATTTTAGCTATTTTGGAAGTGAGTCAACAAGGCAAAATTCCTGTGAAGTTTGAATGCAATTTGCACAAGGGATTAGAGGAGTTCGCATTTGAAGCAAATTTACGATGTTTTTTTTTTCTATTTTTAGCTCTGGCAGCCATTGTGTTCATCCGAGCAAAATCGTTTTAACTATTTCGGTAGAGGGTCATCTCTGCATTACTCCTATGCAGTTTGAATGAAATTGGCCCAAGGGTACAGAAAGAGTTGTCGTTTCAAGATTTTTTTCTATTGTTAGCTCTGGCGGTCATCTTGTTTGTCAGAGCGGAACGATTTAAGCTCTTTTGGTAGGGAGTCACATAAGCAACGTTCCTGTGAAGTTTGAATCATATTGGCCCAAGGCTTTAGGAGGAGTTCGCGTTTGAAGCAAATTTACGATGTTTTTCTATTTTTAGCTCTGGCGTCCATTTTGTTCATCGGAGCGGGATCGCTTTAACTATTTTGGTAGGGGGTTACCTAAGCAACATCCCTATGTTGTTTGAATAAAATTGGGCAAAGGGTACATGAGTTGTCGTTTGATTTTTTTTCTATTTTTAGCTCTGGCGTCCATCTTTTTCATCAGAGCAGAACGAATTTGGCTATCTTGGTAGGGAGTCACCTTGCCAACATTCATGTGTAGTTTGAATCAAATTGGCCCAAGGGTTTAGGAGGAGTTCGCATTTGAAGCAAATTTACGATTTTTTTTTAGCTCTGGCGGCCATTTATTCATCGGAGGTGAACTGTTTTAGCTTCTTTGGTAGAGGGTCATCTAAGCAACATTCCTATGAAGTTTGAATGAAATTGGACAAAGAGTACAGAAGAGGTTGTCGTTTGAAGATGGTTTCTATTTATATTACTCGCGGTCATCTTGTTTGTCAGAGCGGAACGAGTCTTACTATTTTGGTTGGGAGTCACCTAGGCAACATTACTCGCGTGGTGTACATACACTCGGGATTTGCATGGCGAACGCCTAAGCGGTAATCATGATATTAAGGTAAGGAATAGGGATTATTCACTCTGCACAGAGGGCCTCCACCTAAGGTCATGGTCGGAAGGCCGTTGCACTTTGTGGTTACTAGAACGGTTTCTGAGATATGTGGCCCTTTTATGAAGTGGATGGGAGAGAAATGGCCCATGCGGACACCCAAAGATGGGGGTGAATGAATGTTTTTAATAACAATGAACAATAATATATGTGATTATAGGGTGGGGATTTGAATGGTTTCTGAGAAATATAGCCTATTATGAAGTGGGGTCTTATCATTAGGAACAAGAATATATATGGTGTTGGGGTGGGTATCTGAACAGTTTCTGAGATATATGGCTTTTAATGAAGTAAAGGGGTCGGGCATGGCCCGTGGCACCCCAGCGGGGACCGCCATGCTGGTGTCACTGATTGCGTCTTATCATAAGGAACAAGAATATATATGGTTTAGGGGTCGGGCTCTGAACAGTTTCTCAGATATATGGTCGTTTGTGAAGTTGAAGGGTGGAGCATGGCCCGGACGTGCCCTGGGTGACCCCTTTGTTGCTGTCACTGAATGTGCCCTATCATAAGGAATACGAATATATATGGTTTAGGGGTGGGGATCTGTAAGGTGTCTGGAATATTTGGCCTTTTATGATGTGGAGGGGCTGGGCATGGCCCCGGCACATCCCGAGGGACACACAGGTTGGTGTCACTGAATACGTCTTATCATAAGGAACACGAATATATATGAGTGAGTGAGTGTTTGAATTTTACGTCACACCAACAGCTACGGTCATACGGAGACGTGACCTCGGTTTAAAGCTCATCCGAAAGTCTAAAGAAGCCCAGGATCGATCCTGTGACCCCTGGTTTACAAGGCGAGTAGCGTAACCACTGCACCACGGTTTATGGTTTAGGGGTGGGGAGCTGAATGGTTTCTGAGAAAATGGCATTTTTTGAAGTGGAGGGGGTTGTTGCATGTCCCCGGCACATCTTGGGGACCCCCGGGTTGGTGTTACTTAATGCATCTTATCATAAGGAACAGTAATATATATGGTTTAGCAGGGATACAGACTAACAGGCGCCCAGTCGACCAAGGCGCCTACATTTTTGCCTGGGCGCAGAAATTTTGAACAAAAATGCTCATTAACATAATGGACAATTTGGATTTATGGGAGTCTGGGTTCCTAAAGCAAACTGCTTAGTGTGTTTCCCTGGTTTAGGGGAGGGGATCTGCAAGGTATCTGGAATTTTTGGCCTTTTATGAAGTGGAGGGGGCGTGGCATGGCCCCGGCACACCCAGGTGTCCTCCAGATTGATGTCACTGAATGCGACTTATCATAAGGAACGAGAATATATATGGTTTAGGGGTGGGGATATGTAAGATTTCTGGGATATCAAGCCTTTTATGAAGTAGAGGCGGTGGGGCATGGCCCCGGCACATCCCGGGGGACCCCCAGGTTGGGATCACTGAGTGCATCTCATTATAAGGAACAAGAATATATATGGTTTAGGGGTGGTAATCTGAATAGTTTCTGAGATAAATGACATTTAAATAAGTGGAGGGATGGGGCATGTCCCCGGCACATCTGGGGGAATCCTCAGGTTGGTGTCATTTAATGCATCTCATCATTAGGAACAAGAATATATATGGTATAGGGGTGGGGATCTGTAAGGTTTCTGGAATATTTGCCCTTTTTTAGAAGTGGAGGGGGTTGGGCATGGCCCCGGCACATCTCGGGTGTTCCCCAGGTTGGTGTCACTGAATGCAACTTCTTTCTTATGAATGTTTCCATTGCTCTTAAAGGAAATCATTTTTGATTTTTATTATCATGGGGAACGAGAATATATATGGCTTAGGGATAGGGTTATGTAAGGTTTCTGGTATATTGGGCCTTTTATGAAATGGATGGGGGTGGGGCATGGCGCCGGCACATCCAGGGGGACCCCCAGGTTTAGGTCCCTGAGTGCGTCTTATCATAAGGAACAAGAATATATATCGTTTATGGTCGAGGATCTGAATGGTGTCCCTGATAAAACGCATTTTATGAAGTGGAGGGGGTGGGGCATGTGCCCGGCACATCCGGGTGGACCCCTAGGTTGGTGTTACTTAATGCATCGTATCATAAGGAACAATAATATATATGGTTAAGGGGTGGGGATCTGTAAGGATTCTGAGAAATACGCATTTTACGAAGTGGAGGGAGCCGGGCATGGCCTTGGCACAACCTACAGGACCCCCAAGTTGACATAAAAGCGTATGGCGGAGAGAAGTTTTCTCAAGGAACATTTCTATGAAAGTTTTGTCAAAATATCTGCAAAGGCTTGGCAGTTAATGCCATTTTTTAATTTTACCCATTGTAAGTATATGAAAAATCTAAGTTGCCATAACAACAAAACTAAAGAGCCCAATTTCATAAAAAAAACACAAAACATGTAAAGGCAAATATGGTGAATATTGCCATAAAATTTCATCCTCATACAGCATACGGTTTCTGAGGAGATGATTTTTTCTGAGGAGATGATTTTTTAAGTATTTATTTTCCTATTTTTGTTTCATTTTGGTTACCATGGCAACTAATACAAATGAGCAGTAGACCTTAAATCATACTGGCAGAAAGTAGATAGCCTAAAAAAACATTTCTATGAAAGTTTTGTCAAAATATCCGCAAAGGCTTGGCAGTATATGTATTTATTCTACTTTCCCCATTATATGTCTATGGAAAATTTAAGTTATCATAGCAACCAAACACATGAGCCGATTTTCATTAAAAACACAAACTTTCAATCCCCGAGGCCAAAGATGCTACAGATGAACTTTGAGCTGAATCGGCCCAGTGGCTTCAGAGGAGATGTGGTTTGAAAGTGTTGACGTCAAACCACGTCAGACGACGACGACGGACGACGACGAACAACAGCCTATCCTATAAGCTCTGCCGAAGCCTTCGGCTCTGGTGAGCTAAAAACTTAATGATTTTACTGAATGGAGGGCTCCCTCGGTCTTGCATGTAGTGTGGGAAATGCTTTATTCACTTATGAAGAGCATACAAATTATACTTTATGGTCATGTCAGAAAGTGTGTGACAAGCCTTTCTGCTTGGAGGTATTTGCATGGTATTCGGTACTAAGTGATCTGGGCAAGTTGTGGGTATTCCGATGGGTATAAATTGCACATCCCCTTGTGGCTGATCTGTTCTTGTTTTGTTATGAAAGAGACTTCATGATTCCCCTTTCCGCTGAAAACCAATCAGAAATCATTGAAGCCTTTAGCTCGACTTTCGATGGTTTGATCGGTCAGGTTTGCACCCCCTCCCCCACCCGGAACTTCGGTTGAGTGGGGCGGGTTCTTCTGATGCCTCGGAGGCGCCGTTTTTTGAATTTACATATCTCTATTGTAGATGGATTTGTTTCTTGCAGGGTTTATAATAAACGCGATGATTTTGATTTTGAGATTGTAAACTTTCCTTTCTTGGATGGTTGTGTTCCTCGTGCAGCGTCATGTGGTATTTGTGTTTCACAACTACAGTAGAACTTCGATGGCTCGAACACCGATGGCTCGTTTACCATGGATGTGTCGAACCCATTCTTGAGCCCCTCGCGAAATCCTCTACATATGAAATAGTGGAGGATAATTAAGAAGATTTACGTCTTTTATCTTGCAAATGGATTCTGTATGTACTCATTAGAATCGCCTCGATGAGGCGATTCTAATGAGTGCACACAGCATACATGTCATACATTTTCATTATAGAATACCGAAAAGATGACTGAAAGTATCTCGTTATGCCTCCTGACAGTAACCCTCAGTGGCTCGAACTACCCTTGTCTCGAACAGATTTTCGAGGTCCCAAAGGGGTTCGAGCCATCGAAGTTCGACTGTAATTCGGTGTGCCGGAGTGTGTAGTCGTGTGACTGGCTTCAACAATCGTGATAAACTGTTGGCTGATGGGTTTCTTGCTCGGGGCCGTCGGTGTCGAAGGCTGCGCAAAGCCTTTTCATAATTTTATAGACGCCATTCCAATTCAATTTCAAAATTCAGGGTTGGACTTAAATCTCTTCTGCAACAAGGTCTCTCGGAACCCGAATTTATGGTAGGTATATTATTTCAGAAAAAAATATATAACTGCAATGACTTCGGGTTTCAACATAAATGGTATACGACAGACTGCATGCATGTTAGTTAACCCAATCACGGTTGACAACTTAGCTTCCCTCTTTAATTGCACGCCGGTGGGTTAGGCCTCAGATTCTATGACGGTTCCAGCGTAAAGGCTTACTGAGAATTAGAATCTAATTTTATGTATTGTTGTTTGGTGCCTGATGATCTATCTCTCATCAGAGTCTAACTGTTTTTTGTGGGTTTTTTGCTCCAGCATTTCAGTGGTTTCTTGCTGTTGAGTCCTCGCCGTTGTTTCATCCCTGTGGTTATTTGATTTTTTAGTTCACTGGGATGTTGCACTGATGAGTTAGGAGGCTTTCATGATGACTGAACAAACTCTTTGTCTAAATCGCGACGGAAGTAGGGGCGAGGGTTGTGGACAAGAAAAGGCGATTTAAGTCCACCAGCGGATTTCATTTCACTGATTGTTCCAAGGCGGTCCTTCTGTCGCGTTTTATTTTTTTTTTTCATTGCTGGTCTTTGGGTTTGTGTATCGCTTCTATTATTTCGTTTTGGATAGCCAATTGGCCATTTTGTGGGAAAGTAACTGTCCGTTTGGTTTTCCGCTATTAAGTTTTCTTTTGGCTTTCCGCTATTGATGTTTCCATTAGGGTCTAATTGTTTCATGTTTGTGTTTCTTTCCCTTTGGTGTCTCTGTTCGGAGCTGTGGGTTAATTGTATCGATTCCTGATCATTGCCCTCACTTCTATTTTGAAAAAATACAGTGTTTACGTAATTTGAGCAAGAGACTGTATCCACATTGCTTAGTACTGGTTCCTACACCGGAAAAGAGGGCCACATGGAAGATTAGTACTAGTACTAAATGTGTTACCCTCTACAAATAAGGACGATTAATTAATTAATGACAAGGGACCAGTTGTTCAAAACTTACGACGTCTTTAGTTAACGCATCGTTAAAACTTTGATCATTTATTACGGCAAATATGCTAATATTTTTGCTGAAAAAATGTGAGCAGCTTTTGCGAATATTTTTGCTGAAAAAATGTGAGCAGCTTTTGCATTCACAAAAGCTGCTCACATTTTTTTCAGCAAAAATACCAAAATTTTACATATTAAACATGCTAGAACACTTAACAAGATGACCACTAACGAGCTCGTTAAGCTAACGATGCTTTGAATTACTGGGCCAAGGTCTTGTTAGCCCCTGCTGTTCCATTGTAAGAGGTTGCCTTATATTTTATCGTGTCCGAGCTTGACAGTGCGCAAGCTATTCATGTTGACATTTGTCAAAAGCGACGGTGTTTAGCTGTTGGCATACATCTATTCCTGCTGCACGGTCTTTGGAATTGGTCAATGTAAGCTGGCTTTCACACGACTGCCTATTTCGAAATCCGTTGTTTTGGTATGTTGAGTAGGCCCGCGTGAATTATACAGGCGGCTAACCAAGGACTTGTTTGCATGACTATCTATCTATCTACGCATTACTGCGATAGTTAACATTTGACCATTATTTGCAGGTGTGTGTGTGTGTGTGTGTGTGTGTGTGTGTGTGTGTGTGTGTGTGTGTGTGTGTGTGTGTGTGAATTCGGGTTTAACGTCGCTTCCAACAATTTTTCAGTCATATCACGACGGTGTCTGGTTGCGGTTGCGACCTGACACTGGGTCGACCAGTCCTTGCTCTACCCCGTAAATCTGAGTGCCAAGCGAGGAGCAGCTAGTACCATTCTTAACGACTTTAGTATGTCGCGGCCCGGGATCGAACCCGTGACTACCCGTTCCCCGGAGCGGACACTCTACCAACTGAGCTATCTGAGCCGGTACACTTGCAGGTGTACAAACACACGAGATTTACAGGACGAATGCTTACGCGGTAATCATGTGATTAGTATTAGGATCTTTAAGCTGCATGGTGGATGGTGCTCCCTGCACAGGGGGCTTCCAGTTAACGCCCCGACCATTCATCCTTACAAATGATGCGAAAGGAGTATGTTCGGACACCAATCTTTATTGTCGCCGCTGGGAATCGAACCTGGGGCTTCTAGCATCAGAGGCAGGTGCACTAACCACTGAGCTCGTACCACGCTGGCACAATCGGTATTTTTGATGTTCTACACCACTATTAACTACCTTAGGGGTGTAAATGAGTGTGTTTGCTCAACAGGCAGTGCCTTTATTTCATATCTTCAAGTGGTTTGAAATGGAAAATAATGCTGGTCGTTAAGTGTCACTCTGCACATTGGAAAACCACGTCCATGGAGCCAAAGTGAAGTTGACGTTGACGTTTGTGGATGTGACGTCATTAAGGGGTTGACGTTTTCCAACGCAGGACGCCATTGTAACTGGAATGGTATTTATTTTCTTTCAAAATACTGCTGATTTCCTATACGAAATTATTTAAAATCTTTACAGACTGCAGGTAAGTAGTTTTATAAACTTTTCCATAGCCTAATAAACGGGGCATTTTCTGGGTATATAATAATTTTCAATTTTGCCCGTAGTAAACCGCATATTGCCCGTAGTCAATAAGTCTCGTTCACAATAGAACTACTTTCTAATTTGTGCATTTTTGAGTCGAAAAATCGGCAGCCGTCTTGTCGTGCGTATCGACAGAAAGAACGTTAAACAAAACGGATATAGGTTGTAACAAAGTGCATAAAGCGTTTTCTGTTTTTTTTTTTTTTTTTTTGGAAGAGTCTAGTGACAGACGTCTGTCAATAGCACAAAGTAGGGAAATGTGCTATTGCCAGACGTCTGTCAATAGCATAAAGTCGGTAAATGTGCTATTGCCAGACGTCTGGCAATAGAAGAAAGTCGGGTAAAATTAAAGAGGCATACCAGACAATGAGATTGGTGGCCTCGGCAGCTCAGTCGGATGCGCGGAGCTCACCGGTTCGATACATGTACCAGGCTGGGCCCACAACATTATTTCGTGGAGATTGATCATGAAATCTTTTCTACGGTCATTCTCTCCCTTCCGCTGATTGAAGGACAGTTGTCAGTTTCTGGCGAAAGACTGCGACCTGTACTGGTTAACCACTTACGTATAAGCCTACCTAGGATAAGTGTGTATAGGTAAACAGTGCGGCTCAATATGACCTAATTAGTGTTGACTTGGCCGTTAATGTGTCCTGTACTGGTTAACCGCATACGTATGAACATGTCTAGGAAAAGTTTGTGTTGGTAAACTGACCGTCTCGATATGTCCTAAATATTAATAGTGTTGACTGTGCCGTTAAACTCCAATACAAACAAACAGAACAGCAAATAAGATCAGGACATATTTACTCTTTTATTTACATAGCAGACCAGCAAACAAAACAAATGGGAAACATGAGAATAATTAATAACAGTGAAATTCCGCCATTAAGACCACCTAAAAGTACGAAAAATTCTGATTGAAAGACCTTAATTAGTAGGTTTCAGATATTCTTCCCTTGTATTTTCTGCAGACATTGTTCTCTGGTCAGAGACCACTTTTGTGACTGTTCAAAATGGATCTAAACTGACCTAAAATAGTGTTGACATCGCCGTTAAACTCCAATACAAACAAACAAACAATTAGGTGTGCAAGCAAATACTCCAAACATAGGTTGTTGGTGCTTGTTAGAATCACCTCATTTGATCAAACTACTATATATTAGGTGTAAGTGAGTGAGTGAGTGAGTGAGTGAGTGAGTGAGTGAGTGAGTGAGTGAGAGTGAGTGAGTGAGTCATACGGAGACCGGACCTCGGTTTAAAGAGTCATCCTAGATTGGAGAAGCCCGGGATCGATCCTGCAACCCCTGGTTTACAAGGCGAGTAGCATAACCACTACACCATGGAGGCTTCTATGGAAATCTTCCACTGACCGTTCCAAGGCGGCTCTTCTGTGGCGATTTATTTATGTTGTTGTTTGTTACTTACTGTGTGTATCACTTGTGTCTTTTGGTTTTGGATGGCCATATGGCCATTTTGTGGGAAAGTAACTGTCCTTATGGCCTCCCTTTGTTTAGGTTTCCATTATGGTCTGGTCGCTTAATGTTTGTATTTCTTTCCCTTTGGTGTATTTTATGGGTGGTGTAAGTTAATTGTATCAATTCCTGATCTTTGTTTTACTTCTACTTTCTATATATTAGGTGTGCAAACGAATTTGAAGCATATTATCCATAAATAGTTTTGGATATCCATAATTTGAACAATCGATGTCTAAATTAGATTTTTTTTTCTTGTTTGATTTGAGGTTTAACGTCCACGTCAACACTGTATATGTCATTTTGGAGACGCTGCTTCTAATTTTGTGGGACTTTTACCAGACATTGAGATGGAATGACATCTCAAGCCCTGTCGCCCAATGAAACCAATAGGGTTTATTAGCATGGGCGGTCCGGCTCGCACCGCTTTACCTGGGCAGGCTTAGGTCCTCTAAGTTGTTTACCAGTACTCGGGTGTGGTCGTATTCAGCTCTCCGTGGACGCATCATGCAGCCTATTTATTTCTTCAAGCCCCGATGGGCGGGACGGAATTAGAATTCAAATACGTATGAACAATCTGAACTCTGTTTAGTTGTTGAATAATTTCTTTTAGGAAAGCAGGAGTATTTTGAAAGAAATGAAACAGACAATCCGGAAAAAATGGCGGCGAGAGTTGGTAAACGTCGTGTTAATGGAGTCACATACACCAAGGTAAACGTCATTCTGGCGTGGTTTTTCATCGTGTATGAAGACTTTTCAACCTGCATTATTGTCCATTTTAAACCGCTTAAAAGGCTTACAATCCGATTTTATGTTCAGATTTCTATGCTAGCTAGACAAGGCTGTTTTAGCAGACTATTATTGACTTTGCATTGTGCAATATTCGGCACTCGTTCATTGGCCGAAACACACCCGCAAGCTCGTGCGTCCTTCACCACATGAACTCACGCCGAAATTTCACAATACTAGTAAAGTCAATAAGCTTATTTCTACCTAATGCCGGGCAAAAGTCCCAAATAATTGGAAGCAACGTCTCCAAAATTAAAAATTAATACTGTTGACGGGGCACAAACAAACAAACAAACAAAATTGCAGTATATCACTTTATAATAGTAATTGTCTTTATACTTGAGCGGGCTACTTTTCAGTCATCTGCATTGAGGAGAGGAGTGGTTCCTGAGGTCTGAAGACCACAAACAGTCTTTAGTGCATCAGAGGACTTTTCCATAGCCTTTCTGTCTGCAAAGGACTGGATTTCATCAGCCTTGTTGCTTAGCCAGGAGTCTTGCATGTCTCCGAATCTTTTTTTTAACCGCCTTGCATATATTTGAATAGGCCGCCTTGTTTGATACTGAGCTTGTATCACTGAGGTATGCCCAGTGGTTTTGGAGCTTTTCTTCAAGGAGTCCCTGGATTTTTTTATCATTCTCGTCAAACCAGTCTTGATGTTTACGAGATACCGGACCTAGGGAATCCATTGCTGAAGAGTGAACATTGTCTCTGAAGACTGTCCAGTTCTCTTTTGGATCATCTGAACTGAATTGCATTGCATCTAGTCTGCTGCAGATGTCATGGGTGAAGGCTTGCCTCTTGCTGTCTTGTTTCAGCTCTCTTGGGTACTTTCTTGCCCTGTGGTCGCCGTGCAGGCTGTTGATACCATCGCTGCTAGAGGGCTGAGCACTTTGATAGTTTTCTTAATCGGCCATCCACTATCAGCGTCGACTTCAACAAGTAGGAGTCGAACCTTTTCCACCGCACTAGAACATTGGTGGCTTTACCAATTCCTTTAGTTTTCAAAATGCGTTCAATTTCGTATACGTCGTCTGTTTCAATCAAAGGCTGAAGGTCATGTCCAAGAAAATTCCTTCGACCAGACAATTTTTCTTCTGTCGCGGTTTGTTTTTGTTATGGTTTGTCTTTTAGTGTGTGTATCGCTTATATTACTTTGTTTTGGATAGCCAGTTTTGTGGGAAAGTAACTGTCCTTTTGGCTTTCCGCTATTGAGGTTTCCATTAGGGTCTAGTTGTTTAATGTTTGTACTTCTTTACCTTTGGTGTCTCTGATGGGAGCTATGGGTTAACTGTATCGGTTCCTGATCATTGCCTTCACTTCTAGTTTGGATACAACAGCCACCAGTTTTTTTTTTTTGCCTCACCAGAAATAAGGCAAACTCACCTAGTCTTTCTAACACTTTTAGGTGGCTTTCAATGCATTTAGGTAATAGCTTAGATCTATACAAATTATTTCTATATGATTTGGTGAGGATATACATAACGGTTTCTTAGCAAACCGGAGTGAAAGGGTGAAAATCCCACGGGATTTTTGAAAATCCCGCTGGATTTTTTCTCCACTCCCGCGGGATTAAAATCCAATAAAAATATCAGGGATTTTTCTCCCACGGGAGAATTTCAAAATTTTAAATCTTGCTTTCAACTATCAAAATGGACCCACTTAACATTAAAATACATGCACAAAAAATATGGCTGCTCCTGCTCTAATTTCAATTTCTCCTGCAGGATTTTTCTCCCATGGGATTTTTACAGAGAAAAATCCCGCGGGATTTTTTTTTATTTTTTTAAAATGCTCTGGAATGAGGGTGTAATATCTCTTTTCTATTAATAAGGTCAATTAGAGAAGCTTACAATGAGTAAAGCATGAATATAACTATTTTTAAAAAATCCCGCGGGATTTTAATCCCATGGGATTTTTATCGCATAATCGAAAATGTGATTATCCCCTCCCGTGGGATTTCACTTATTTCCAATTTCCAATAAATCTGCTTTGTTTGGACAAAGCTATAATAATTTCGTCCATTTATGTATAAAACATGCATAATTTATTGGTTTAAAGTAACTAATATTGGCTCCATTGAAATTTACTCCCGCGGGATTTTTATCCCATTTCAGAGCACAGGATTTAAATCCTGTGGGGTTATTTTATTTCTTTCGTTTTCTTTTTTGGCTGTTAACCCATTTTGTACCAGAACCCCCAAAACGGGTACCCTGACAAACAGTGCAGGCCCAGATCAAACGCCGCAAACGTGGCGATTGATCAGGGCCTACATGGTTTGTGAAAAGTTAAGATATTTTCAAAGTAAGTTTAAAGAAAACACAGCCTGACGTCCCTTAATTTTGGAATGGACTTCTGGTATATATAAGGAGGAAGATTCCATTTGGTACGAAAAGGGTTACAATTTAAGAACAATGCAAGAAAATCAGATTTCAGGTCCTTCTTTCCAGTTAGTGGAATGGCCTTTCTCAGCTTTTAGGGTAAATTCTGACTTTCTTTGTCCGCATCAGGTCAACACCCCATCTAAACACTTCTTTAATAATAGAAGCCTATAAGATACAGAAACTTCTGTAGCCATCGAAAGCTTTGAACAGACTGAGTGAGCTAAAATGGCTGATTAGAGTTTATTTTTTTTATTTTTTTTATTTTTTTTTTGCCATTACTGTAAAAATCCTCAACATTCAAACACAGGCAGGAAAAGCTGTAATATTCTCCTAAAATTTTAACAAATTTGTTTCATGATCCAGCAGGGGGGGGGGGGGGGGTTCAAAAGGAACAGTTAGAATGGCAAATAGTGTAGACACTGATCAGACTGCTTCAGGAGCAGTCTGATCTGGGTCTACGCCTATCTGTACCAATACGTATTATTATGGTACCAGGTTTTCTTTCAGAGTTGCTAAATTATGAAATAGATTTTATTGCATATTGCTATATGATCAGCCTTAGCAATGTGCTTTATGGACAGCCTTGATACAAAGCAGCTTCATCACATTACAATAATATATATCCATGTCCTAAAACTTCATTTTATATCACACTCCAATGAATTTCATTTTGTATTTTTCTGGTCTCTATAGTAAAAACATATGTTGTGGGTGCTCTGTAGTACTGCCTCATCAATATAGTTCTAATGAGTACCCACAATCTATGTTTTTGAGCAAAATGAAGGAGAACATATGAAACTCTAATTTACAGAACCCTGGTTTTCTTTACGAGGTAGGGTTTAGAGGGGTGTCCATTACACAGGCTTGTTGACCTGATGCGGACAAAGAAAGTCAGAGTTTACCATAAAAATTCTAAGAATTAGGACACCTTAAGGACTTGCTGTAATTCTCCTAAAATTTAAAAAAAAATGTTTAACAATCCAGCAAGGAGTCACAGAAGTGCCTCTCGAATGGCAAACAGTTTGTATACAGCAATGAGTCAAAGAAGTGCAGCTCAAATGGCAAACAGGGTAGACCATAATGAAACTGAAGGAGCAGTCTCATCTGGGTTCACACTGTTTGCCAAGCCTGTCTGTCCCAATACTTATGATCAGTACAGTATCCATGCATGTTATAGACACCTCTGAAGACACAATAATAGCAGGCACGACAATAAAATTAATCAATTTGTTAACGAGATAAGAGTGCAGATAAGCCATTTTTTCGCCCAAAATTGTCTGTTTTGGGGTGTGTGTGGGGGGGGGGGGGGGGCTGTGACCTAGAAAAAAGAGGTCAAGGTCATCAAATATCTAATTAAACCTGCATTATGTTGTAATGATGCATTGTACCAAGTTTGAATAAAATTAATCAACTCGTTAATGTGATAGAGTGTATACAAACCATTTTTGGTAAAAATTGACAGTTTGGGGGGATGGGGCTGTGACCTTGAAAAAAAGGTAAAGGTCACCAAAATCTAAACAAATCTGCGGTATGTTGCAATGATATATTGTACAAAGTTTGACAAAAAATAATCATTTTGTTAATGGGATTGAGCCATTTTTGGCCCCAAACTGACTTTTTGAGGGGTCTGTGACCTTGAAAAAAACGTCAACGTCAAATCCGGGGTATGTTGTAATGATATATATTGTACCAAGTTTGACTAAAATTAATCAATTTGTTAATGATAGAGTTCAGACAAGCCATTTTGGCCCCAAAATGACTGTTTTGGGGGCCTGTGACATTGAAAAAGCTAGGTCAAGGTCATCATAACCTAATGACTGTTTTCCCCCATCCTATTGATGTTACTACGCAAGTTTGGTCATAATCCACCCATAGGTTCAGGAGATTTAGTGCTTCAAACAGGCTACGCCAACGCAAATGGGATCCGCACAAAAAACAATGTCCACCTCACCGCTGATGTGGGGGGGGGGAAACATAAATATTTTGCAAGAAGATTGTCACCTTGTTAAATCTATAACAAAACTAACAAACTTTTATAAACCAATGTTCAGAAAAGTCTAACCACTGGTCATTACTGTAAAATATGACTGTCTGAAAACATATTTCCAAAAAATATTGAAACAATCTATTTTTCAGTCATTCGACCCAAAGTTACTAACTTTCCATGTAACTATTGTTGACCATGTAAAAAAAATACAGGTACTGATTATTTACAGCAGTGCTTGTCTTATTGTGACATCAGAGTAATGTGTAAAAAAGAAAAATCTGAGCTCCTCTATTGGGTTTATATTTAATTTAGCAAATGGTGTAGACCCAGATCAGACACAGCAGAATGCAGCATATATAATCAGGGTCTACTGTTTGCTTCAAGTACAGAAATTTAAAGATTAAACGAAACACACTAAGTCCCAAATGCAGGCCCGGCTTCCCAATCTACAATCATTAGAAGCCTCCGTGGTCGAGTGGTTACGCTACTCGCCTTGTAAACCAGGGGTCGCAGGTTCGATCCCGGGCTTCTCCAGACTTTCGGATGAGTCTTTAAACCGAGGTCCCGTCTCCGTATGACCTTAGCTGTTGGTGGGACGTAAAAACTGAAACACTCCCCCAATCTACAATCAACCCACCAGTACTGTCAGTGCTTTGATTGTGAAAAGAACTTGTATCGATTCAGATTGCTGATTATAAAACCATGTTATGGTTAAATGTATCTGGATCTTCACTGTTTGCTCATTCACATATCAATTTATACTCCAAAATTTGGAGAAATTCTGCCAAACATTTTTTCCATAATATGCTGGTGCAGTTACTCTGGGCAGGATTAGCCTCAAGATTCCAACAATTAACCACATGCTTTGCAAGCTTTTAGATACCACTCAGATGACTTGAGTAATCTTGAGATCTCGCTGTCCAATTTTTTTCTAATGAAACAATCCTCTTTACAAGTTATTATCTGCAAGGCGACTTATTGATCACATTTACTTACAAAAAAAAAAAAAAAAACACTTTAATTTGAGTAACTGAATACTTTTGTAAGATTTTCTATTCATATTTAATCTTTTTTGTACCAAATGGAATCTTCCTCATTATATTTAGCAGGAGTTCATTCCAAAATTTAGGGGTGTCAGGTTGTTTTTTATTCAAAATTTATTTGGAAAATGGCTTCCAAATTTTCGCAAACAGTGTAGGCCCTGTTTGCCAGAGTATTGGGGTTTCTGGTACTAAATGGGTTAAGGATACACCAGATACACATTTTTCTAGGAGGGAAACACTACTATTAGTGACTTTGTTCACTACATGCTCCTAAGGAGCAAATTCTTTCCTTTTACAGTTGGCCCTAAAAAGGAGGCAAACATTTTTGGTAGAGTATATATATGCAATTTATTTCATTTCGTCAGTGCTTCCAATCATTTCATTATTGAAGTGCTCCTTTGCACTTGTCACCTGTCACTGCAACAGGCAGCACTGCTATCTGCCTCAACATGTTTTTGCTGACATCTTGGTTTCAGAAATCATTAAGTACTATAACGAAATCCATGGACGAAATCTGTAAAATATTCATAGGAATCTATTAATTTGCCCTTGGCCTAGTTTATCAAGGGCAGTAACTCGAATGCGGTCAGAAAGCCATCCATTCTCTCTGGCTTACAATATTTAATGTATTCATGTGTCTATGTCCCCGTAATTTTCATCAACAGTTATTAATATCTGACATTACATGATTCCTAATTCTTATCTTTTTGTGATTCCTCAGTCAAATCTTTCTTGTTTCTTCATTTATGATATATATCCATCATGTGTTGTTCATTTCAAGCTTTCTGAAGATATATCCACTTTCTGTTATTCTTTCCCGCTCTACTGGTCAAGCACGAAATTATTGTTAAATCGTGTGAACCACAAAACGATGGCCAGAATCTTTACTGATTGATGGACTAGGTCAGACTAGGCTAGTATATTTTGATCAAGCCACACTGAACACATATGTTTAATGTAATTCAGCTTTATCATGTGTGGCATTATTGCCTTTAATAAAGTAAGGATCCTTCATGTGTACATGTAGATGTAAAACTGGAAGTTGTACTTTCATCACAGATGAATGAAAGTCTGAAAGGGACAAGAAGAGTATTCAGTTGATATTATGCTATCATCTGTTTAGGCCCCTGCCCATCCGCGCTTGGAGAAATAGATCTGGCTGCATGGTGCTTCCACGCAAAGCGGAAACTGACCACACCTGAATACTGGTAAACCCCGTGGAAGCACTAAGCCTGCCCAGAGAAAGTGATGTCAGTTGGACCGTCCATTGCATATATGCCTATCGGTTTCATTGGGCAACAGGACTTGAGATGTCACATTTCATCTCAATGCAGCAGAATAGGCAAGCAGGTTATTTGTGTAAATATTCAATTAGTTTAAAAGAATACCCAATAGAACAAGAGGGCCATGATGGCCCTGGATCTGATGGCCCTGGATCGCTCGCCTGATCCATAGAGTAACAAGTGGGCCCCGGGTAGGGCCATTATTGACCCCAGGGCTATAATGTGCATAATGTTGAGGGTAATATAAAAAGGTGAAGCTTCATACCAAATATCAACAAACGCTATAATTTGAACAATCTTGGCAAAGGTCCACTAGGTGAAGCTACACGCCAAATATCAAAGACCTGAGCCTTGCAGTTTCAGAGAAGAAGGTTTTTTTTTTTTATAGATATTCCCTACATAAGCCTATGTAAAACCAAATGGCCCTGGGGAGGGGGGCATTTTTGGCCTCAGAGCTATACTTTAAACAATATTGATAGAGGTCCACTAGATGAAGCTTCACACCAAATATCAAAGACCTGGGCTTGTTGTTTCAGAGAAGAAGATTTTTAAAGGTTTTCCCTATATAAACCCATGTAGAACCAAAGGGCCTCTGGGTGGGGGCATTTTTGGCCCCAGCACCATAATTTGAACAATCTTTTTAGGGATCCACAAGTTGAAGCTTATCTCCATTTTTGTCTATGTAAAATCAAAGGGCCCAAGGGCGGGGGCATTTGTGGCCTGAGGGCTATAATTTGAACAATCTTGGTAGAGATCCACTAGATGAAGCTCCATACCAAATATCAAAAACATGGACCTTGCAGTTTGACCAGTTTCAGAGAAGAAGATTTTTAAAGATTTCCCTATATAAGTCTATGTAAAACCAAAATAACTCTGGGTTGGGGCTTTTTTGGCCCCAGGGCTATTATAATTTTAACAGTATTGATAGAGGTCCACTAGAATGGAAATTTCACACCAAATATGGTTTCACAGAAGAAGATTTTTAAGGATTGTCCTTATATAAGCCAATGTACAACCAAAGGGCCACGGGGCGGGGGCATTTTTGGCCCCAGCACTATTCTTTTAACAATCTTGGTAGGGGTCCACTAGATGCAGCTTCATATCACATATCAAAGACCTGGGCCTTGCGGTTTCAGAGCAGAAGATTTTTAAAGGTTTTCCCTATATAAGCCCATGAAAAACCAAAGGGCCCGGGGGCGGGGGCATTTTTGGCCCCAGCGCTATAATTTGAACAGTCTTGGTAGGGGTCCACTAGATGAAGCTTCATACCAAATAACAAAGACCTGGGCCTTGCTGTTTCAGAGAAGAAGATTTTTAAAGGTTTTCCCTATATAAGCCCATGTATAACCAAAGGGCCCCTGGGTGGGGGCTTTTTTTGGCCCATACACTATAATTTGAACAATCTTGGTAGGGGTCCACCAGATGAAGCTTCATACCAAATATCAAAGACCTGGGCCTTGCGGTTTCAGGGAAGAAGATTTTTCCCTATATAATTCTATGTAAAACCAAAGGGACCCGGGGCGGGGGCATTTTTGGCCCCAGCACTTTAATTTGAACACTCTTGGTAGGGGTTCACTAGATGAAGCTTCATACCAAATATCAAAGACCTGGGCCTTGTGGTTTCAGAGAAGAAGATTTTTTCAGTTTTCTGTGAACAAATCTATTTTTGGCTCCTGTGACCTAGATGTGCAACGGACCGGAACCATTTGAACAACTTTGAAAGGGGGCCACCTAAGGATCATTACTGTGAAGTTTTGTCAAAATCCGATCAGGGATTTAGGAGGAGATGTCGTTTGAAGAAAAAGTTGACGCACGGACGAATGCACGCACGCACGACGGACAAAAAGTGACCCCAAAAGCTCACGTCGTCACTATGTGACGGTGAGCAAAAAATAAATTGAAGGGTATCAAACCCAAATAAAAATCCAAAATACCCAATTCATACTGACATATACTTGCATATCCCCCCACCCACCCATGGGGGCTTGAAGAAATAGATGGGCTACATGTTCCATGCAGAGCTGAATCTGACCGCACACGAGTACTGGAAAACCGCTTAGTGGATCTAAGCATGCCCAGGCAAAGCGGTGGGAGTCGGACCGTCCATGCTTATAAACCCTATTGATTTCATTGGTCAACAGGGCTTGAGATGACATTTCATCTCATTGTCGGGTAATAGTCCCACAAAATTGGAAGCATTGTGTCCAAAATGACCTATACAGTGTTGACAAGGATGTTAAACATCAAATTAAACAAACAAACTTGCATATGAATCTTTGAATTCAGAACAGTTTGTTCTTCAATATTACCAAGGTGGGAATTCTCTCAACTTCTTTCACAATACACAACTGTTTAAGCACAAAACACTACAAGATCCTTTTAAGCCTCTGTCAAGTTGTTAACCTATTTTGTACCGGAAACCCCAAAACGGATAGTTGGCAAACAGTGCAAGCCCAGATCAGACGCCACAGAAAGCGGCATACGATCTGGGCCTACACTTTTCCCAAAATTCAAGACAATTAACCTATTTAGTACAGGAAACCACAAAACGGGTACCAGGGCAAACAGTGCAAGCCCAGAATGCGCCTTATGATCAGGGCCTACACTGTTTGAGAAAAGTAAAGCCATTTTCCAAATAAATTTTGAAGGTAAAAAACAACCTGACACCCCTTAATTTTGAAATGGACTCCTGGTATACATAAGGAGGGGTTCACTAGATGCAGCTTCATACCAAATTTCAAAGACCTTATTCTTGTGGTTTCAGAGAAGAAGATTTTTAAAGGTTTTCTCTATATAAACCAATGTAAAACCAAAGGGGCCCGGGGCGGGGGCATTTTTGGCCCCAGGGCTATAATTTGAACAATCTTGGTAGAGGTCCACAAAATGAAGCTTCATACTAAATATCAAAGACCTGGGCCTTGTGGTTTCAGAAAAGAAGACTTTTAAAGGTTTTCCCTATTTAAACCAATTTAAAACCGAAGGGCCCTGAGGCGGGGCCATTTTTGGTCTCAGGGGCATAATTTAAACAATCTTGGTAGAGGTCCACTAGATGAAGCGTCAAACCAAATATCAAAGACCTGGGCCTTGCGGTTTCAGAGAAGAAGAATTTTAAAGATTTTCCTCTATAAGACCACGTAAAACCAAAGGGCCCCGGAGGGGGGAAGGGGCAGCCCAGCACTATAATTTGAACAATCTTGGTAGGGGTCCACTAGATGAAGCTTCATACCAAATATCAAAGACCTGGGCCTTGCGGTTTCAGAGAAGAAGATTTTTAAAGAGTTTCCCTATAGATATAAGCCCATGTAAAACCACAGGGCCCTGGGGCGGGGGCATTTTTTGGCCCTAGCACTATAATTTGAACAACTTTGGTAGGAGTCCACTAGATGAAGCTTCAAACCACATATCAAAGGCCTGGGCCTTCGGTTTCAGAGAAGAAGATTTTTAAAGCATTTCCCTATATAAGCCAATGTAAAACCAAATGGCCCCGGGGCGGGGGCGTTTTTGGCCCCAGCACCACAACGAGTGCCCACAATCTATATTTGAAGCAGAAAAAAGAAAAATATCACAATTTTTCATCATAAAATTTTCATTTTTTCGGCGATAAAGGTGGCAATGTATTTGTATAGGCGTGTTTGCGTAATGTGGAGGTGGTGCATTGCAAATACTGCCATTTTTATGTTTGCATTTCAAGGTTAAGAAGATTTCAGCAGGGTAGTATTTTAAAGTGGATGGTGTAAAATCATGCTTTATAAGACACCTTTTTAACAAACAATTTATTATTTACATATATTAGAGAACCTTATTTTTGTACAATTGTCTAGTCCTTATTTTTTTTGTGATTTGTTATCCAAAACGCTTCGTTGCAAACACTGTTTCCTGATTTGTGACTTTGCTGTACGTTGCTTCCAATTTTGTGGGACTTTTACCCGACATTGAGATGAAATGACCGATGAAACAAAAATGAGTTTGTTAAGGTGTTCCGTCTCGGGGAGGTTTATACCCTCTAAGCAGTTTATCAGTACTCATGTGTGGTCGGCCCGGGTTCAGCACATCGCAGCATCTATTTCTGCAAGTCCAGATGAGATGAGCGGATTAAAATAAATAAAATAAAAAGAAAATAATAATAATAATAATAATAATAAAATGCTCATTTTCGATATTTTCACACCTGAATATTTGTTAGTCAGTAGTCTAAAAAAATATAGCCTTTGGAGCTAACACCAATAGAAACGTGGGAACTGAGTGATTAGTGCTCTTGCTACTGGTACTACGGGTCCTGCAGAGGGTTCGATCCCTGGCAGCAAGTATATAATTTCGGTGTCTAGACATCTTCCAGTGACATAATTTGTATGGACGACTGCCCTAAAGTGCGACGCGCTTCGGATCAGAACGTTCACTAGAGCCCGAACCCATCCCTTCAGCAGTATGTTAGAATGATAGCTCAGTTGTATATAATATAGTGCACTTGCCTCTGATGCTGGAGGCCCCGGGTTCGATCCTCGGCTGTGGTGATAATTTCTGTGTCTGAACAAGCTCCGTTGGCATCATTTGCAGGGATGAATGTCATAAAGTGTGCCGTCCTTCGGATCGGGACTTTAACTGGAGGCCCAATGTGCGGGGACAGCAATCCCCTGTGCATGTTAAAGGACGCTACCATAATTACATGATTACTGTGTAGGCTTTCATCCTGCAAAGAGGTTGAGGTTTTGAGGTTTAACGTCCCCGTCAACACTGTAAAGGTCATTTTGGAGACGTTGCTTCCAATTTTGTGGGACTTTTACCCGACATTGAGATGAAATGACATCTCAAGCCCTGTCGCCCAATGAAACCAATAGGGTTTCTCCCCGTACATCAACCATAGTGCAGTTTATATTTTACTTTTGGTCCTTTGAGATCAGTGTGAATATTCTGAGAAATCGGAAATAAATTATTGGTTTAGACTCATATTCTAGACAGGTTTTTAATTATTTGGACCCAATTTTGATTTATATCAGTCTTTGAATCGACTGCCTATTCGAAATTCGCAAAATTGTAGTATGTTTCCTCTGGCTTTCTTTGCCGGATCATTACAGGGTCGCTGATGAGGCTTTATTAGCCGAAACTACGTAGTATGACCCATCTTCTTTCTTATGAATGTTTTCATTGCTCTTAAAGGAACTCATTTTTGATTTTTATTTGCCTTCACTGCAGCTGGTGTTGTGCCGTGTGGCGGCCGTAAAACGTCTCCCCGTACATCAACCATAGTGCAGTTTATATTTTACTTTTGGTCCTTTGAGATCAGTGTGAATATTCTGGGAAATCGGAAATAAATTATTGGTTTAGACTCATATTCTAGACAGGTTTTTAATTATTTGGACCCAATTTTGATTTATATCAGTCTTTGAATCGACTGCCTATTCGAAATTCGCAAAATTGTAGTATGTTTCCTCTGGCTTTCTTTGCCGGATCACACCGGCCCCGATAGCTCAGTTGGTAGAGTGTCCGCTCCGGGGAACGGGAGGTCTCGGGTTCGATCCCGGGCCGCGACATACCAAAGTCGTTAAAAATGGTACTAGCTGCTCCTCGCTTGGCACTCAGATTTACGGACTGGTCGATCCAGTGTCAGGATAATGTGACTGGGTGTGATATCATGTAATGTGTCTGGGACATGATACTTCAGTGAGGCAGCACTATAAACGTGAGCATTGAGCTCCCTGTCGCAACCAGACACCGTCGTGATATGACTGAAAAATTGTTGAAAGCGACGTTAAACCCGAATTCACACACACACACATTTGCCGGATCATTACAGGGTCGCTGATGAGGCTTTATTAGCCGAAACTACGTAGTATGACCCATCTTCTTTCTTATGAATGTTTTCATTGCTCTTAAAGGAACTCATTTTTTATTTTTATTATTAGCATTGACGGTCCGCCTCGCACCGCGGTTCCTGGACAGGCTTAGATCCTCTAAGCGGTTAACCAGTACTAGTGTGCGGGCCGGATTCAGCTCTGCGTGGAAGCATCGTGCAGCCTATATATTTCTTCAAGCCCCTATGGGCGGGGGCGGCTCTCATCCTGCAAAACTTGAGTGTATATATAATATACACAATTTGTGTCCCCTACTTGGGTTAAGGCGGAATTGGAAGAAAGAACTTTAGAGAGAAATTGGAAGAAAGAATGAATGTGAAAAAAAAAAATAAATAAATAAAATAAATAAATAAAAATGAAAAACAACATTTTCAATATCTTTCGATATTTTCGACAGTCGGCATTCTAATATATAGCCATTGGAGTTAATGTGTTTTAAGCTAAGGATATAATCAAATTTTGTATATTTTTCACAAAATATTTCATATGTCCCCAACACTCCACGAATCATTCAGTTATCTAGATATATAGCCTAAGGGCAGATCAACAGAGGAGCTACCTGGCCTATTCCAGATATATTTACACAAGGCATACCTGTCTGTTACCCCATGATCTGAAATTTGTCAGACCGTGATTTATTGGTGATGAGATGTTTATTGTCCTTATTGGAGAATAAAAAAATATTCTATTCTGTTCTCTTGTAGAACTCGGCGTACACTGAACTGGACGAATCGAGTCACCCCAAAATGTGAATCTCTGAAATATGTCTTGTTTGAAAATTGTTGTTTTAATATAAGCAGCGCGATATATAGACAAACAACAGTATCTTGTTTGTCTTCACGCCAGAATTAATTTGGTGGAAGCAACCTCAAATGTGGTTTGGACAGACGATACCAACGCAATCGGTGAACATTTCATTTAGTCATTGTTAGTCAAAAAATCCAGGTAAGGATCGCAGTTTCCCGCACCACAACATTCAGAATTAGAATCAGAATTGTTACTGGTGACACGTCAAATGACATTCATACACCAGGACCTGTGATGTGGGAAGTTAGTCCCTAGCTCTAACCAAAGAGGTAAATTTAGCTATACAATCATCAGCACCTTCAGCCGTCAAAAAATCGAATCGGGACTCTAATGGTTCTGGGGAAAAACGACTCTTTATAAATGTCAGTTCTTGCGCTAAGCATAGGAACGTGATAGCTCAGTGGTTAGTGCGCTTGCCTCTGATGCTAGAGGTCCCGGGTTCGATCCCCGGCAGCGGCGATAAAATTTCGGTGTCCGAACACGCTCCATTGGCATCATTTGCAGGGATGAATGTCATAAAGTGCACCGTCCTTCGGATCGGGACGTTAACTGGAGGCCCCCTGTGCAGGGAGAACCATCCCCTCTGCAGGTTAAAGATCCCTACCGTAATTACATGATTACTGTGTAGGCTTTCATCCTGCAAAACCTGGAGTGTATGTAATATACACCTGCGGTAATGGTCAAATATGACCGACGCAGTATCAGAAGATAGATAGATAGAAGCGTCTGAAACGCCAACGAATGGTGATTTCTACAGTGTCTAGCTGGGGGAACAAGGTCATCTGTTGGAATGCTGGCAGCACCCTTTAAACCTTTGTATAAAAGGATTAGCCTACTGTCTTTTCTCCTTTTCTTGAGAGAGATTCCCATTTTAATTTTCCAAGAATTCCAGTCATGCTCCCAATTTCAAAGCAGTAATTGCCTGTTACAAATCTAGCAGCTCTATTCTGAACTTTCTCAATTTCATCGTTAAGGACCACTCCACTGGGGTCCCAGATACAACTACCATATTCCAAGATTGGGCGAACAAGACCTTTATATGCTTCCTCTTTTACATCCTGAGGGCACTGATGAAGATTTCGCCTCAGGAAACCAAGCATTCTATTTGCCTTAGTACACATGTTGCTAATATGAGTATTCCATCTCAAGTTGTGTGAGTTTGTCACTCCAAGGTATTTAATGGAGTCCACATTTTGGAGGACCGTTCCCTCTAAGGTGTAAGAAGCCTCAACTTTATTAGATCTCTTCCTACTTATCTGCATAATATTGAATTTAATTGGCTGAAATCTCATGCCCCATTTACGTGCCCAACATCCTGATCTATCTATGTCCGCCTGAAGTTTCAATGAGTCATCTGTATCTCTACTTTCCCGGTAACAAACACAGTCATCTGCGAACAGTCTTATTTCTGAGTCAATGCCAGTGGAAATATCATTGATGTACAGGGAGAACAAAAGTGGACCAAGAACGGTCCCTTGCAGGACTCCATACAAAACTGGAGCCCACTCAGAAGATTCACCATTAACAACATACCGCTGTTTTCTGTAGCAAAGAAAGGAATCTATCCATTTGAGGGTCTTTCCCCCAATTTCATAACCAAATAAATTAGATTTAAGTAGTTCATGAGGAGGGGTGTCAAAAGCCTTCTCGAAGTCCAGAATAAATATGTCCACCTGTCCCCCTTTGTCCAAGATTTTTGACCAGTCATTAATAACTGTGCTTAGCTGAGTTTCACAACTGTGCCTTTTCCTAAATGCATGTTGTCTGTCTGACAAAAGTTTATGTTCGTCCAAGTGGGCCATGATGTCTGAGCAGACTATATGTTCCAGCAATTTACACAGAACACAAGTCAGAGACACAGGGCGATAATTACGGACAAGAGCCCTATCTCCTTTTTTGAAGAGTGGACATATGTTTGCTAAAAGCCATTCTTTGGGGATTTCACCCGTATCAAGAGACTGTTGAAACAAGTGTGCAAAAACTGGACCCAACTCATTTGCTAGTTCCTTCAGGACTCTAGGATGAAGCTCATCAGGCCCTAAGGCCTTACTGGGGTTTAAGCCTTGAAGTAATTTGATCACTCCTGCAGCTGTCACAACAATATTATTCATGAATGGGGCCGATCGTCCAGTCAATGAAACCTCCGGGAACTCAGTTTTATTAAATGCATCATTGAATTGACCAACTAGTTCCTCTGTCCTTTCAGAGTCTGATTCGTCTCATTAGTTATGCCGTTATTTATAGAACAACAACAAAAAAAAACAACAACAACACCTATTCAAAAAAAAAAATAAAAAATAAAAAAAAAAAAAACAGCCCGCCCATCGGGGCTTGAAGAAATAGATGGGCTGTATGATGCTTCCACGCAGAGCTAAGTCCGACTCGCACACAAGTACTGGTAAACTGGTTAGAGGATCTAAAAACCTGCCCAGGCAAAGCGGTTCCGAGTCGGACCGTCCATGCTTATAAACCCTATTGATTTCATTGGGACATTTACCAGACATTGAGATGAAATGACATCTTTTATTTTTTTTTCTCCTATTACTGCTACTCGCTCACATCTGAGCATTACCCAGGGAATCCTGCTCGTAATGCTCAGATGTGAGCAAGTAGCAGTAATAGGAGAAAAAAAAAAAGAAAATATGTCATTTCATCTCAACGTCTGGTAAATAACCCACAAAATTGGAAGCAAAATCTTTAAAATGACCTTTATAGTGTTGATGGGGACGTTAAACCTCAAATCAAACAAACAAACAAACAATTAAAAAAATAACAACAAAAAAATGAACATTTTCATACGAAAAATTCTGATTCTGAACACTCCCAGCAGGCAAAGGTCACTAGGGCAACGTCAAATCAACGTTGGTGCAGCGTAGCTGTCACGTTGCATAAAAGTCACGACGTTGTAACAACGTTGATATGTCACAATTACGTCATGTGCATGCTGGGCTGATTGTGGGTACTCATTAGGAATGCCGAGACAAGGTGGTTCTAACAAGTACCCATGGTCTATGGTTTTGAGCAGAAATAAGAAAAAATAATAAAAGATGGAGCTATATTCAACATCGCTTATTTGAAACAAATAACATTAAGCCCTATAGAGCTTTTATCGAGACAAAATATGCTTTAAAAAATACTTAACTACCATCCACTTATCTTCCTAGGACTACCACTGATAATGTAACTCTCAGCCAAAGGAGAACCTAGTACCATTTTTTACGTCTTTGGTATGGCGCGGCGGTGGATCGAACCCGTGACCTCCCATTCCTGAAGGGGGCCCTCTACTTCTGATCTAAGGGGGTCAGTAAATAATATTATTTACCCTTGTAAACTCCAGTTTATATAAAAACGGAGTGGACTGGCGTTTGGGGATTCCAAGTTCGGATATAAAACAGTTGTTTAAGTAATACAATTTCTGCCTTGGACCCCAACAATAGTGTTATAAAGAGGTTGTGGTGTACTATTTTTCGTTCTTTATAATAATAATACACTGTAACACCCCCTCACGAGGGTGTCATGCAGGTGTACATTACATACACTCCAAGTAACACTCCATTATATACACTCCATACTATTAACCCATAAACAGCCTATTACTCCTGGGTGCCATTTCTGTTTTTTTTTTTTTTTTTTTTTTTTTCTAATTGCTTTCTCAAAGAATAGGAATTCAAAGTTCTACATCTCAAAACTTTTGGGTTAATAAATGATTGGAATGCTCTACCACTGTCTGTCTTTACGATAAAGGATGTTACGGCCCCCACCCATGGGTGCTTGAAGAAATATATGGGCTGCATGGTGCTTCCACGCAGAGCTGAAACCGACCCGCACACGAGTACTGGTAAACGGCTTAGAGGATCTAAGCCTGCCGGTGCAAGTTGGCCTGTCCATGCTTATAAACCCTATTGGTTACATAGGGCGACAGGGCTTGAGATGTCATTTCATCTCAATGTCGGGTAAAATTCCCTCAATATTGGAAGCAACATCTCCAAAATGACCTTTACAGCGTTGACAGGGACATTAAACCTCAAATCAAACAAACAAACAACGGATGTAACATCATGTTAATGATTTCAATCCAAATTGGAAACATGAACTCGTGTATCAACTGATACTAAATACCAATAATATGTGCCAATTACATATTTCAATGAATTTCTAAGTTTTAAATGGATGCAATGCAAGGTTTAAGTACACAACTTTTCAACTCATTTGAGTACATGTGACTGAACAAGTCCACAACAACGTGGGGCTTAAAAGGAGACAACCCCCTTACTTAAGAGCCAAAGTGACCATCTCTTTGCGAATGATTCATATGAAATATTGGGACTGATTTTATCTGTAAATTGAAGCCTGTCTCTGTAGCCCAGTGAGTTTGTTTGTTTTGTTTGATTTGAGGTTTAACGTCCACGTCATCACTGTAAAGGTCATTTTGGAGATGTTGCTTCCAATTTTGTGGGACTTTTACCCGACATTGAGATGAAATGACATCTCAAGCCCTGTCGTCCAATGAAACCAATAGGGTTTATTGGCATGGACGGTCCGCCTCGCACTGCGGTTCCTGGACAGGCTTAGATCCTCTAAGCGGTTTACCAGTTCTTGTGTGCGGGCCTGATTCCGCCCTGCGTGGAAGCATCATGCAGCCCATATATTTCTTCAAACCCCTATGGGCGGGGGTCCAATAGCTCAGTCAGATGTGGGTCTGACTGGTGATCAGCAAGAGGATGCAGGTTCGATACCCGGCGCAGGTTCGATACCTGCCGAGGTCAGCAATATTCTTTCGTGGAGATTGATAAGGAAAACTTTTCTACGGTAATTCTGTCCCTTCCACTGATTCAAGAAGGGCAGTTGTCAGTTTCTGGCAAATGAGTGTGCTATCTACTGGTTAACCGCTTTCTTATATAAGCCTGCCCAGGACATGTGCGGATAGGTAACTGGTCGACTAAAATGACCTAAATAGTGTTTACTGGGTCGTTAAAATCCAATATGAACAAACAATTTCTCTGTAAATTGACGAGATTCAGAGTGCTATCTGCTTAAAATTTGCATTGACACTCTGTCATCTGTCTGCTTTCTCCAGTGAAGAAAGACTTTAAGTACTGTGTAAGGATTAAGCTGATTTCAATACATGTGGATTAATCTGGATTAAGCCTTGTCACAAGTTTTGCACTTTGAACATAACGTGCAATTTCAAAATTTTTGTATCTACCCAGGCCTAAGGAATCATTATAAGTTGCCTTCATCAAATGTTTCAGCAGCAGTTTACTCACTAGCAGATTGTGGATACATTGTGTTTGTAAGAAATACCCCTGTATAATATAAATGTATGACGCGCCATGACACATTTCTGATCGGAACAGAAAAATCCTTCATTGTGAAAAGTTGCAATTCCCGAGTTTAAAACTCGACAAAACATAGAAAGACATCCGGACTTAAAGAAATAGATGGGCTGCATGATGCTTCGATGCAGGGCTGAAACTGACCGCACACCAGTACTGGTAAACCGTTTAGAGGATCTAAGCCTGTCCAGGCAAAGCGGTGCGAGTTAGACCGTCCATGCTTATAAACCCAATTGGTTTCATTGGGCAACAGGGCTGGAGATGTCATTTCATCTCCGTGTCTGGTAACAGTCCCACAAAAAAATTTGAAGCAACATCTCCAAAATGACCTACAGTGTTGACGGGGATATTATACCACAAATCACACAAAGAATAAAATCCTGACAGGAAACTTAAGCACCAGTAGATGAATTACTGCATACTTTCGTGGCTTCCAATCTGTCTCTTTTCCACATGAAAATGTGTCTTATACAGTGAAATTCCGATATTAAGACCACTTTCTAGACTCCCTTAAAGTAACCTAATTAGTGCTCCTAATAATTGAACTTGTGAATGAAATTCTGTTTGCAAGAATGATTAAAATTCTTTCGTTAGCCATAATTAAGGCCATTATATCGCTTCAAATGCTAGAAGATACTTTACTTAAAGTGTTCATTCTTTTCATATTTTTGTAAAATTTGTATCCAAGTCTTGAAGATAAGACACAGGTCTTTAAGTCTACACTCGGTATTGATGTGTCCGAGATCTACATAAAGCATTGAAAAGCAAATTAATAATAATACATAAAGCATTGAAAAGCACATTAATAATAATAAATTATACTTTGAGTATTTATACATTATGCTGCTTTATAACATTATATCATATTCAAGTGTTTCAACATAATCTTCTTAAATAGCTGAGGAAATTCAGCTGCTAAATTGCAAAATTATGAAAACTATTTTAATCACTCTAAGGTATAGCCAGTGGCACCCAAAACACAGATTCATAATAAGCACTTGTATGCAAACTGATGTTTTATCACACCTTTTTAAATTTTTTTTTGGAAAATTGACTTGACCACAAAATTTAAATGACCTTATAAAATTTTAAAAAAAAATTGACCTGATTTGACCAAATGCAGACCCAGATTAGACTGTACCTGTTAAATGCATAATTATGCATATTATAAGTTGGCTATTGGAATTTCAGTTATAATTCAAGAGCAAACAGTTATGACAGATTTTGTCTTTTAAAAGTGGTCTTAACCCATTTTGTACCAGAAATCCCTAAATGGGTACCCTGACAAAAAGTGCAGGCCTTGGTTAGACGCCGCAGAACGCAGCGTCTGATCAGGGCCTCCACTGTTTGCTAAAAGTTCGGTCATTTTCTAAATAAATTTTGAAGAAAACACAACCTGACACCCCTAAATTTTAAAATGGACTCCTGCTATATATAAGGAGCAAGATTCTATTTGGTACAAAAAGGGTTAATACTGAATAGCTGGGTGGTTTTAATCTTATTAAATGACAGTTAGTTATATATAGGAAACAGTTTGAGTCTAGCAAAAAGTTTTCTAAATAGCATAATGGTTCAAAAATAGGGGTAGTTCTGTAAGCAGAATTAGTATAAACATATTTTATTGCATCATAAATCAAGCAACAGGGTCAGGCCATAAGCTCTGCCATCATTAGTTCCTCCCCTAATTGTGCTGTACATGTACTTATATACCGTATTGATCCTGTGTATTGGGACAGATAGGCCTAATCAATCAATGTAGACCCAGATCAGACTGTATCTTGAGCAAGATAATTTTTTGAGTATGCTTCTGATCCAGACATTCGGATGCGGCTTTCAACCAGGGTCATGTTTTGGTGTGTGAAAAAATGTCGCAGGAAAAAAGTCACAAATAATAAAAATTGAAAAAAAAATCTGCTTAAAAAAGATTGATAAACATAAATAAATTTTCTGATATCACTAAAAGATGCTGGGGGTAATTGTCATTTAGGTCATTTGCTGATGAGGTTATTTGCTTGTGGAATTTATTTTCAAAATTACAATGAAAGCACATACACTTAGTCTTTTGGCAAAGTGATAGTATTCATGCGGTTAACGAGTTTTTGTTGTGAATACCCATGTAAACCTCACATTATAAATAGAAAAATGGGGTTTAAGTATTATTCATTACATTCCTTATTTTTGCTCAAAATTAAAGATTGTAGGTACCTGTAAGAAGCATCCAAGTGAGGCGGTTCTATTTAGCTCCCACAATCTCTGTTTGGGTTAAAAATTAGAAAAACAAATCTAAAAAATGCTACTTCTAGCGTAGTTGCATTTTGTCATGGTAATGTGAAGACTCTTATGGATCTTTACCCTTCTCTTGCTGAATATTCAATTTAGCCACTGACTTTGAACCAATCAAATTACTTGATGTAATTTATTCCTACAAACTCTTAATCTGACTGTCAAACAGTGTAGATCCTGATCAGATGGCTTCTTCAGAAACCATCTGATCTGGATTTACACTGTTTGCAAAGACGGGTTGTCGTGAACAGCAGGATAAGGGTTAAAATATGGATTTAGCTCTGCTAGTCATCATCAATACTTTGGAATGGAACTTATCAATCAGTAACTCACAAAACACATAACAGCCATTTTTTTTCCTTATTTTAGGCTCAACAACATAGATTGCGAGTAATATTTAAAACAACCTCATAGAGGCTGTCCTAACAATGACCCACAGTCTATAAGTTTCCATCTGATTTATGCTAGGCCTCGAGACAGAAAAGATGCCACTTTATCACATGGGCATGCTACATGAACAAGCTTTAGGAGGGAAACTTCCGTTGTGTACCGTCATTCGTAATTGTCACCATTTGAATCAGTTACTCGCAAATGACATGTATACTGAAAACAATGATTTAAGTTCAATTATGTGGCTTTTTCACATGACTTTTTGTCGAGCCGCTTTAGCGAATGCGAAACATAGTCGCCACAATGGCGTCCGTCCGGACGTACGTAGGCCTATGTTAACCTTTTTCCTTAACAAAATTAATGTTAACCTTTTTCATTAAGCACTGACGGTTCGACATGCAGGCAGTGGCCATCTAGTTTTCCTACCCAAAACTGTGACTTATTTTCCTACATTCACATATACGTATGACCTTAGTCATTGGTGAGACATAAAACTAAAATACACATACAAAGTAACGTCTGGTAAACATCAGCATGGGCTTTTGTCCCAGTGGGCTTTTGTCCCAGTGGGCTATTGTCCAAGTTGGGTTTTGGCCTAGTGAGCTTTTGTCCAGTGGGCGTTTGTCCTACACTCAAAAGCAGAGTTATTTAAAATACATAACGAAAACACGCCCATTTTAATATATTGAAAAAAAAAAAACAACCTAAAAGAATTTTTTTAGATAAAAATCCTGATAATTTTTGCTCAAAGCATATACATATATTGTGGGTATGCATTAGAACTGCCTTAGGCAAGGCGGTTCTAACGAGTACCCACAATCTATGTTTTGAAGTAGAAATAAGTAAAATAATGTATACCCCTGTAAACCTCAGTTTTACTGTATAAAAGTGGGGTTTAATGGGGTCAAAATTATATAGGCGTGTTTGCTTGATGGCGGGGATGTATTTCATAATTCCACTCGAGCCATTGTATGGGAAAATTATATTAGTTAGAGCTCTATGGACTGAATCTGATTCATTTTGCTCAATGCTGTAATGTGTAGGCCCATAAATATTTCCAAAAGGCCCACAAAAATTCAAAAAGGCCCATCAAAAGCTTGATTTTCTTTCATGTAAATGAATAGGAGATGGGCCAATGGTCCATTTTGGGGCCCATCAATATATTGAGCCCAAAATATGCCAACACAGATGTGTGTAATGGTGTGGATTGTGGGTACTCATTCAGGTTGCATTATGAAAACGGTAATCGGAAAGAAAGTATCAGGAATAAAAGTATCAGTTTTGGGTAGGAAAAAAAGGATCTGGAAACAAAGTTTCAGTTTTAATCAGATTCGCTTCTGTTGTTACAATGATATGATGATTAGGATACTTTTGTATGTTTCGATTTGTTTTTCAGTGTAATAATCAATTTTGCAATTCTCTGTAATCCTTACCTTATAAAAGGGACGAGAGGTCACTTCATCTCAATGTGTGGTAAAAGTCCAAAATGACATATATAGTGTTGACGGGGATGTTAAACCTCTAATTAAAGAAACTAAAGTGTGCAAGTCAGACCTCAATGCTCATGAACCCTATTTGGTTTCATTGGGCGACAGGGCTTGAGATATCATTTCACCTTGCTGTCGGGTAAAAGTCCCACAAGTTGGAAGCAACGCCTCCAAAATGACATATATAGTGTAGATGGGGATGTTAAACCTCCAATTAAACAAGTGTGCAAGTCGGACCTGTGTGCAATTGGCGGCAGGGCTTGAGCTGTCATTTCAGCTCAATGTCTGGTTGGTAAATTTCCCACAAATTGGTCACATTAAACTGAGACTTTCTTCCTGACATTTTTTTTTTCTGATACTTTTTTACGGATTCTTTTTTTCCGATACTTTTTTCCTGATACTTTTTTCCTGATACTTTCTTTCCTACATTCTATGAAAACACCCCTATACGAATACATTGTAAGTTTTACTGCGGGAAATACAAAAGTTTTAGATGGAAAATTTAGATTGTGGGTAAACTTTAGGCCTCCATGAGGTGGTTCTAATGAGTATCCACAATCTATCTTTTGGAGCAGAAATAAAAAATAAGGTTTACACCTGTTAACCCCAGTTTTACTATATATAAAAGTAGGGTTCAATGGGGGTCGGTATTATATAGGCATGTTTTCGTGATGGAATAGGAATGCTCAGGCTCTTAACATTTTAACCCCATTAGGAAACAGTTAAATGCCTATAGTTTATGCAAATAATGTAGATCCTGATCAGATGCCACCATCTGTATCATTTGATCTGGGTCTACACTGCTTGCCAAATCCAGCCCAGATTGACTCAAAAACAACACTCTGATCTCAAGAGAGATTTGAGGAAGGGTTATATATTTTCATCTAAGGATTACTTTGTAAAAAAAAAAAGTCACATCTCATCAGACTTTATATAAGTCTCAAACTTCTTGCAAATCCCTGTGGGGAGTCGAAGTCAGTCACCTGTGTTTATTGATGAAAGATAAGAATTACAATGTTGTGTCAAGTGCATGAAATAGATAAGCCTTCTAGGTAGTCACACATGTTACTTGAAAAGGGACCTGGTGACACTAACTTAGATAAATAGGACTGGCTGATCAGAGTTTAACCTTTATCCTGCTGAATAAGTTAATTAGCCACACCCATTTCTGACTATCCCCCAGTCAAATTAATTGATATTATGTATGCATTTCACAAACAGCATGACAAATAGTGTAGATCCTGATCAAATTACTTGACAAACTGCATGACAAAGCTTGTAGATCCAGATCAGATGACTTTTTGGTTCTACACTGTTTGTAAGGTGATCGGAAGGAAAGTCACAGGAAATATAGTCATAAAAATAAAGTTACAGAGAAAAGTCACAAATAAGAAAGTATAGAAATTTTCAACTAAAAGGATGTTGACCATAAATGAAAATATTGACAATATCAGGACCTGCTCATCGGACTTTTGCCTATGTATAACTTTTAGTGGATTTAAAAGGATGTTGATTCCACAGATCATTTCCTTCATTTTTAATTTGTCGATGTGATGCATACATGTATATAGAGCTTACCCATTCAATCACAGACAAATTATAAATGCTTTTACTAGAAAAACATCAGGTCAACAAGTCTGTGCAATGAATATCCCTCTTAACCTCACCTTATACAGAGAAAAGTGTGGTTTTATAGCGGTATTGATTAATTTTCTTATTTTTGTTCAAGATGGTGGATACTTGTTAGACCCTTCTCATTAATTAATATAGCCAAATATAGACCGTGGGCAACTGCCTCCTTGAGGTGGTTCTAATGAGTACCCACAACCTGCTTCAAAGCAGAAATAAGGTAAACATTGTATACCCCTGAAGACCTTAATTTTCTGTACAAAGCGGGGGTAGAGGGGATGTTCTTTTAACCTGATTTAACATGAGCACCAACAATCTGTTTTGACTCGATTGAACATGATTGAAACCAATTCTGTGACTTTCTGTTACTCTGTTTTTAACCAGTGGACTCTTCTATTGCTATATGTTGGACAAGTCAATTTGTCATAATGGGTGTCAGGCCTATTTTTTTGTTTTTATTCTATTTTTGACTGAAAATCCTGTAAGCAAATTATAGTGCAGACCTGCATCTGATCTGGGCATGCACTGTGTGCCAAGATACCCGCATGCAATGGGTTAATACCCAACCTATGACTTTTCTTCAGTGATGTTTTTTCCTGTGACTTTCTTTCCTGCATTAATCAGATGGGTTCTTAGTTCTACACTTTTTGTAAAGGTAGGGGTTATCTTGTCCAGGAGGAGAAGGGTTAACCCATTTTGTACTGCATTACGATTACACATCCGTGCATCATGGTGTATTTTTCACATCTCCAAAATGGTCAATTTTCGGAAGAAAATTTTTGATATTATTCTTATTTATACTCAAAACATAGGTTGTGGATACTCAATGAGGCGGTTCTAACAAGTATCTACAACCTATGTCTACGAGCAGAAATAAGGAAAATAATGTATACCCCCATAAACCCCAGTTCTCTCTATAGAAAGTGGGATGTAAGGGTGTGTTTATTTCAGGGACTTGTTAGCATGATGCATTGTGGCTATGGGGAAACCTTATGAACAAAATATCTGGAGAACCACTCGAGCTTGGCTCATGATATTTGGTATACAGCTTGAGTTTTAGTTGTAGATAACCTGATTAACTTTTGACAAAATTCCGACTATATATAACAAAGTTATGCCCCTTTTTAACTTATGCATTGTGGCTATAGGAAAACCTTGTGAACAAAATATCTGGAGAACCGCTTGAGCTAGGCTCATGATATTTGGCATACAGTTTGGGTCTAATGTGTAGATGACCTGATTAACTTCTGATGAAATTCCGAAAATATTTAATGGAGTTATGCTTCTTTTTGGACTTATGCATTGTGGCTATAGGGAAACCTTGTGAACAAAATAATTGGAGAACCGCTTGAGCTTAGAGCCTCGTGATATTTGGCAGTCTGTTTGCTACTAAGGCATAGTTGATCGGAATAACTTTTGTTTAAAATCTGTTAATATTTGACAGGTTTATTTTTAATGCAAATGATCATGAGGTACTGTTTACTGTCCCATTTAGCGACAAGCATATGGTTGGGAGCATAGTGTTTCACAAACACAATTTCTAGTTCTTTAAGAGCTTATCTCTTCCAAAGCATATGTTGGATTGGAATCATATTTGGTATGATGATATATATATAGGTGCAACGTTTTATTCCACAATACCCCCACTCATGCCTATGACCTCAAGGTCAAGGTCACAGACTTAGAAATTGTTAATGTTAAAGACACGGGTTAAGATAATTGTACCAGATAGAACCTGAACGTTTACAATTGATTTTGGTTCATATTTGGTATGATGATAGATGTAGGTCATAATATTCATTCAGCAATACCCCCGCCCATCCAGTCCAGGCAAAGGTCACAGACTTAGAAATTTTTAATGTTAAAGTTTTCAAAGAGTTAGTTTTTTCCAAAACATTCAAGGATTGCACGACCCGCAGAAAAAGCGACCGACTGAAGTCGGTTGATTTTCTAAGAGTGCCCTAAAATCACCGTGTCATTCTGTCAATCGGTCATTCGGTCATTCTGTCAGTCTGTCTGTCCGTCCGTAACCCGTTTGTGAAAATTGGTGATAGTGACTTAACCGCTTGGAATATCTAAACAATTTTTGGCATACTGATAGATATCAATGAGATCTAACCGATGAACTTGCGAAATATTACATTCCATTTAGTATAGCCTCGCCGAGGCTAAAAATGTGAAAATTTTCGAACTGCTTCTCCTCGGAAACCGTTGGGCCGATTGAAGTCAAATTTCATACGAAGCCTCTATGGGATGGGGAAAACCAAAATTTGCTCATGGGGTCCAGGTCTCATGATCAAAATGGCCGCCAAGCCATGTATGGTCTGTCTGTCTGTCCGTCCGTAACCCGTTTGTGAAAATTGGTGATAGTGACTTAACAGTTTTGAATATTTAAACAATTTTTGGCATACTGATAGATATCAATGAGATCTAACCAATGAACTTGCGAAATATTACATTCCATTTAGTATAGCCTCGCCGAGGCGAAAAATCCGTTACCCGTTTGTGAAAATTGGTGATAGTGACTTAACCGCTTGGAATATTTAAACAATTTTTGGCATACTGATAGATATCAGTGAGATCTAACCAATGAACTTGCGAAATATTACATTCCATTTAGTATAGCCTCGCCGAGGCGAAAAATGTGAAAATTTTCGAACTGCTTCTCCTCGGAAACCGTTGGGCCGATTGTAGTCAAATTTAACATGGAGCCTCTATGGGATGGGGGAAACCAAAATTTGCTCATGGGGTCCAGGTCACATGACCAAAATGCCCTCCAAGCCATATATGGTCTGTCTGTCTGTCCGTCCGTAACCCGTTTGTGAAAATTGGTGGTAGTGACTTAACCGCTTGGAATATTTAAACAATTTTGTCATGCTGATGGATATCAATGAGATCTAACCAATGAACTTGCTAAATATTACATTGCATTTAGTATAGCCTCGCCGAGGCGAAAAATCCGTAACCCGTTTGTGAAAATTGGTGATAGTGACTTAACCGCTTGGAATATCTAAACAACTTTTGGCATACTGATAGATATCAATGAGATCTAACCAATTAATTTGCGAAATATTACATTCCATTTAGTATAGCCTCGCCGAGGCGAAAAATGTGAAACTTTTCGAACTGCTTCTCCTCGAAAACCGTTGGGCCGATTGAAGTCAAATTTCATATGGAGCCTCTATGGGATGGGGGAAACCAAAATTTTCTCATGGGGTCCAGGTCACATGACCAAAATGGCCGCCAAGCCATATATGGTCTGTTTGTTTGTCCGTCCGTAACCCGTTTGTGAAAATTGGTGATAGTGACTTAACCGCTTGGAATATTTAAACATTTTTTGGCATACTGATAGATATCAATGAGATCTAACCAATTAACTTGAGAAATATTACATTCTATTTAGTATAGCCTCGCCGAGGCGAAAAATGTGAAAATTTTCGATCTGCTTCTCCTCGGAAACCGTTGGGCCGATTGTAGTCAAATTTCATATGGAGCCTCTATGGGATGGGGGAAACCAAAATTTGCTCATGGGGTCCAGGTCACATGACCAAAATGGCCGCCAAGCCATATATGGTAAAAACCCTTCAAAAATAGTCTTCTCCAGAACCACTGGGCAGATTTCCACGAAACTTGATAAATGGCATCTGGGACGTAGGCCCATCATAAATTGCTAAAATGGTGACCCTGGGTTGACCTTGACCTTTGTGCCTAGGTCAAACTTTGACACATATGCTTTTGTATTGGAAAATATGAGAATGCATTTTATCCTGCAAACGATTCAGAATACAGTACTAAAGTATAAGATATATTTTTGGGCCTTACGATAAGGCGAATTTATTGGGGGAACCGTTTTAGGTCCAGGTCACATGACCAAAATGGCCGCCATACCCATATATGGTAACACTCATAAAGCATCCGGCGGGTCGTGCACTTCAGCTGAAGCACTGGTTTGATTTATATTTGCTGTGGTGATAGATAAAGTTCCAAAGGTTTTTTTTTGGCAATATCTCCACCCATGCCTAAGACCTCAAGGCCAAGGTCACACACTTAGAGATTTTCAATGTTGATTTTTCGAGAGTTCATATTTTCCAAAACATATTATGGTTACCAATGAACATGCCCTCAAGGTAAAGGTCACAGACATAGAAATTTTCACATTTAAGTATGTTAATAGCTGATATTTTCCAAACTATGTAATGGATTTGCTTCATATTTCGCATGGAGATACATGTCTTTACAGGTCCAAAGTTTTATTCATCCATACCCCACACCCCTGACCTCAAGGTCAAGGTCACAGACACAGATTTTATAGCCCCGCTTTGAAAAAGTGGGGGCTATATTGGATTTGGCTTGTCCGGAATTCCGTCTGTCTGTCTGTAATATTTGATAGTGGGTACCTTGTAATCGCAACTCCTCTTACAGTTCTAGGTCAATCCTTTTGAAACTTTACAGGTGTTTTCATATAGGTCTGAAGTTGTGCATGTGCTTTTTTCATTATACTTAAATAATTGTTTTAACTTATTTCACCTTTTTTAACTTAGACAATTTTTGAGATCTACTAATGTTAAAATGTATAGGGAGTAGCTACCTTGTGATCACAACTCCTCTTACAGTTCTAGGTCAATCCTTTTGAAACTTTACAGGTGTTTTCATATAGGTCTGAAGATGTGCATGTGCTTTTTTCATTATCCTTAAATAATTTTTTTCACTTTAATCACCTTTTTTAACTTAGACAATTTTTGAGATCTACTAATGTTAAAATGTATAGGGAGTAGCTACCTTGTGATCGCAACTCCTCTTAAAGGTCTAGGTCAATCCTTTTGAAACTTTACATGTGCTTTCATATAGGTCTGAAGATGTGCATGTGTTTTTTTCATTATCCTTAAATAATTTTTTTTACTTATTTCACCTTTTTTAACTTAGACAATTTTTGAGTCTACTAATGTTAAAATGTAAAGGGAGTAGCTACCTTGTGATCGCAACTCCTCTTACAGTTCTAGGATCTAGGATCTCTTACAGTTCTAGATCTAATAACGCGAAAAGTCTATAAGGCGTAGGTACCTTGTTAGGGATTTAACCCTCTCAAAAGTCTTTACCTTTAATTCATGAGTCTTTCTCCTCTGACAGGGCTATAGCGGGGCTTTAGTCAGATCCTCTGACAGTTCTAGTTTTTTATGTTACGTCTTTTGAGAGCTTATATTTCCTGAACCATTTGATGGATTTGCTTCATACTTTCCAAACCATTTAATGGATTGAGTTCATATTTGGTTATTTTTCAAAGGTTTAATTAGCAATTCACCAACACCAACCTATGCCAGTGACCTCAAGGACACTTTTCCAGGTGAGGTATGCTGTCCAATGAAAAAGTGTTATTGTTTTATGAGTTTTTTTGTTTTTTTTTTTTGGGGGGGGGGGGGGTGAGGTGGGCCCCTGTGCAGGGGCATCTGTGTTGTATTGACACATTTTTAGTTGTTGCATACTTTTCTCTTTTAGACTTGCTGCATGGCCAATATGTCAACAGATGTTTACTAGAATGGACACTTGAGCAACATTATGAAATTAGACTTATCAGGTATGTTATGAAATAATGCATATACCATAATGATCCTAAGTATTGGGTCATATAGGCTAATGCAAACAGTGTAGACCAAGATCAGAATGCTCCTGATCAGGGTCTTCTCTTTTTGATATTCCATCTGCATTTTTATATGCCCATTTTGAAAAATAGGTCATATTATGGTGTGATTCTATATCCATCCTTAGTTCCAGAGATATTCCCTTTTGATTATTTTTATGCCCCTAACATTTATAAATGGGGGTTGGGATATTGTATAACCTCTGTCAGTCCGTACGTCCCTTACGGAATGGTTTCCTTGTGATATCTTTAGAAAAGATTGGTACGATATCTTTAGATACCGGCCCCGATAGCTCAGTTGGTAGAGTGTCCGCTCCGGGGAGCGGGAGGTCACGGGTTCGATCCTGGGCTGCGACATACCAAAGTCATTAAGAATGGTACTAGCTGCTCCTCGCTTGGTACTCAGATTTACGGGGTAGAGCTAGGACTGGTCGACCCAGTGTCAGGATAATATGGCTGGGTGTGGTATCATGTAATGTGCCTGGGACATGATACTTCAGTGAGGCAGCACTATAAAAGTGAGCATTGAGCTCCCTGTCGCAACCAGACACCGTCGTGATATGACTGAAAAATTGTTGAAAGCGACGTTAAACCTGAATACACACACACACACACACACACACACACACACACACACACTATATCTTTAGAAAAGGTGGGTAGATTGGATTCAAATTTCATACACAGGTGTATAATAAAAAAATACAGGTCAAATTCGATTTCAGGTAAAATCCGTTAATTATTATGAAGGAAATGGTCTCTGAAAACCTTGATCGTGTTGATGGATTGGATTCATATTTTATACACAGGTATATAATCATAAAATACAGGCCAAGTTCGATTTCGGTTAAAATCAGCCAATCATTATGGCAGTTATGGCCTTTTTCTACTTTATTTTTACTCTAGTAATGGTTTCCATGGAATATATCTTTTAAAAACCTTTGTGGAATCAAATTTTATACACAGGTATACATGTATTATCATAAAATGCAGATGAAGTTCTATTTCGGGTAAAATCTGCCAATTATTATGACTGAGAGGTATGATCCTTTTTATCCCCTCGCACAACGAACTTGTGAGGGGGAATATATAAAATTTGTCCTGTACATATGTACTTTTGTCGTCAATCTAGCGCCTACATTTATTGACTTATTTTAAAATAACTTTACACAAATGTTGCTTATGATAATATCTCGAGCCAGTTTAACTTCCAAGGTCATGCCCTTAATAAGGCAAAGGTCACTGTGGCTATTTTTAGAAAAAACTTTTTCATCGCTCTAAACCCATTTAGTACCGGAAACCCCAAAATGGGTACCAGGGCAAACAGTGCAGGCCCAGATCATACACCACAGAATGCGGCATCTGATCAGGACCTACACTGTTTGCAAAAAGTTCAGTTTAGGCGAATTAACCCATTTCAGACCGGAAACCCCTAAAGGGGTACCCTGACAAACAGTGCAGGCCCAGATCAGACGCCGCAGAACACCGCGTCTGATCAGGGCCTGCACTGTTTGCAAAAAAATCAGCTATTTTCCTAATAAATTTTGAAGAAAACAAAACCTGACACCCCTAAATTTTGAAACGGACTCATGCTATAAATAAGGAGGGAGATTCCATTTGGTACTAAATGGGTTAATATATAACTTCACACAAATATTGCCTATGATAATATCTTGAGTGAGTTCGACTTTCATCACGATAACAAGTCTGTGGAACGAAGACCCCTCTAAACCCCATTTTATATAGGGAAAAGTGGGGTGTAAGGGGGTAAACATTATCTGCCTTATTTTTGCACCAAACCATAGATTGTGGGTACTCGTTAGAACCGCCTCATTGAGGCGGTTCTAACGAGCACCCACAATCTATGCCGAAAGCAGAAATTAGAAAGATGTTATCATTTTTATCTAATATATGTAACTTCTGACACCATGTTGGACGCCATTATTTCACACGGCCATGTTTTCTTAATGGTCATCACTCTAGCGCATATATTTATTAATGGATTTCACTGTAACATCAAAAACATGTTGCTTTTGATAATATTTCGAGCGAATTTGACTTTCAGGATCATGGCCTCAAGCTCAAGGTCACTGTGGCTATTTTTATAAAAACTTTGGCTATTTTTATAAAAACTTTATCGTTCTAGCACCCACATTTATTGATGGATTTTAATATAGCTTCACACAAATGTTGGGTATGATGATAGTACGAGTGAGTTAGACTTACAAGGTCCAGGTCAAGGTCGCTATGGCTATTTTAGAAAAACTCTGTAATCGCTCTAGCGCATTTATTTCCTGATGGATTTTAATATAACTTCATACAAGGGTTGGGTTTGATAATATATCAAGCAAGTTTGACTTTCAGGGTACTGGGCTCAAGGTCAAGGTCACTGTGGCTAGTTTAAACCCGCTAGCACCTTCATTTATTCATCAATGGATTTTAAAATTACTTTGCACAAATGTTAAGCATTATGAAACAATGTGTCACATGCAAGACTCCGGTCAGTACCCCCATGGTCAAGGTCATATGTACAGACAATTACTTGCCATGGGCGAATAATGCCCCACATGTGAAGCTCTTGATCACTGACTTCTAATTTAAAAAAGGCTCAGAATAAGTGAATTAATTTTAATGGCCATAAAACCAAACCAAAAAAAAAAAAAAAAGAAGCTTTCTTGGATCTATTGTTTCTAAGCTGGGAAAGTGGCCCTTAATGGAAAATCAGACTGATTTGCATTTACCCATAAATTCCTGTACTTTCTATGAGTTAAGACCCTGATGTTTGTTTGATTTGAGGTCTAGCATCCCCATCAACACTAAAGGTCACTATGGAGATGTTGCTTCCAATTTTGTAGGACTTTTACCCGACATTTAGATGAAATGACATCTCAAGCCCTGCTGCCCAATGAAACCAATAGGGTTTATAAGTACTGAGTGGTTAACCAGTACTCGTGTGCGAATAGGTTTCAGCTCTGCGTGGAAGCATCATGCAGCCCATCCATTTCTTCAAGCCCAGATGGGCAGGGGCCAAGTAAAAATAGACCCTGATCAGACACCATGATCTGTGGCATCTTATCTGGGCCTAAATTGTTTGCCAAAGTCGAGCACATATTACGAGTCAGTGTATTACAATCTTTCTTTTACACAGCACTCTGATGTTACAACAACAAGAATAGCACAGCTGTTTTCTAGAGATAACTGTTATGTTGACTACCTACAAATCAGTGATAGTCACGTGTGAACATCAGCACTGAAGAGCTTTTGTTATTATAGCTTTGGGTCACGTAACAACCCATTTTATATTTATGAGGGAGTTCTAATGAGAACCCTACAAAAAAGTTTGATGTAGATCTGAAAAAAAATAAAGCAATCCTCCATTCCTGTACCTGGGGCAGATATAGGGGATATTGATTGTTTCAGTGTAAGATCACCAAATGAACACAAATATAAGTATTTTCAAGATTGGGAAGCAACGAGTGAAAATATTTCTTTTGGTGTTCATGAGTGGAATAAAAATTGATCTTACACTGAAAAAAAATCAAATGTTCTGTTTCTTATATGCTTTAAATAGACTGTGATTATTTAAGTAATTTTAATGAGTCAGCTGAATGAACACCAAAAATAAGTATTTGCAAGAAATTTGAGTGAAATATTTGTTTTGATGTTCATGAGTGAAATAAAAATTGATCTTACCCTGAAAAAAATAAAATTTTCTGTTTTTTGTATGCTTTAAAATGTAATTATTAAAGTAATTTTAAAGAGTAAGCCGTCAGCATGGGGAAAATTTTTTTTCATGGTGATTTCGCATCGATTTAGATGTGTTCAGTGTGTTAGCTTGGTATAATATTGGTTGCCACTTTTTGATATATTTTTAATTTTGCAAGTCTCGCTACTTTGGACATCTCCTTCCTGATGCCAGGGATTTCTGTGGAGTGTGGGCCATGTTTGCTGATGTTGGCTCGGTGGGGGACGCCTATAAGTCCTAAGGTAGGCGTCTCTTGCCTGATGCCTCAAGTTGACCTGTCTCACGAGCTATGAACATGTATGTTATTTTTCAATGATACATCAAATTCACAAAGTGTGAAAATTTAAAATCGTAATTTCACTGCTTGAAAGAGTGACAATATCGATTTTTATTTCACAAAGAAATCTCTATATTTCTACAGATGTAAAGCATGTAAGAGTAAAACTGCCTTGCTTTCCATTTCAGATTATTGCTGCTGCATGTGGAGGTTATTGCTTTAGAATTAAATCTTGGTGCATGTCATATGCCTCATCTATTCGGTTGTACAGAATCTCCAGGAAGATAGTGACTCTACAAGCTTCGGTTATTCTTGCACACCAGACAAGGAAATCCGTGATTTTACCCTGGGATAGAAATTTATGTTCTGACCCTGGTGTTCCGACCCCAAATCGAATATAAGCGCGTGTTTGATAAATGCACTGGTTGATTACAAGCTCATGCGCGGCGTCGTCATGCGTGACGTCACTGAACATTCCTGTTTTGTCATCACAAAATGGCGGACGTCGGTAACCGAAGTGACAGCAGCATTAAAAATTCGCAAGAAATGGAAGGTATGCAAGAAAAAGAATCCAATATGGGTGTGAGGGGTGGACAGAAAAATCCGTCCCTCGGGATCACTGTCCGGCATCACTCGGCAAGCCTCGTGATGCCGGATAGTGTCCCTCAGGACGGATTTTTCAATCCACCCCTAACACCCATATAAGATTTTTATATGATACATATATTGAATCGTATCTTGTTATTTTGAAAATGGAAAACAACTGAAAGCCAGCACTGGATGGAATAGCCTATGCAGCCTTGAAGAATATTCCATTAAAATCCTAAATATTCGGATACCTTGAGGACATGCTTTAACACTTTTTGTACCAAACGGAATCTTCCTCCTTATATATAGCAGCAGTCTATTTCAAAATTTAGGGGTGACAGGTTGTGTTTTCTTCAAAATTTATTCGGAAAATAGCTGATATTTTTGCAAAAAGTGGAGGCCTTGATCAGACGCCGTGTTCTGCGGCGTCTGATCTGGGCCTGCGCTGTTTGCCAGGGTACCCCTTTATGGGGTTTCCAGTCTGAAATAGGTTAATTCTCCTAAACTTATAACAAATTAAATTTCACTATCCAGCAAGATATTAAATAAAGTGTAGGCAGAATGGCAAACAGTGTTGACCCTGAACCAGACTGCAGTAGCAGTCTGATCTATCTCTGCACTATTTGCTTAGGCCATTCTGTCCCAATACTTAGGATCATTACGGTATTGAATGTTTGAAGAAACTCAGTAAAATTGAGCTTGTGAAAACTGTTATCTTATGTTTATGTATCATGTTTGATGGGCATAACCAGTTATGGAGTTATTGTCCTGATATTGGGGGATATAAAAATTGTCCAGATCTGTGGTGTCAAAGGACGCAAGGTTGAAGGCACCTTTGATATCCCTATGAGGAACAATTTGCTGACAACTATTTCATAATGCTATCATTAGACCCTACAACATCTTTATAACGTGTTATTATAGCCTGGTCTGGAGATTACGTGGTGTAAAGATGGACTTTAAAATGTATAGATTTTATTGAAAAAAAAAAAGACTCTGAATTTTAATTTTTCTACAAATCTTTACAGTTTGTTTTGATTGTTAAGTATTTAAGCTGTGTCATCTCAATGTCTGGTAAAAGTCAAGCAAAACGAATACAGCATCTCAAACATTACTTATATAGTGTCGATGGGGATGTTAAAACTCCATTCAAACAAATAAAATCATCTGATAACTTTAACCTAAATGCTCTTAAGTCTTTTGGTTCTTGCCACAGATAACTTCATGCAATATATACAACTGTTTTATTCAAGAATTAAATTAGGCACAATTATGACAAGCTATGAAAAAATGCATTACATGCATTTTGCACAGTAGTGTAACTGTGTTGTCATAATGAGAAAATATATGCAAACCAACGAATCATTATAAACAAGCTACAAAATCATTTACCCGCTAAAGGACTTGTTTGGAGTTTCATGTCCCAGTTAACACTATTTTGGTCTTAATGACCTGGTCAGCATATTTAACCAGACTTTCTCTAATGCTGATACTTAAGCTTGCACATTCTTTCGCCAGGAGCTGACAACTGCATGCCCTTTTCGAATCAGGGAAAGTGAGCAAATAACTACAGGAAAGTTTTTAAAAATGTAACAAAGGATGTTGCTGACCCGGCAGGTGTTGAAACCGCAGCCTCCTAAAGGGAACAATTTTTATTACGGCCCTGCAAAATGTTTCTACCATGGGGCCCTGATCATGACTGTAATGGCTCTAGTTCCTGTGGTAGACGGGATCATCTGCTATTCTTCAGTACAGTACATACTGAGCATAGTGTTAACCCTTATCCTGCTGAATATTCAGTTTAGCCACACCCATTTCTAACACTGTTCCAATCAGATTACTTGATGTAATGTATTCCTGTAAATTCACAAACCGAATGTCAAACAGTTTGAATCCTGATGAAAAGCCATCTGATCTGGATCTACACTGTTTGCAAAGGCAGGGGTAGTCATCAACAATGGGATATGGGTAAACCTTAAAAACCCATGAACATTTGCAACTTCTTTTGGAATGAAAATGCAAAGTACATTGTATTTTTGTATCGTACTTTATTAACCAGGCTACATTGTGTTGTATGCAGTTTTAAGGGCATGTGCATGATTTCGGGATTATTTGTTTATATTTCTCCACTAAAATAGGTTGTTGATACTCTCTGGATCAACTCGATTAGGCAATTCCAAAATGTACCCTCAACATAGTAAATAAATGTGTTGGAATTCTAGCAACAATGATTAACATGCCATTTCATCTCAATGACAGGGAAAAAGTCGCACAAAATCAGACGCATTGTTTCCAAAGTGACCTTAATAGAATTGACTGGGTTGCAAATCTAAACTCAAACAAAACTGTTCAGGCTCAGCCATTGCAGATAAGGGTGTAAGAAAGTGTTCTGAAATATCAACTGTATAAGCCTATACAGAACAAAGGTTTACAGACTTGATAGACATGACTTAAAAAGGGTTGAGCACCAGGTCTATCATAATTTGATTTGATATCTCAACTGTGAAAAATAACAAAGATTTGGCAGTTAATGCACATATATTTATTTTCACAACAGCATATACAAACAAACAAAAATATCACATCTAGTGAGAATGTGTCTTCAGAGGTGTCTATAACAAGCATGGATACTGAATTTATCATAGGTATTGGGACAGTCAGGCTTGGCAAACAGTGTGGACCCAGATCAGACTGCTCCTTCAGTTTGATCATGGTCTACACTGTTTGCCATTTGAGCTGCAATTCTTTGACTCCTTGCTGAATTCAAACTAATTGCCATTCGAGCGGCACTTCTTTGACTCCTTGCTGGATTGTTAAACATTTTTATGTCCCCGGTAGCGATTGCGGGGACATATTGTTTTTGCCCTGTCTGTTTGCTTGTTGGTTTGTACGTGGACAACTTTAACGTTTGCCATAACTTTTGAACCGTTTGAGATAGAGCTCTCATATTTGGCCTGAAGGTTCCTTGTGACAAGACCTTCACATTCATGCAAAAACAATTTGACGTGTGACCTTGACCTTGACCTTTGACCTACTTAAAAGAACAAAATAGCATTGGTCATAACTTCTGAACCACTTGAGATACAGCCTTCATATTTAGCATGTATGTTCCTTGTGACAAAATAGTGTTTCCCGCAGACTGAAATTAGGGCAGGGTGCTACTCCAAAAAGGGCATTTTTGCAACGTGGCACTGCATATCAAAAGGGCACACCGTATACAGACTCTTGACAAAGAGGGCAATGCAGGGGTCTTGCACCCCTTTTAGGGAATGGGGATGGGCCTTAAGAATTGGGAAAATTATCGACATTTTGATTGAAATCTGGAAAATGTACTACAAACACTGAAAGGTTTTCTTTAATGGCATTGTTATTTGAAGAGCAGGCCTATGACAGACAACAGACTGTGGAATAAACAACAGGGATAAACCTTGACCAGCCAAAGGGCCCAAACTCTCAAATGTTTGCAATCCGGATCAATATTCATGGGCCCGTAAATGGTTAGGTATTAAGATAATTATATTTGATAGACACTTCCTGACAGTTACTACAATAAGATTTTTATCCAAAAGATTTAAACTAGGGTAATTCTACTATGAATACAAAACATGTGGTAACTATGAATATTATTCTTCATGTGGAGCATGATAGCTCAGTGGTTAGTGCACTTGCCTCTGATGCTAGAGATCCCGGGTTCAATCCCCGGCAGCGGTGATAAAATTTCGGTGTCCGTACACACGCTCCATAGGCATCGTTTGCAGGGATGAATGTCATAAAGTGCACCGTCCTTCGTATCGGGACGTTAACTGGAGACCCCCTTTGCAGGGAGACCCATTCCTGTGCCGGTTAAAGAACCCTACCGCAATTGCATGATTACTATGTAGGCTTCCATCCTGCAAAACTGGAGTATATGTACATAACATGCCCCTTCTGTGTTCCCTCCTAGGGTTAAAGCGAAATCAGAAGATAGAGATAGATAGAAGTACCTGGGCCTCCTTACGTTCATTCAAGATCATACAAGACAAAAAACACAGAACAAAAAAGGTTTATTACACAGAATGATTTTAGTTTTAATTTTTTTTGTCAATTCTCCCTTCAGCTACCTTAATAAAAAGGTAGTGCTGAAGGAGGACACACATTTCGGTGCATCTGGCGACTTTTTTCTGAAGCAAAACTTTAATATTTTTCCTTCAGATTGTCAAAAAATCATCATTTATTTTGTTTGTAACAAAGTAGCTTGCTAAAAAAAACTAGAATGAGCATATTTGGGCCCTCAAAATCCGTAATGTAGTGGGTGGGGTACATACGTAAAAACTACATCGCAGAATGAAGGACAAGAATAATTTGGTAAAACTTAATAGCATTACTAAAACTGCACACCATGCATTTATTCAGAGAGTTTTGGAAGAACTGCAACATTTCTTGGACAAAGTGTGCTTGGCCAGATTGGAAATTCGTCTTCCGGAAATTGGATACTTTTAGGCATTTGGAATGAGGCCGAAGTTCGGCCTTAAATTTGGGTTATCGAGACCTCTTGTCAACAAATGTGGTCATTAATAAATTTCCCGGTTATTGCCATTTGTATACGTGAATAAAACGGGAACCATACTATACGCTTGACTGAACACAACACAGGTATTGTACATTGTGTATATTTATTGCGGTAATTAAGCATGACTGTCCCGTGATTATTGGATAAACGGTGAAAAGATTGCAGGGCACATTTAATTGACGTAAAGGGCAATTTGTCTTAACTTTTGAACCTTTTGAGATAGAGCCTTCATATTCAGTATGTATGTTCCTTGTGACAAAAGCTTTACATTCATGCAAAAAATTTTGACCTGTGACCTTGACCTTTGACCTACTTTAAATAAAAGAATAACATTTTGGTCATATCTTTTGAACCGTTTGAGATAGAGCCTTCATATTTTGCATGTAGGTTCCTTGTGACAAGAGCTTTACATTCACACAAAAATTTTGACCTGTGACCTTGACCTTTGACCTACATAAAAGAAAAATTTAACATTTGTCTTAACTTTTGAACCGTTTGATATACAGCCTTCATATTTAGCATGTAGGTTCCTTGTGACAAACGCGTTGCATTCAAGCAAAAAGTTTGACCTGTGACCTTGACCTTTTACGTACTTAAAAAATAAACATTTTGGTCATAACTTTCGAACCGTTTGGGATATAGCTTTCATATTTGGCACGTAGGTTCTCTGTGATTAGAGCTTTTCATTCATGCAAAATGTGTGGACCATGACATTGACCTTTGACCTACTTAAAAGAAAAAATAAAATTGTTCAATACTTTTGAACCATTTAAGATAGAGCCTTAATATTTGCCATGTAGGTTCCTTGTGACAAGAGCTTTACATTTATGCAATTTTTTTTACCTGTGACCTTGACCTGCTTTAAAGAAAAAATAGTATTTTTCATAACTTTTGAACCGTTTAAGATAGAGCTTTCATATTTGGCATGTAAGTTTCTTGTGTCAAGGGCTTCCCACACAAACAGAAACCTTGAACTGTGAGCAACTTTGAATAAAAAATGACCATGCCCGGGGACATGTTCGTGTTTCACAAACACATCTTGTTTTTTTTTAATTTTAAGGAGAACTACAGCAAGTCCTCAAGGTGTCCTAATTCTTCGAATTTTATGGTAAACTCAGACTTTCTTTGTCCGCATCAGGTCAACAAGCCTGTGTAATGGACACCCCTCTAAACCCTACCTCGTAAAGAAAACCAGGGTTCTGTAAATTAGGGTTTAATTTAGTTTCCTTCTTTTTGCTCAAAAACATAGATTGTGGGTACTCATTAGAACTAAATTGAAGAGGCAGTACTACAGAGCACCACAACATAATTTTTTTGCTATAGAGACCAGAAAAATACAAATTGAAATTCATTGGAGTGTGATATAAAATGAAGATTTAGGACATGGATATATATTATTGTAATGTGATGAAGCTGCTTTGTATCAAGGCTGTCTATAAAGCACATTGCTAAGGCTGATCATATAGCAATATGCAATAAAATCTATTTCATTATTTAGCAACTTTGAAAGAAAACCTGGTACCATAATAATCCTAAGTATTGGTACAGATAGGTGCAGACCCAGATCAGACTGCTCCTGAAGCAGTCCGATCAGTGTCAACACTATTTGCCATTCTATCTGTTCCTTTTGGACCCCCCTGCTGGATCATGAAACAAATTTGTTAAAATTTTAGGGGAATATTACAGCAATTCCTGGCTGTGTTTGAATTTTTAGGTTTTTTACAGTAATGGCAAAACAAAAACAAAAAAAAAAACAACAACAAAAAAACAAACAACTCTAATCAGCCATTTTAGCTCACTCAGTCTGTTCAAAGCTTTCGATGGCTACAGAAGTTTCTGTATCTTATAGGCTTCTATTATTAAAGAAGTGTTTAGATGGGGTGTTGAGCTGATGCGGACAAAGAAAGTCAGAATTTACCCTAAAAGCTGAGAAAGGCCAATCCACTAACTGGAAAGAAGGACCTGAAGTCTGATTTTCTTACATTGTTCTTTTAACCATTTTTGTACCAAATGGAATCTTCCTCCTTATATATACCAGGAGTCCATTCCAAAATTAAGAGGTGTCAGGCTGTGTTTTCTTTAAAACTTACTTGAAAATATCTTAACTTTTCACAAACCATGTAGGCCCTGATCAGACGCCACGTTTTGCGGCGTCTGATCTGGGCCTGCACTGTTTGCCAGGGTACCCGTTTTGGGGTTTCTGGTACAAAATGGTTTAACAGCCAAAAAAGAAAACGAAAGATATACAATAATCCCACAGATTTAAATCCTGTGCTCTGAACTGGGATAAAAATCCCGCGGGAGTTAATTTCAATGGAGCCAATATAAGTTACTTTAAAGCAATAAATTATGCATGTTTTATACATAAATGGACAAAATTATTATAGCTATATTCAAACAAAGCAGATTTACTGGAAATTGGAAATTAGTGAAATCCCACGGGAGAAAAATCCCATTTTCGATCATGGGATAAAAATCCCATGGGATTAAAATCCCGCGGGATTTTTTTTTTTTTTAAATAGTTATATTCATGCTTTACTCATTGTAAGCTTCTCTAATTGACCTTATTAATAGAAAAGAGATATTACACCATTTTGAAAAATAAAAAAATCCAGCGGGATTTTTCTCCGTAAAAAATCCCATGGGAGAAAAATCCTGCGGGAGAAATTGAAATTAGAGCAGGAGCAACCATGTTTTTTGTGCATGTATTTTAATGTTAAATAGGTCCATTTTGATAGTTAAAAGCAAGATTTAAAATTTTGAAATTCTCCCGTGGGAGAAAAATCCCTGATATTTTTATGGGATTTTAATCCCGCGGGAGTGGAGAAAAAAATCCCGCGGGATTTTCAAAAATCCCGTGGGATTTTCACCCTTTCACCCCGGTTTGCTAAAAAACCGTTATGTATATCTTCACCAAATCATATAGAAATAATTTGTATAGATCTAAGCTATTATCTAACTGCATGGAAAGCCACCTAAAAGTGTTAGAAAGACTAGGTGAGTTTGCCTTATTTCTGGTGAGGCAAAAAAAAACTGGTGGTTGTTATACGCAGGTTTAGTTTGCTGACAACAAGCCTGTGATCTGTCCAGCAGTCCGCACCACATACAGTCTTTGTCACTTTGACATAATGCCTGTCCTTCCTTCTAACTATGACATAATCAATGAGATACAATTATTTGGAGCGAGGATGCATCCATGGTGTCTTGTTGCGAGTTGGCAGACGGAATTCTATGTTGGTGATCAGCAGTTCATGCTCTGCTCTGCACAGTTCCTCAAAGAAAGGAGGTCATTGCTATTCTATTTACCTACTCCTTCATTCCCAATCACTCATCAAAGATGCTCACAGATGCTTTCCAGGATGGTGACAATGACATACCTATTAGGTATCGCTTTTATGATAAGCTTTTCAATCTAAGATGGTCGCAATTCAAATACAAGGTGCTAGAGTTCATCTTTGCTGATGACATCGCAAAAGGTCCTCCAACAGAAGACAAGATGCAAAGTATCTGACTCCTATGATAACTATCACCTCAGACACAGCATCGAAAAGACTGTGGTAGTCTATCAGCCAGCACCTGGCAAGCCTTACAAAGAGCCCACCATCAAAGCGAAAGGTCAAAGATTGCAAGTGGTAGACAAATTCACCTATCTTGGGAGCACACTGTCAAGAGCCGTGCACACTGATGCCAAAGTCAATGCCAGGATTGCCAGAGCTAGTTCAGCATTTAGCCGACTACGTGGTTGAGCCTTGGCCAGAAGTGGAATCAGACTTGACACAAAACTGAAAGTCTACAGAGCTGTGCTGCCAACACTATTGTATGCATGTGAAACATGAACAGTTTTCCAACGGCATGCCAAAAGACTGAACCACTTCCATACAAGCTGTCTTAGTAAACTCCTAAAGATTAAGTAGCAAGACTGGATTCCAGACACAGAAATCTTGAACAGAGCGGGAATGCAAAGTGTACATACTCTTCTGAAATTAGCACAGTTAATATGAACAGGCCATGTTACCAGAATGTCTGAGAAACGTTTGCCAAAAACAAAACTCTCTATGGAGAACAAGAAATGGGCAAACGCCCCCAAAGCGGCCAGAAGAATCGCTACAAGGACTCCCCCAAAGCCTCCCTCAGGGACTTCAAAATTCTAAAAGAGTCATGGGAACAAATTGTACAGGACAGAGCAAAGTGGCGAGGTCTCATCAGAGCGGGTGCCAGTGAATAGGAGGCAATAAGAATCAATGAAGCTGAGAAGAAACGCGCACAGCGCAAAGCCAGATCTAAGACATCACCAACAGAGCTAACTTCTTCTAGCCTCTGTTGCTCTATCTGCAACAGACAGTTAAGAGCTAGAATCGGTCTCATCAGCCATTTTAGAACACACAAATAGTAACATTTCTAAATTATGATTAAGACTGGTCATTGTTAGACGAACTATTATTTTATGCAATGAAATTGAAATTAAATGAAGAAGAAGCAGAGTATATGCAGGTTTTCGTTAACCCCAGCTGATTAATTCAAAATTATTTTAAAATTATTCCTGAGAATGTACAGGTCTTTCTCTGAGACATAGACTTGGCTGCATGGTGCTTCCGCACCAAGCAAAAACCGGCCGTAAACCGCTTAGGTCTAAAATAGAAGTGGAGGCAATGATCAGGAATCGATACAATTAACCCACAGCTCCCATCAGAGACACCAAAGGGAAAGAAACACAAACATGAAACAACAGACCCTAATGGAAATATCAATAGCGGGAAGCCGAAAATGGCCAATAGACTATCCAAAATAAAATAATATAAGCGACACAAACACCAAATACAAACCATAACAAAACTAAACCGTGACAGATGACAGCCTGCCTAGGAAAAGTGGTGCTAGTGGGGGCTTGTCGTTTTATCTCAATGTAGGGTCAAGTCCCACAAAATAGGAATCAACGTCTCCAAAATTACCTAAATAGTGTTGACGAGAACGTAAAACCTCAACACAAACAAACAAACAAAGTCTTTCTCAAGAAACTGATATCAGTTGCATTTAAATGTTTCTGGATTGTTTCATGGCTCCAAACCTAAGATTTGTCTGATGCATGTATTATTCGTGGCATTCTGTCTTATTTCCTTGCAAAAACAGATTGTGGTGCTCGTTCGAACCGTCTCCGTAAGCGGTTCTAACGAGTACCAACAATCTTTACCTAAGACATAGCAAAGATAAATAAATAAGTAAATAAAAAAATAAAAGTAAATAAATAAAAATAAATAAATAAATAAAATATCATACCTTACTTCTCGCTATACAATGTGGTATCTTAATGGAAATGTTAACGTGGTGTATACTTAGAATATATATGCAATTACTACTTGTATTTCTAACTGACCACAATTGCCTAAGTTATTATCGAAAAGCTTAATCTTACCTCGAATGTCGTTCACGGTAGAGGCAGCGTCTTCTGTGAATCACTAAGATCCCGAGCCCAATATATTAAACAAACCACGTCATAGGAAAAGGATCGTCCAAGTTGTTATCCTTTTTTTTTAAAAAAATAAGGCAAATGGGACCCTGCTCAGCTTCTCCGTGTCACGAGCTCTTTATTAACTCCATCTTTAATATAAAATAGTAAAAAGTGGGGTTTACAATGGTGTACATGGGCTTTAGGACAGAAGAGAATAAGAAAATGCTAAGAGTCCTTTGATCTTAGGTCGAGCCATGCAACGTGGTATTGAAGACGTCAAGAAAATTGAACATAAACCCACACACTTTAATTCACCCATATATGCCTATCGACCCACATTTTGGGATATTTGCAAACAGTGTAGACCCAGATCAGACGCCGCAGAACGCGGCGTCTGATCTGGGTCTGCACCGTTTTCTTAAAGAACACTCATTTTTTGTAAAATTTGCCGCAAACAAAAACAAACCTGATACTCCTATAATTGGAAATGGATTACTCTAAACTCATTAAGTGGAATATTCCATTGTCTTACATGGGTTAAATAAGCCGTGACATTATACATTCTATTTTAACCTTTTGCGAAAAGTACAGGCGTAGATCAGCATGTATTTATATTTCTACGCATCTGCCGTGTTCTGTTGTGCCTTCAGTTGTTTTTGTGTACATTTAATCCTACAATGGCCAACAGAATCTTCGGACAGGCCCAGTTACAACATATGGGGCATCAGGGTCATTTCATTCGTTGCAACTTTTACATCAATATCAGAACTTTAAGCAAACACTAAAGGCCCTGATTAGACGCAACATTCTGCGGCAGCTGATCAGGGTCTTGCATGATTATCAATTTCTTATTTCGGGACTTTAGTCGTAAATGCGGAAACAAAAAGGGTGCAATGAAAATAAAATATCAACAATTTGTTAAACGAAAATGCCAGCAAGTTAGGAATACACCATAGAACTGGTAAATGCGGAGAGGGCAAACTTTCAGTCAAGACGAGCTAGTTTCGACCAAATAAGCCTCATCATCAGTGACCGTCAAATATTCTCAATATTCCAAAATGGAAAAAGAGTCATCACGAAAACACGTCTATATAACTTTGACACCCTTTAAATATGTTCCTTTGGAAGCAAGGAATACACAACAGAACTGGAAACTATGGAATGTACAGTTTAACCCAACTTTTATACAGTAAAACTAGGGTTGACAGGGGTAAACCTTACTTTTCTCGTTTCTGTTCATAAACATAGATTGTGGGTACTCGTTAGAACCGCCTCATTGAGGCGGTTCTAATGAGTACCCACAATCAATATTTGAGCAGAAATAAGGAAAATATCACAATTTTTCATCTTATAGTTTTCGCTTTTTGGCAGTAAAATTTACAATGTAGTTGTATAGGCTTGATGTCGTAATGTAAACGGCTTTCTGACCATGAGGAGTCGATAAGTTACCTATAGCCACACTTTTCCTGAATAAGCTTCTACAGAAATGGTTAGCCAGTACAGTGCCAGAAATTGACAACTGCCCTTCTTGAAACAGCGGTAGGACGAAAATGACCGTAGAAAAGATTTCATGATCAGTCTCCATGAAAGAACGTTGCCGGCCCGGCGGGGATCGAACCCGCGACCTCTTGATCATCAGTCTGAAAGCATTCGATTTCTATAAAAGAATTCATACATGAAATATTCCCCGGGTAACCACTTGGGGAATGCAAGCTTCTTTTAACTCGGCCTGTTTCGTAGATAAGCTACATGTTTGTTTGTTTGTTAGTTTGTATTGGAGTTTTAACGGCCCAGTCAACACTACTGTGGTCATTTTTGAGCCGGTCAGTTTATCTATCTACACTTTTCCTGGGCAGGCTTATACGTAAGCGGTTAACCAGTACAGTGCACATTCTTTCGCCAGAAACTGACAACTGCCCTCCTTGAATGAGCGGAAGGGATAGAATGACCGTAGAAAAAATATTTCATGATCAATCTCCACGAAAGAATGTTGCCGACCCCGGCATGTATCGAACCCGCGTCCTCCTGATCACCAGTCAGACACACATCCGACTGAGCTACATAGGCCGGCGATAAGCTACATGTAAAATATTTGATGATTTTCTGTGGCAAGGTGTCCTAAACGAGGATTTCGCCTGTTCCGTTTAACTTTTAAATTTCTATAGTTCAAGTTATGCAAACACTTACAGGAAATGACCAGACGCACCGTTATGCGACGTCTTATCTGAGTCGGCACTGTTTGCCAATGTCCCAAAACTTGAACCAGTCCACGTTTTACAAATAAACCTCTTTACACGCCTTTACAAATACATTGTAAACTTTACTGCCGAAAAAAACGAAAATTTTAAGATGAAAAATTATGAAATTTTCCTTATTTCTGCTGGAAATATAGATAGTGGGTACTCGTTAGAAACGCCTCATCGAGGCGGTTCTAACGAGTACCCACAATCTACTTTTTAGAGCAGAAATAAGAAAAACAGGGTTTACCCATGTAAACCCGAGTTTTACTATATAAAAGAGGGGTTCAAGGGGGGGGGGTCAAAATTATAAAGGCTTTTTTTCGTGATGCATCACTCTGTCGTCCCAACAACAAGATTACTCGCATTACGAAAACACGCCTATTCAAAAATGTATACCCCCGTAAACCCCAGTTTTCTCTATATAAAGTGGGGTATTGGGAGTTTTCGTTTCACGGACTTGTTCACGTGATGTTCTCAAACAAAAATCTAAGAAGCCACCCTACTACGAAAAACAAACCTATGACTATACATTGTAAATTAAAAAAAAAAAAGAAAAACATTTTTTCTTCCTATTTTTGCTCAAAATAAAGATTGTGGATACGTGTTAGAACCGCCTCTTCGAGGCGGTTCTAACGAGTACCAAAAATCTATATTTTACAGCAAAAATAAGAAAATTAAGGATTACCCCTGTAAACCCCACTTTTGCTATATAAACGTGGGGTTCAAGTGAGTCAGAATTATATAAGCGTGCTTTCGTGACGCATGGAAAACTCCAAAAGATGCTGAGGGCTTTAGCCTATTTTGAGCGAAATGGATTTGATTGATTTTTTTTTTTTTTTTTTTGGTTGAACAAAAACCATTGATTGTCATTTTGTGTCGACTCCCAGAGAAACGGAGAAAAGTGATAGTAGAGGAGATTTAAGTGAGGAACAGATGAAAAAAAAGAAGAATATTAATGGAAATGCAGACATTGCAACGACACATCCGGGCACTAAAATGGCATCTTCCTTATCTCTGGAACTTGTATTGTTTAGATGATAATGTTGGATATTTTTTCCTATTTACAGTCCAAATACAGATTGTTGGTGCTCGTTAGAAAATGGGCTAGAACACGATGTACAAAACAAGTAACAACCTAGCTGCTACAAGGACAGCAGGCCTTGCCCGACTGTAAGACACCAAGTGACGCAAGACACTCATCACTTTTGCCTCACCCAACCCCTCCCCCACCCCTTATATTTGTTGGGAGTCCATATCGAAATTAAGGGGCTGTCAGGTTCAAGTATCTTTTTAAAAGTATTACCTTAACCCTTGTCCTGCTGAATATTCATATATACCACACCCACTACCGATTATCAACCAATCAGATTACTTGATGCAAATTATTACAACAAATTCACAACCTGAATGACAAACAATGTAGATCCTGATCAGATGGAAGCCATCTGATCTGGATCTTCATTGTTTGGAAAATAAGGCATATCCGGGCTCAGCAGGACAAGGGTTAAAATTATTACATTAAAAACGGTTAAAATTGTCTGCAAACAGTGAAGGCCCAATCGTCTGATATGGGCCTACACTGTTTGCCAACGAAGAGTACCATATGTACTAGGCTAGCTACTTTATAATCTATGATAATTAATCTGTTGCAGCAATTACTTAAGACTGTATTTAGAAACATTATATGCTATTCCTTTGTCCACTTTGTAAAGCTGAAAACAGCTTGGAGTCTGGAGATATAAAGATATCATGGATTTTCAGTTATTTTGCGTAAACATCCGTTTTTACATACGCGAACATTTGTTAATCAAAGACAATCAGTTGTTTACCAAGCAATGCAATTAAATTCTGATTTAACCCATATATGCCTGGCGGCCCTTTATGGCAAACTGTGTGGACCCATATCAGACGCCACAGAACGCGGCGTCTGATCTAATTCTACACTGTCAGCTTAAAGTACGTACATTTTTTTGCAAAACTTACTACACATAATAATCCTGATACCCCTATGATTGGAAATGGACCACTCCAAACTGATTAGTCAGAATATAACATTGTCATATATGGGTTAACCATTATGCGACATTCCTAAGACTCGGACGAGTCTGGGCGTAAGTGGAAACTCCCGAGAGCATTGGCGGCTTGCAGACATGTAGAGAGAAGAGAGCCTGCAAGCGGTAACGCGTCAAGCCATTTCGTATAAGAGAGAGCTCGAGCCTTTGCATCTGAAGAGAGCTGATGATGGACATTTCCCTTGCGTCGGCTCATTTAAACACGTGCCCATGTGACATTGAACTACATTACAGAAGTGCATGACAGAAGAGCATGAACACAACACGTGGAACAGTGAACAGGCATTGCAGGCACTTAACATTGATTCATCATTAACCCTTTTGGTACCAAATGGAATCTTCCTCATTATGTATAGCATGGGTCCATTTCAAAATTTAGGGGTGACAGGTTGTGTCTCCTTCAAAATGTATTTGGAAAACTGCTGCACTGTGCAGGCCCTGATCAGACGCCGCATTCTGCCTGCACTTTTTACCAATTACCCGTTTTAGGGTTTCCGGTACAAAATAGGTTAAACCTACGTCGAGTGCCTGCCTATACAAGTACATTGCCACCTTTCTCGCCGAAAAAATGAAAATTTTATGATGAAAAATTGTATATTTTTCTTATTTCTGCTCCAAATATAGATAGTGGGCACTCGTTAGAACCGCCTCGTCGAGGCGGTTCTAACGAGTACCCACAATCTATATTTTAGAGCAGAAATAAGAAAAATAAGGTATACCCCCGGAAACCCCAGTTTTACTTTATAAAAGTGGGGTTCAAGGGGGTCAAAATTATATAGGTGTGTTTTCGTGATGGGGATGGTAAATGTGGATAATAATTACTTTCCATACTTCTGCCTAGAAATATAGACCTTGGGAATCGTAACGTTGATTCAACGTTTAGCCAACGTTGTGTGCCTGCAGGAAAGGGTAAATGTGCAAAATAATTATTTTCCTTATTTCTGCTCAGAAACATGGAATGTGGATACTCTTTAGTTTGTATGTTTGATTTGAGGTTTAACGTCCCCGTCAACACTGTAAAGGTCATTTTGGAGACGTTGCTTCCCATTTTGTGGAACTTTTACCCAACATTGAGATGAAATGACATCTCAAGCCCTGCCGCACAATGAAACCAATAGGGTTTATAAGCATTGGTGGTTCGACTCGCACCACTTTGCCTGGGCAGGCTTAGATCCTCTAAGCCTTTTACCAGTACCCGTGTGCGGGTTGGTTTCAGCTCTGCGTGGAAGCATCATGCAGCCCATCTATTTCTTCAAGCCCCGATGGGTGGGGCCCAAAAACTCTTTAAAACCGCCTTATTGAAACATAGAATTTGGGCATCCCTTAGAACCGCCTCATTGAAACTAAAAAGAATGTTGATGTTTCCTGAAACTGCCTCAGTGAGGCGGTTCTAAGATGACGCATTTTATGTTTGAAGCAAAGAATTTCTTCAAACAAATGTCATTTCAAACCGTAAAACGATATGCTCTCTTAATCATAGAAATATCTGTGTAGTCATTCTGTGCAGAGCTGAATCTCACCGCACTTCTAAGCCTGCACAGGAAAAGTGGTGCGCGTCTGACCAGCCCCTTATGCCCTAACGGTTTCTTTAGGCGGTAGGGCTTGATGGGAGCTGTGGGTTAATTGTATCGATTCCTGATCATTGCCTCTATTTCTATCTTGAGATGTCATGTCATCTCAATGTCGGGTAAATTTTCCTGAGAATCGGAAGCAATGTCGGAACGAGTGGGTACTCATTAGAACAGCCTCATTGAGGCGGTACTAACTAGGTTAGTACCAACAAATTATGGAGTTAAAATAAGCAAAATTATGTATGCACCTGTATACCCCCCTTGTCTATAAGGAGTGGAGTTTACATGGTTGTTTAATGCACGGAATTGTTGACCATATGAAGACACCGATTAGAGTGCGTGGATGCACAAACTTAACCACCATGTTAACAAGTCCGTGAAATGAACACCCACTAAATCTCACTTTATAAAGAGAAAACAGGGATTTACATTATTTTTCGTATTTCTGCTCCAAGACATAGGTTGTGGGTACTCGTTAGAATCGCCTCAATGAGGCGGTTCTAACGTGCACACATAACCTAGGTTTGGAGTATAAATAAGACAATAATCACACATTTTCATAATAAATGTAACCATTTTGGAGATATGAAAAAATGCACTATATCACGCGGATATGTTTTCGTAAAGTTTTTCTTCGTTGTGCGCATTTCTGTCCATTGACAAGAGTTTGGGTTCGCTCGGCTCATTTATCGGCGGCACAACTCAATGTAGAGTGAGAAAGTATCACCTCTACGTGTACAAAATTGCACCACTAAGCCCCCATTCCCACCCCGACCCCATTGTCCCAACCCTCATCCCCACACCCAGTCTAGTCTCTATTATGATATAAAAGTGTGACATAGTGCATTTTTCACATCTCCAAAGTGGTAACTTTTCGTCACAACCGTGATATTTTTCTTATTTTAAAACCACGCATAGGTTGTTGGTGCTCGTTAGATCCGCCTCATTACGTCGGTTCTAACGAATACCCACAACATTTGACTTGGAGCAGAAATTAGAAAAAAATATAGACCCCCGTAAACCGCAGTTTTCTCTGTATAAAGTTGGGCTTAGAGGGGTGTTGATTTTACTGACTTATTAACGTGGCGCAATCTATTCTGGTTCTACATCCTGTCGTGTTGAGTTTGGCGCACTGTTAATTTCACTGACTTGTTCATGTGATAGAATCTATTCTGGTTCTACATCCCATCGTGTTGACAGTTTGGCGCACTGGTCCATTCCTCATGTTAATTTCACTGTCTTGTTCACGTGATGGAATCTATTCCGGTTCTACATCGCATTGTGATGGCAGTTTGGCGCACTTTGCCATTCATCATGTTAACATGTCCGTGCAATGAACATCGTTGAAAGTCCAACTTAATAAGTAAAGTGGAATTTACAAGGTTAACTTCATTTCTATACACATGCTCAAAACTGTATATTGTGGGTACACGATAGAAACGCCTCAACATGACGATTACACATCCATGTGACAAAATCCATCCTTTCCTATCTCCAAAATGAAGATGAAAATTTGTGAGATATTTCTTATCTACACTTAACACATATGTTGTGGGTACTCGTTGGAACCGCCTCATTGAGGCGGTTTTAACGAGTACCCACCACCTATGTCTTGGAGCAGAAATAAGAAAAATAATATACACCCCCGAAAACCCACGTGTTCTCTGTATAAAGTGGGGTTAACGGGGGTGTTCATTTCACTACTTGTTAAAGTGATACAGGAGGGTCTAACGAGCATCATCATACTATGTTTGTTTGTTGTTTTGTTTCTTTGCCTCTGGTTTTATGACCCTTTCAGGATTATTTCACTTATTTCGAGCTGATCCGTAGAAAAATAAGACACTGGCAAACATAAAGACACACATCAAATGCGGCGTCTGATCAGTGTCTTTATTGTTAACTAAACCTACTAGGATTTTGTGTTCAATTACAATCTCCAAATTACATTTACCTGCACAGTCACATGGCTTTCGCTGCTTAGATAGTGCCATGACGAAAACACACTTATATAATTTTGCACCCCCCCCCCCCACCCTTAAACCCCATTTTTTCTATAGCAAAACTAGGTCTTACAGGGGTATACATTACTTTTCTTATTTCTGCCCAAAAACATAGATTGTGAGTATTCGTTAGAACCGCCTCGCTGAGGCGGTTCTAACGAATACCCACGATCTATGTTTTGAGCAGAAATATGAAAAATCTCAGAATTTTTATCAGAATATTTTTTATATATTCTGGTAGTAAAGTTTTCAATATATTAGAATAATGAATATAATACGCTTCTAATGTCAAGACTCACACTAGTCTGTGTATCAGCACTGATCGGTTTGTGTCTTATCAAATTGTGACGATTAAAGTACGAGTAGGCGTATTTCAAGAAAGCCGTTGCACAGACAATGTTAGTGGTGATTGTATATTTCTATATTGGTATTGCTAGTACTTTAAACATTCTTCTTCTTCTTCTTCTCCATCTTCTTCATCTCCATCTTCTTCTTCTTCTATAACTTATCCGTGCATTCTTACATATTTCAGAACTGGCTAATTTTCTGATGAAAAACAATCCAGTATTATTCTTATTTATTTTCAAAACATAGGTTGTAAGTGTCAGTTACGATTGAGGCGGTTCTATCGAGTACCCACAACCTAAGTTTTGGAGCAGAAATACACCCATTACGCAAACACGCCTATACAAATACATTGCCACCTTTATCGCCGAAAAAATGAAAATTTTATGATGAAAAATTGTGATATTTTTCTTATTTCTAGTCGAAATATAAAATGTGGGCACTCGTTAGAACCGCCTCATCGAGGCGGTTCTAACGAGTACCCACAATCTATATTTTAGAGCAGAAATAAGAAAAATAAGGTATACCCCCGGAAACCCCAGTTTTACTATATAAAAGTGGGGTTCCAGGGGGTCAAAATTATATAGGTGTGTTTTCGTTATGCTCGTAAACCAACATTTTCTCTATATAAAGTGGCGTTAACGGGGGAGCTGTTCATTTCACGGGCTCGTTAAAGTGATACAGGAGGGTCTAACGAGCATCATCAATCTATGTTTGTTTGTTTTGTTCTGGTTTTATGGCCCTTTCAGGATTATTTCACTTATTTCGAGCTGACCGTAGAAAAAATAAGCCGCTCACAAACAATAAAGATACACACCAAATGCGGCGTCTGATCAGTGTCTTCATTGTTTACTAAACCTATTTGGATATTTGTTAAGCTTACAATAAACGTGTGCAAGGCACCTGTACAGTCGTATCCGACACGTTGTGTTCGTTGCATGTGTTCGCCGCTCATAGAGGCGGTTCTAACGAGTACCCACAACCTATATCTTGGAATAGAAATAAGACAAATCATGTATATGGTCCCTGAAAACCCAGTTTTCTCAGTAAAAAGTGGGGTTTACGGGAATGTTCATTACTCGGACTTGTTAACGTGATGTTGTAAAAATGACATTTTTCTTATGAAATATGGTTATATTTTCTTTTTTCAGCTTACGACATACGTGTACAGTAAAATTCCTATATAAAGACCACCTTTGGGACTGTTCAAAAGTGGTCTTAAAGACCACTTTTGAACAGCCCCAAATGTGGTCTCTGACCAGAGGGCACACTTTGCAGAAAACACAAAGAAAAAATAAGTGAAACCTACCAAATAAGGTTTTTGGAGCAGAATTAGTCTTAATATTAGGTGGTCTTAATAGCGGAATTTCACTGTATATTGTACCGGCCCCGATAGCTCAGTTGGTAGAGTGTCCGCTCCGAGGAACGGGAGGTCACGGGTTCGATCCCGGGCCGCGACATACCAAAGTCGTTAAAAATGGTACTAGCTGCTCCTCGCTTGGCACTCAGGTTTACGGGGTAGAGCTAGGACTGGTCGACCCAGTGTCAGGATAATGTGACTGGGTGTGGTATCATGTAATGTGTCTGGGACATGATACTTCAGTGAGGCAGCACTATAAAAGTGAGCATTGAGCTCCCTGTCGCAACCAGACACCGTCGTGATATGACTGAAAAAATGTTGAAAGCGACGTTAAACCCGAATTCACACACACACACACACTGTATATTGTTTTGGCATTATAGGTTATCCCAGGTACATGTTGTCGTAAGGAAAAATAAAATTTCCATCAACATAACACATCTATGTGGTGTACATGTCACGCTTTCTTTCATACATTACGATAACCGATAACACATTGGTGTGACAAAGTGCTTAGTGTGTAATATTTTTCTTATAAATGTCCCAAATACAGGCTGTGGGTACGCGTTAGAACCGCCTCATTGAGGCGGTTCTAACGCGTACCCACAACCTATGTCTTGGGACAGAAATAAGAAAAATGATGTATATACAGTCCCTGAAAACCCCAGTTTTCTCTATAAAAATTGGGGTTTACGGGGATATTCATTACAAGGGCATTTTAACCTGATGGTGTAAAAATTACATTTTTCTTATGAAAAATTGTCATATTTTCTTATTTCTGCTTCAGGCATATATTGTTAAGGGGAATGAAAGACGACTTATAATGTTATCACACGTTCATGTTGTCGTAACGGAAAATGAAATTTCCATCAAAATAACACACCTATGTGGTGTACATCTAATGCGTTCTTTCATACATTCGGCCCCCGCCCTTCGGGGCTTAAAGATATAGAATGGTTGCATGATGCTTCCAGGCAGAGCTGAAACCGACCGCACACGAGTACTGGTTAACCGCTTAGAGGATCTGATCTAAGCCTACCCAGGCAAAGCGGTGTGAGTCGGAACATCCATGCTTATAAACTCTATTAGTTTCATTGGCGACAGGGCTTGAGATGTCATTTCATCTCAATGTCGGTTAAAAGTCCCAAAAAATTGGAAGCAACGTCTCCAAAATGACCTATACAGTGTTGACGGGGACATTAAACCTCAAATCAATAAATTCTTATCCGATACACATCCGTGTGACAAAGTGCTTAGTGTGTAATATTTTTCTTATAAATGTCCCAGACATAGGTTGTGGGTACTCGTTAGAGGCGGTTCTAACGAGTACCCACAACCTATGTCTTGAACAGAGTCCATTGCCACCTTGACCTCTGACCCCTGACCTGGAAAGTCAATTGGGTTCATCTTCTCTCCATGAAGGCTTGAAGCTTCAACGATGATAACTGTCTTCTATACTGTTCACAAGGTTTTTAAACAAGTTCATTGTGACCTTGACCTTCGACCCTTGACCTTGAAAATCAATAGGGCTCATCGTCTTTGCATGTGGAACATTTGTGGAAGGTTTGAAGCTTCTACGAGGATAACTCTCTTCTATCCTGTTCACAAGGCTTTAAAGGTCAAGTTCATTGTGACCTTGATATTTGACCCTTGACCTTAATAGTCAATAGGTTCATCGTCTTTACATGGGGAAAATTAGTTGAAGGTTTGAAGCTTCTACGGGGATAACTGTGTCTTCTATTCTGTTCACAAGGTTTTTAAGGTGAAGTTCATTGTGACCTTGATCTTTAACCCTTGACCTTGAAAATCAATAGGGTGTATTGACTTTCCATGGGGAACATTTGTGGAAGGTTTGAAGCTTCTACGATGAAAACTTCGTATTATTTCGTGTTCAAAAGGTTCTGGACGGACACACACACACACACAAACTTGGACACACGGCACCGATGCTATATCCCCGTCACAACGTTGTTGCGAGGGGATAACAAGAAAGCAGCCTGAGGGACAGCCAAATCCCCGCCGCATTTTGTATCAAGGCTCAACCTTGTGACCTTCAACTGTGACCTTGATTTGGCATGGTTTATTTATGTGTTCTGCCTATCAGCACCCCTCACAGCTCACTGAGGGGGACATTTGACCAAAGTTTAATGAAAATCCTTTAAAGGGTAAAGGAGATATGGAAGGGACACAAAATTCAAAGTTTCAAACTCGTGACCTTCCGATTTGACCTTGACCTGGTGTCGGCATGATTCATTTATGAACTCTGCACATGAGCTCACTGAGGGGAATGAAAATCCTTTGAGGGGTAAAGGAGATATGGAACGGACACAAAATTCAAAGGTTTACTCTCGTGACCTTGACCTTGAGTCGGCATGGTTAAATTATGGGATCTGCACATCAACTGACTGAGGCGGATAATGGACCAAAGTTTGATGAGAATCCTTGCAGGGGTAAAGGAGATATGGAACGAACATAAAATTCAAAGTTTTAAACTCTTGACCTTCAGATGTGACCTTGATCTTGAGTCGGGATGGTTCATTTATGGGTTCTGCACATCATCTCACCGAAAAGAATAGTTGACCAAAGTTTAATGGAAATCCTTCCAAGGGTAAAGGAGATATCGAACGGAAATAAAATTCCAAGTTTCAAACTAGTGACCTTCAACTGTGACCTTGACCTTGGGTCGGCATGGTTCATTAATGGGTTTTGCACATCAGCTCACTGAGACGAATAATTTACCAAAGTTTAATGAAAATCTTTTAAAGGGTTCGGGAGATATGGAGCGGACAAGAAAGTGTTACGGACAAACAGATGGACAGACGTACGACCAGACGGCCAGCCGGACAGACGAAGGCCATTCCTATAATCCCCGCTCCGCTTCGCGGCGGGGGATTAAAAATAATGTATAGGGTGTCTGTAAACCCCAGTTTTCTCTATACAAAGTGGGGTTTACGGGGATGTTCATTACACCGAATTGTCAACGTCATGTTGTTAATATAGGATCTTACATGAGTGTTCATGTATTATTGAATTTATTAAACGAGTTGAGGAAAAGGGATAAAATGCGAGGCTGCGCCGAGCATTTTATCCCTTTTCCTTTTCCTCAACGAGTTTAATGAATTCAATAATACATGAGCACGAATGGAAGATTCTATTTATCATATGACATTTAAAACGCATTTTATTCACGATTGTTTACAAAAATGTCAATTTTCCGCCGTTAGTAAACGCGACGTCGTTTAGGACGCCGTACATGTAACCTTACGGGTCGTATCTAGCTAATTTGCATATTTAATCCACTAGTGGATTATCGAAAATATTACATGACGTTATACACTCTCAGACGCGACGTCATATGATAAAAATGTTGTTTTTTTCTTATGAAAAATTGCCATATTTTCTTATTTCTGCTTCAGTCATAGATCGTTAATACTCGTTAGAACCGCCTCAAAGTGTATCCACAGTCTATGATTTTGAGCACGAATAAGGAAAATAATGTATACCCCTGCAAATTCCACTTTTCTCTTTTTAAGGTTGGGTTTACAGAGTCTTTTTTTTTTCACGGATTTGTTACCCTGATGCTCTCAAAATGCTACATTGTTTTAGCGGATACCCTACAATGATCAACGAAGTGGAATTTATTAAACAGTAGAGAGGGAATGTTATTTTTTCCATTTCTACACTTCTTTTTTATATGAGGTATATCATCTAAAGAAGAAGCCATCTGATCAGGATCTACATTGTTTGTCATTCAGGTTGTGACTTTTTTGCAATAATTTGCATCAAGTAATCTGATTGGTTGGTATTCAGTAGTGGGTGTGGCATATTTAAATATTCAGCAGGACAAGGTTAACAATGGGTGTGACTAAATCAATTAATTTAGCGGGATATCGGTTCCTAATAGGCCACCGGTGTGAGCATCTCTATTCGGGAATTTTTGCATCTTTTTTAGGTTTAACATCAACTTGATTTCGGAGGCAATAACCAAGGCTTTCCTTTCAAGCCTTGAAAAGACCGTGAAAAACTCGAAAAGAATTTTACGTCCCAATGGGGCACTTGCGATCACAACGGAACTCCCAACGCTTTTCCGAGAAGCTACAGACTAGTCAACGGTAAAAAAACATTTTTTTTTTTTGTTTCGCGGAGAAACCGACCAACGCGAAATCGGCTATTTTCTCCGTGAAACCGCGAGAAAACATAAAATCAGCGAGAAATTTCCCGGTTTCGCGGAGGAAATTCGCGGAGATTCTCGGTGAAAATTTGACCGATTGCTTTCACTGAAAATGTATTTACCCGCGTTTCGCGGAGGAAAAACAAAAACAAACAAAAAACTGGGCTTACGAGAATGCAAAAGACAAAATTTCGGCTTATTATTATTTCTTTGTTTGTTTGACCTTGTTTTTGTAAACGAAAGCAAATGGTAGTCATTGTTAAATTATAATCAAATATTCTTTCATGTTACACAATTATGGTTTAATAATTTATTTCTCCAACGAAAATAGGTCGATTTATACTTTACCCCCTTAAACCCCACTTTCATATAGTAAAACTGGGGTGTACATGGGTATACACTATTTATCTTATTTCTGCTCAAAAATGGATTGTCGGTACTCATTAGAACCGCCTCGCCGAGGCGTTCTAAAGAGTATCCACAATCGTGAGCAGAAATATGAATAATGTCAGAATTTTTATCTAAACAGTTTTCGCTTTTTATAGTAAAATTTTTAATATATTTGAATATGATTGCATATGGGTGTATTATCGTGGTGTGTACTAAGAATAGTCCGTTTTAAAATGATATAAACGGTAAACATACAAGGAAAAAAACAACGCCGTTCTTCTACCTATAGTAAAGCGTCACGAGCGAACCCCCAATACTTACATGTACAAGTGCTCCATGAGTGCCGTTTGAAACCAGGACCCTTTGAGCCGGCCAAATTAAAATGTGGAAACTAGGTTTGTGTGTTTGATTCGAGAATTAATTGCAGAGTATTGAGGCAGAAGGACAAGTTGATGACAGCAGTGGCTTCCCTGACTACGCCGCAGACATGCTTGGCAACAGCATCAGTGATATCGCAACTCAATCTTTTGTAGATGGTTCAGTCTCTTATCGGAACTTTCTAAATGGGCAGTTTGATTAAATAAATGTACATGTACCCGACAACACTTTTTGTGTCATTTTTGTTGCCTCCAAATTTGAGGGACTTGAGGCATCAGTCACAACAACTGATGTCTGCTGTGTTGTCTGTTTGTTTGTTTGAGTTGAGGTTTAACGTCCCTGTCAACAATATTTAGGTCATTTTGGAGACGTTGCTTCGAATTTTGTTCGACTTTTACCCGACACTGAAATGAATGACGTCTCAAGCCCTGCCGCCCAATGAAAACAATAGGGCTTATAAGCATGTACGGTCTGACTTGAAGGCGGGAGCTTTGTTGTAGGCTTGTTGCATTAAACGTCATTGTTGCAAACAGTGTGGACCCCGATCATACTCCACCGCATTACGAAAACATCTATATTCTTTTCACTCCATTAAACCCCAACTTTCTATAGCAAACCTGGGGTTTACGGGGGCAATATTGATTTCTTGGTTATTTTGCTTAAAAACATCCAGGCTATTCTAACGAGTTGCTACATTTAAAATGTATCTTTTGAGCACATTTTAGGGGAAAAAGCAACTTTTTCCCTGAAAAAAAAAAAAAAAAAAAAAAAAATTATAGACAGTAAAATTTAAAGGGTTCTGGAAATGGATTCTTTTTTCTTTTTCCCTAGATTCTGTTTATCATTTTATACCTTGTCTCTGTAAAAGAAGCTCTGATAAAATCTGCACTTTTGAGTAAACTCAAATAATTCTCTCTGGGCAGAAAATCGGATAGCAATCGCTGAAACTCGGAATCAACCAGCTGTCTGACGTCATGCTAGAAAGTTATTTATCAGCTGTTTGTACAAGTAATGGTGATTTCTTGTGTAACACAAACTGGTGTTGGAAATATAAATCAAGGAAATCTTTATCCTACCTGTAGTATTAACCCATTTTGTACCGGAAACCCCAAAACGGGTATCCTGGCAAACAGTGCAGGACCAGATCAGACTTTACAGAAGCTTCTGTCTCTATAACTTTATGTTCTAAACACTTTAGTAGTGAACAGTATGAAACTTACCCAGTTTGGTTACACAAATGCAAGACAAAAAATTCTAGACATTGAAATACAAAGTTCACAAACTTGAAAGAGAGCTTCAAACCAAAAACTGAACATATGAAAAAAGGAGACAAGCAGGAGGAGTACATTTACTTGTACTTGCATGTGAAAAGCGAAGGTTTGCCTGAACTGCCCACATAATTATCTATATTAGCATAATAAATACATAAATAAATAAAACCTTGCAAGAAAGAATATATATAGTGATAACTGAATTATAATTGTCTTTTTCCATATAAACTGTTGTGGGTATTCAGTAGAACCACCTCACTGTGGTGGTTCTAATGAGTACCCATATTCTGCATATAAAACGTGTTGTTGATATTCATAAGAACAATACAGTTACTCATTAGGAATGCCTCGCATGTTGTGGGTGTTAGAACTGCCTCACTTATGAAGTTAGAATGAGTACCAACATTCTACATACAAAATTTGTATTGTGGATATTCATTAGAAGCACTACATGTACTCTTTAGAATGCCTCACCAAGAACCGAGAGGCCGGCCTCGGTAGCTGTGCGGATGCACGTCTCACTGGCGATCAGGAGGACGCGCGTTCGATACCTGCCGAGGTCGGCAACATTCTTCCTTAGAGATTGATCATGAAATCTTTTATACGGTCATTCTCTCCCTTCCGACCGGCCGCGATAGCTCAGTTGGTAGAGTGTCCGCTCCGGGGAACGGGAGGTCACGGGTTCGATCCCGGGGCACGACATACCAAAGTCTTTAAAAAAAATGGTACTAGCTGCTGCTCGCTTGGCACTCAGATTTACGGGGTAGGGCTAGGACTGGTCGACCCAGTGTCAGGATAATGTGACTGGGTGTGGTATCATGTAATGTGTCTGGGACATGATACTTCAATGAGGCAGCACTATACAAGTGCGCATTGAGCTCCCTGTCGCAACCAGACACCGTCGTGATATGACTGAAAAATTGTTGACGTTAAACCCGAATTCACACACACACTCTCCCTTCCGCTGAATTAAGAAGGGCAGTTGTCAGTTTCTGGCGGAAGAATGTGCACTGTACAGGTTCACCACTTATGTATAAGGAAAGTGGATAGGTAAAACTGCCCAGCTCAAAATGCCCTAAATAGTGTTGACTGGGCCGTTAAACTCCGAAATAAACAAACTAAGAAACTCATGTTGTGGGTATTAGAACCACCTCATTTATGCAGTACCCACATTCTGCATACAAAACCTTTATTGTGGATATTCATTAGAACCACTACATGTACTCCTTAGAAATGCCTCATCAAGAACCGAGCCTCATGTTTTGTGTATAAGAACAGAACCGCCTTGCTGATGCGGTTCTAATGAGTACCTGCATCCAAAACCAATGTTGTGGGTATTCATAAGTACCACTACAGGTACTCATTAGAAATGCCTCACCGAGAGCTGAGAGCCTTATGTGGGTATTAAAACAGCATTGCTGAGACAGTTCTAATGAAGACCAACAACATGGGTTTTTTATTATGTGGGTACATGTATTCCTTGGAACCTCGCCATACGGGTTCTGATGAATACCCACAATATATTTTATATCAAGTTCTGCCCCATTGTATTCCATTTTATTGTAATTAATTGATAAAAGTGTGATGTAGTCAATGTAAATATTCTATCCCTATCATCCAAACTTTCTAGCATGACGTCAGAGCACATCTGAGGTTTATCTCAATACCTGTCGGAATTTCTCGCAGCAGAAGCAGTAGCAATAAAAATCTAGAGATTTACACACTGATAAATCCACTTCTAGACTACATAAAAATTAGCTGTTTTCAGCAGATGAATGCATTTAGTGATTTTTATCATTTTTTTTATAATTTCAAATCCATTTCTAGTCCCCTTTAAGTATTATTTTGAATAGGCGTGTTTTTGCATTGTGTAAGACTGTCTGAGATGGGTCCACACTGTCTACTTGTATGCAATATATAAATAAAAGATGCATCAGACGGCCTTAATAGACAACATTTTGAGGCGCATTGTTCTCATCGCATCTGGTTTGACATGTATAGTTGAGTTCTTTTCAGCTTCATAGTGTTAACACTTTTGGAAACAAGAGGCCCATGGGCCACTACGCTCACCAGAGGTCATGTGGTTTTACCATATACAGGCAAGATGCCCATCTTGGTCATGTGACAACAATACCACGAATAATGTTTAATTGCCTCACCCCCATAGAGGCTTATCATGTAATTTGATTTCAATCAGCACAGCCCTTTTACTGGAGAAGAAGATAAAAATTCTGAATCTGAGCCGTCCAAGACAAAGGTCAGTAATAATGACCTTGACCTTTGGAATTAATAAAATTCCATTCAGCTAACTGCAAATATCATTTTTGATGTCACAGCCTACCAGGCAATCAGAAATATCCACTACTTTGCCATTTTTCCATACAAATGTCTAAGTGACCAAACTTGACCTTGACATTAAACAGGTCATGGTCAATTAAAGGTCATCATTTGAACAAACTTGGTAGGGTCGGAGTCCCTGATTCTGCATACCAAGTTTCAAGATCATCGGCCATCCGGTTCTTGAGAAGAAGATTTTTAAAGGTTCTTACCATATGTGGGCATGGCGGCCACATTGGTCATGTGACCTAGTCCTCACGAACAAACATTTGTTCCCTAATTCCATAGAGGCTCCACATGTAATTTGGTTTCAATTGGCCAAGTAGTTTAAGTGAAGAAGAAGATAAAAAATACTGAATCTGAGCCGTCCTGACAAAGGTCGGTAAATGACCTTGACCTTTAGAACTGATAAACTTCCATTCAGCTGATTGTAAATACCATTTCTGATGCCACTAGCTAACAAACAATCAGAAAAATCCACTGTTTTGCTACTTTTCCATACAAATGTCTAAGTGACCAAATTTGACCTTGACGTAAAACAGGTCAAGGTCAACCAAAGGTCATCATTTGAACAAATTTGGTAGGGCCGGAGTCCCTGATGCTGCATACCAAGTTTCAAGATCATCGGCGATTGGGTTCTTGAGAAGAAGATTTTTAAAGGTTTTTACCATATATAGGCATGGCGGCCATATTGTTCATGTGACCCAGTCCTCACGAACAAACTTTCGTTCCCCCATTCCATAGAGGCTCCACATGTAATTTGGTTTCAATTGGCCAACAACTTTAAGTGAAGAAGAAGATAAAAATACTGAATCTTAGCCGTCCTGGACAAAGGTCGGTAAATGACCTTAACCTCTGAAACTGATAAATTTCCATTCGGCTGATTGCAAATACCATTTCTGATGCCACTAGCTAACATACAATCAGAAAATCCACTGTTTTGCCATTTTTCCATACAAATGTCTAAGTGACCAAATTTGACCTTGACGTAAAACAGGTCAAGGTCAATCAAAGGTCATCATTTGAGCAAATTTGGTAGGGCCCGAGTCCCCGATGCTGCATACCAAGTTTCAAGATCATCGGCTATTCGGTTCTTGAGAAGAAGATTTTTAAAGGTTTTTACCATATATGGGCATGGCGGTCATATTGGTCATGTGACCCAGTCCTTCCGAACAAACTTTCGTTCCCCCTTCCCATAGAGTCTCCACATGTAATTTGGTTTCAATTGGCCAAGTAGTTTCAGAGGAGATGTTGTTTGAAAATGTTGACGACGCAGACGCAGACACAGGCGCAGACGACGACGACGACGACGGACCAATGCCTATACTATAAGCTCCCCTGGAGCCTTCGGCTCTGTTGAGCTAAAAAGTGAAGGTCCTGATCAAATGCCGCGTTCTGCGTTGTCTGGTCTTGGGCTTCACTACTTGCTAGAATCCAGTTTTCGGGCATTCAGAAATATTCTCTAGAGAGCAAAGAGTGACAGTAAACGAATTTCCCATATTCAAGTTTTCAGAGTTTGTACTTTTTATAGTAAAACTCGCCTTACACTTAACAGTCATTATTTACCTTATTTTTTACTCAAAAACATAGATGGTGGTTACCCGTCAGAAGCACCTCACTAAGGCTTTTGAGCATCTATAATCTATATTTGGGTGATATAAAGGAAAGACGCCATGGTTGACTCGAATGTAGGAAAAAAAGAACAAGGAAAAAAGTTTCAGGAAAAAAGTATCGAAAAAAAGTATCAGGAAAAAATATCAGAAAGAAAGTATCTGAAAAAGGATATATAAAAAGTTATGTAATGTCATCTTAAGAAATGACATTTGAAGCCCTGCCGCCCAGTGAAACTAAATAGGGTTCATGTCCATGGGCAGTCCGACTCGTACCACTTTGCCTGAGCAGGCTTAGACCCTTTAAGCGGTTTACCAGTACTTTAAACCCCACATTGAGATGAAATAACATCTCAAGCCACCCAAGGAAACGGGCATGGAAACCCGACTCGCATCATTTTTAACTGTGGGTTAATTGTATCAATTCCTGATCACTGCCTTCACTATTATTTTTCTATGAGCATGGAGGTCCGACTTCCACCACTTTTGTTTGTTTAATTCCAGGCTTAACGTCCCCGTCTACACTATATAATAAAAATCAAAAATGAGTTCCTTTAAGAGCAAAGAAAACATTCATAAGAAAGAAGAATGGTCATACTACGTGGTTTCGGCTAATTAAGCCTCATCAGTGACCCTGTAATGATACGGCAACGAAAGCCAGAGGAAATATACTGCAATTTTGCGAATTGCGAATAGGCAGTCGATTCAAAGACTGATATAAATCAAAATGTGGTCCAAATAATTAAAAACCTGTCTAGAATATGAGTCTAAACCAATAATTTATTTCTGATTACTCAGAATATTCACGCTGATCTCAAAGGACCAAAAGTAAAATATAAACTGCACTATGGTTGATGTACGGGGAGGCGTTTTACGGCCATCACACGGCACAACATCAGCTGCAGTGAAGGCAAATAAAAATCAAAAATGAGTTTTTTAAGAGCAATGAAAACATTCATAAGAGAGAAGATGGGTCATACTACGTAGTTTTGAATAATAAAGCCTCATCAGTGACCCTGTAATGATCCGGCAACGAAAGCCAGAGTATGTTGCAAACTCACAACCTAGCCTTCACTGACCTTTTCTTCACTTGAATACGATTCTTGTGAAGAATGCGAAGAGAAATTAATAAGTTTTATGAACCTTTCAATAATCTTTCACGCATGTCGAATCTTTCATGCCGCACTGAGGTGAGCGTGCGCAAGATAACATGGAGAAAATCATTTGACCATTCGTTAGTTGATCATGTTGTATCACATGAAAAGTGAGCGAGGCGGGTCCCCGTCATCCGTGACTTGAAGAAATAAATGTAGATTCGGCAGCAGGGTGCTTCCATGCAGAGCTGAAACCAATCCCGCATGATTTGTTTGTATTCGATTGGTACGGTCCAGTCAACACTATTTAGGTCATTTTTGAATCGGTCAGTTAACCCTGGACTGGTTTATACGTAAGAGGGTGACCAGCAGAAGGCACATTCTTTCGCCAGAAACTGACAACTGCCCGTCTCGAATCAGCGAAAGGGAGAGAATGACCAGACGAATGGTTTCATGATGGATTACCGCGAAGGAATGTTGCCCGGTAGGTATCAAATCCGTTTCATCCTGTTCATCAGTAAATTCATCCACAGCGAAGAAACCTAATGACCTTATGATTAAGAGTCAGCGCCCTTACCCATTAGAACACAGGGACCAGTTACCTTTGGGGTGTACAGTAGACTTAACAAGATACCCACGTTGCATGTCTATACAAACTTCGCTGATTATCTGGAAAATTTTGTTGTCCTGCTTCAAGTTAGAGATAAGACTTATATGCAGCCTTGGAATGCCCGCAATTTCCCCATATTTATGTACATGTTTGAGCAAATTTGAATTGTAAAGGCAAGAAACACAAGCGGGCCTCATTGGCCTACTCTTAAACATTAGATCCCTCACTCGGCACCGATGATGTTTAATTACTCGCAGTGTAAGAAAAGGATCAACCAAAATGTAGAGTGAGGTCAGCGCCCACACATACATGTACAAGCAGGATCTCTGTTATTTATACACTGAGTTTGATTTTTCTAAAGTCTTTACTGGAGAAAAAGTAAAGTAATCCAAATATGGTGAACCGATAGAAAATCAACAGTTTTCAATTTATGAGGCATTTACACAACAGTCAACAGGAACACCAAAAAAAAAAATGTGTTTGTGAAACACTGATGCCCCCGGACAGCGCATGTTAAATATGAAAGCAGTATCACTAAGCAACCAAAAGGTATGGCCAAGAAATGTAGGCGCTAGAGCGATGACAATTTTTTTCTAAAAATAGCCACAGTGACCTTGACCTTGAGGTCATGACCTTGAAAGTCGAACTCGCTCGAGATATTGTCATAAGGAACATTTGTGTTAAGTTATATTGAAATCAGTAAAGAAATGTTGGCGCTAGAGCGATGACAAAGTTTTTCTAAAAATAGCCACAGTGACCTTGACCTTGAGGGGAGGGGGGGTGTCTGGATGGACACAAATTATGGTACCACTAGAAAGGTCTTGTGACAAGGAGTGCACTTGTGAAATATGAAAGCCCTACTACTTACCAATCGAAAGTTATGGCCAATGTTAAAGTTTATAAAAGTAGGTCAAACGTCAAGGTCAAGGTCAAGAGGTCAAAAATTATGGTACCACTAGAAAGATCTTGTGACAAGGAGTGCACATGTGAAATATGAAAGCCCTACCACTTACCAATCGAAAGTTATGGCCAATGTAAAAGTTTTTAAAAAGTAGGTCAAACATCACGGTCAAGGTCACAAGGTCAAAAGTTATGATACCACTAGAAAGGTCTTGTGACAATGAATGCACATATGAAATATGAAAGCCCTATCACTTACCAATCGAAAGTTATGGCCAATGTTAATGTTTTTAAAAAAAATGAAAAAAAATAGGTCAAAGGTCAAGTTCAAGGTCACGAGATCAAAAATTATGGTACCACTGGAAAGGTCTTATGATAAGGTATACACATGTGAAATATGAAAGCTCTATCTATTACCATTCAAAAGTTATGCCCAATGTTAAGGATTTTGTAGACAGACAAACAGACAAACGGACAAAATTTTGAAAAAAAATAGGTCAAAGGTCAAGTTCAAGGTCACGAGATAAAAAATTATGGTACCACTGGAAAGGTCTTGTGATGAGGTATACACATGTGAAATATGAAAGCTCTATCTATTACCATTCAAAAGTTATGCCCAATGTTAAGGTTTTTGTAGACAGACAAACAGACAAACGGACAAACAGACAGACAGACCAAAAACTATATGCCCCCGAATCTCTTAGATTCCGGGGGCATAAAAAACATTCATTAGGTTCATACTGCGTTGTTAAGTGCATAAAATGCAAACCATTAAGATTCCAACCGGATCAAAATCATACTTTACGATCGCCAGAATTGTCGCTCTTGTGCAAAGAACATGCATTTCGTCATATGCTTCAAACTTTGTGTACGAAATTTGAATGCATGAAAAAATGCACGCACATTGTCAAATATACATGTAAATGTAGGTATTGGCAGATTGTGCGGAGAAACGCCGTGAACATCTTCACCTGTACTAATTGTCTTTCTCCGAGGAAAAACGATTTTCGAGGAGAAATTTCGCGGCGTTTTAAGAAGAAATTTACCGCTTTGAAACGCGATTTTTTTTTCTTCTCGGAGAAATTGCTCGCTTGTTCTCTGTGAAAAAAGCCTATTACCGCGTTGAAAAAATGGATTTTTACCGTAGCTGGTCTGTATATGGTACATGCAGCTTCAACCTGGAATCGGAGAAAAAAATCGAACACACTCATGCTTGCCAAACAATATGTAACATTGTTTAAAAAATATGGCTTCAAATGTTTTGCAGCCATGAACCTTCTCAGCGCGACAGAGAAGTTACTTGTCGTTTACCACGATCCCGAGGGGCCTCTGAAGGAATCCTGGAGGGTAGGAACTAGTCACTATGGGGTTGCCAAGGATTGGGAGGTAGAGTATATGGAAAGAACACTTTGCGAGATGAAAGAGAAGGATCTTCTGAAGAAGTTCAAGGAAGAGAATGACAAAACTTTGGAAATTGGGATATCAACTCTTTTTGTGTGTGTTTCTCTCTGACACAATCCTTTACTATTTTTTTTATTTAACAGTTTTTATAGCTTTACACATGAAATTTATACGTGTTTTACACGTACATATTGCCCGGTAGGTATTCATGCTAGTGTTTAATAGCTTATATCCGCATTCTCCTGCTTACTAGACTGTTCAACGACAAGACAGTTCAGCGACACTTTTGAAGACAGTACCCCAACAAATTTCTTGACCGGTTATCGTCAGTGCCGTCAGTAGCTGCATATCTTGTTGTGTAGAATCACGTGCTGTAGCAGTGCCAATACTGGTTTTATCTGTTGTCCCAATACTGGGTTTTTGAATAATTGGCTTACAAGCAAATAATTAGGTTGCAGTCTGAGACATATAGTTAACAAGTAAAAGCTTTAGTAAAGTTTTTCATTCACATTTTAATCGATAATGTCAACCCAAGTTTTGTTTGACTTTAGGTTTAACGTCCCCGTCAGCACTGTATTGGTCATTTTGGAAACGTTGTTTCCAATTGTTTTTTTTAATTTTACCAGACATTAAGATGAAATGACATCTCAAGCTCAAACGACCAGTGAAACCAATAGGGTTTATATTCATGGACGGTCACACTCGCACCACTTTGCCTGGGCAAACTTAGAACCTCTATGCTGTTTACCAGTATTCGTGTGCAGTCAACTTTAGTTCTGTGTGGAAGCACCATGCAGCCAATTCTATTTCTTCAAGACACTATGGGCGAGGGCAGTCGACCAGGTTACTAAGCACAAAATCTTTTTCAGCGTTAAAGTGGCTATCACTGATTTGTTGGTTTCGCCGTTAGGTCAGCGTGTTGGGTTATAGCGTAAGCTGTAGAATCTGGGCTTGAATCATGCATGGGGTGTACTTGGCAAACAGTGTAGGTCCGGATCAGACGCCACAGAACGCTGCGACTGATGAGGATCTATACCGTTTACTTAAGTAACATTGAAACAGAATGTACTTCAAACTCCACATGTTACAAAACATATACATCAGCTGCATCAAATAATTACGACTCTAAACTTACACCAGGTATTCAAGAATTTCATAGGACGTTTGTTTTAGCTCCAGCAGACAAGGCAATGTGGTCGTTGTTAGTTATGATGTCCCGTTCCGTTGAAAACCAATCTGAAATCATTGAAGCCTATAGCTCGACTTCTAAATATTTGATATTTTATTAAATATTGACAATACCTATTTCGATGGTTTGATCAGTCAAATTTGCCCCCCCCCCCCCTCCCCAGTACTTCAGTTAAATAAAGCAAATTCTTCTTATACCGAGGCCCCATTTTGGGGATTTACATCTATCTATTGTAGATGGGTTTGCTTTGCTCCCGCAAAATTGATGATAAACGCGATGATTTTGATTCTGAGATTGCAAATATTCCTTACTTGGATGGTGATGTTCATCGTGTGGCATCCTATGGCGTTTATATTTCACAATAATTCGATTTGCCAGAGTTTCTAGTGTAACCTACTTCAACACCCGTAAAATTTGTTAACTGCTAAACACCTTAGTCAGGGTTATCGGTATCATAAATTACGCAAAGCCTTTTCAAAATTGTATAGACGTCAATCCGATTTAATTTCTAAATTCAATGTTGGACTTAAATCTTTTCTGCAATAAGGTCTCTATAGGAACCCGTATTTTATGGTGAAATAGTATATAAATTCAGAAAAAATGTATAACTGCAATGATTACAGCAGCCAATTTCGTAAAATCGTTCTTCAATATAAAAAGATTGGGTACAGCATAAATGTTATACGACAGACTGCATGCATGGTAGTAAATCCAGTCACGGTTGGCAACTTTGCTTCCCTCTTTAATTGCACGCCGGTGGATCAGGCCTCAGATTCCATGACGGTTCCAGCGTAAAGGTTTACTGAGAATTAGAGAATTTAATTTTAAATAATGTTGGTTGGTGCTTGATGCTCTGCCTCTGGTCGGGCCCATCGGTGTCTAACTGTTGGCTTTCTTTCACCTCGTTGTTTCGTGTCTGTGTTTCTTTCCCTTCGGAGCTTTTGGTTAATTGTGTCGATTTCTGAGCATCGCCTTAACTTCTTTTTTTACAGAGTGTTCGTATTTCTTTCAAATCCAACATCATTCAGGATACCGCCCATTATAACATGTTAGAAAACATGTTATACTTTTCTTGTTTATACTGTATCTTGCTCGAACAATGTACTCTAGAGAGATAATGTGTATCTCGAGAGAGCATTTCGAACGAACCCGAGATGTGAAGTCCCGCAGCTTGACTCGTGTTGTCTGTATGATGGTGCTTTTATCCTTAAAATTGGAAAGTTTTACAATTATTTGGGGAGTTTTATCCCTGTTACATCTGGTCCCTCTTAATATCGATCGTGGTTTGTTTCTTTGAATTGAGGTTTAACGTGTCCGTCGACACTAATAAGGTCATTTTGGAGATGCAGTTTCCAGTTTTGTGGTTTTACCCGACATTGACATGAAATGACAAAAAAAGGCTCATATGTGTTCTGCGCAAAGTAAAAATGGGTACAATTCCGGATTTGTCCTGCGCAAAGTGAGAATCGGGACAAAGTATGAATGATCATTTTTCAGTATTTATTTTATGATGAATTGCAATAATGAATCCTATTATTAAATCATTTATAATAAATTCTTGAGAAATTTATTAAATATGCAAATAGTTTGGAAACAGAATAAAGACGTACATTTCGAAATCATATTTCGTGTAAAGATGTCTGGTAGTAACTGAACTAGAATGATACATTTTTTAACATATTAATTATGTTACAATTCGGATTCAATTATTATTTTTTTTTTTAGTTTTGGTTTTACGGCCCTTTCAAGATTATTTCACTCATTTCGAGCCGATCGTTAATCGGAGTTGGGCGAAAACCAGAGTCCCCGGAGAAAAACTACCCGACCTTCTGTTTCAGGACTTGGCATCTCACATGTTGCCCGATGAGAGATCTAATGAGTAGTTTAGGTGGTAGTACCAAAGCGTTAATCCAAAATCATTAGTCCGTAGACAAAATGGCAACTAACAATGTTCAGATCAACAGACATGGACTCCAGAAGAGTGTAATCAGGCGTTATGATTGAGAGTCAGCGCTTGTACAAGTTAGGCCATGGAGCCGCACATCATTTTATACATGAAAAGTAAATGTTAAAAGTTATAAACAAAACAGTTAAATACAACGTTTTCCCAAACAGTAGGTACAGACACAAGAAAGGATCCAAATCAATGCGTGTGCGTATGTATGCGCGAGCGACTTCAATGTGGCGTTTCTTACTGACATCCCATTCAGCGGCGTTTTCATAAAATATCACAACTTTTCTTCTGTAAATGCTCTTTCCAGAACAACCAAATGACTATACAGAACAAGAATTTAGCCACCAAAGACACACGCAAGCATTGAGCAATAATTTGGGATGGGTGGATGACAGGATGTGGATGTAAGCCTTTTGCCCTACAATAATTTTAATAAGCATGTTACATGTCCAGTTTTCGAGTACAATGGTACACCCCAAACAATGTGGAGTGGGGTATAAGTTGTTCCGTACATTTTAAAAAATGATTTTGTGTAACCGTAAGAAACGCTTACTAAGAGTGATTTCACAATAAGAGACATTAAGGACGTCTTTAAAACAGATGTGTTTTCATACTGATATGTTGAAAACAAAATAACCTCTTTAATATTTTTTAATCTATTTTAACTTAATATTTTTTTTCCGAAAACTGGCACCAAATACAGGGGCTGAAAAAAGCCAATGCATCCTTTCATCAAAACACTTATATCTGATTTGAATCCGACTACTTTGCACAGAGACAATTTACCGTGACAAACAATCGATAAGTTAACACCATAACCCTTGCGCAATTCTAGAATTGTACCGGTGCAATTCCGGAATTGTTGGGCAAAGTGATAATTCCTACTTTGCGCATTACAATTCCGAATTGTGCCGATTCCCCTTTTGCGCAGAGCATTGGATGTTCTGACTCATACTACTTTGCATGTGCATGCTTAGTCCTTTTAAGTCCTTCTTAGCGGTTAACCAGTTCCCATGTGTGGTCAGATTCAGCTCTGCGTGGAAGTACCATGCAAGCCCCGATGGGCGACGGCGAGTATCGATCGTGTCTCCCTGCTGTAACTCAAGTGTTTCACTCACAGTCATAAAATCCTGACGTTTATGATCTGATTCTTCCCACCTTTCCGACACGTGTGCACGTATGCCATGAAACATTGTTATTACTCCTAGAATATCCTCCGTTGCAGGGTGTCCGAAAAGAAAGTTTACACTTTAAAATGGTCAATAATTTGCTCAACCTGTTTATATTTTTATCGTCAATATATCACTTTAAAGGTCTTGAATAGACTTTTGCATTGATTGCTATATATAAGCGCCAAAATATATAACGTTTTGACGCCATTACGACATACATATAAACAATATTTCCAAGATGGCGCGTTTGACATCGGATCAACGAATCTTAATTGTGAAACATTATTACGAACCAGATGCTTTTAGCTTTTTGAGTGTTACCATATATGGGTATGGCGTCCATTTTGGTCATGTGACCTGGACCTAAAACGGTTCCCCCAATAAATGCGCCTTATCGTAAATATATCTTATACTTTAGTACTGTATTCTGAATCGTTTGCAGGATAAAATGCATTCTCACTTTTCCAATACAAAAGCATATGTGTCAAAGTTTGACCTAGGCACAAAGAAGGTCAAGGTCAACCAAGGGTCACCATTTTAGCAATTTATGATGGGCCTACGCCCCAGATGCTATTTATCAAGTTTCGTGGAAATCTGCACAGTGGTTCTGGAGAAGACTATTTTTGAAGGGTTTTTACCATATATGGCTTGGCGGCCATTTTGGTCATGTGACTTGGACCCCATGAGCAAATTTTGGTTTCCCCCACCCCATAGAGGCTCCATATGAAATTTGACTTCAAACGGCCCAACGGTTTCCGAGGAGAAGCGGTTCGCAAATTTTCACATTTTCGTCTCGGCGAAGTTATACAAAATGGAATGTAATATTTCGCAAGTTCATTTGTAAGATCTCATTGATATCTATCAGTATGCCAAAAATTGTTTAAATATTCCAAGCGGTTAAGTCACTATCACCAATTTTCACAAACGGGTTACGGACGGACAGACAGACAGACCATATATGGCTCGGCGGCCATTTTGGTCATGTGACCTGGACCCCATGAGCAAATTTTGGTTTCCCCCGGCCCATAGGGGCTTCATATGAAATTTGACTTCAATCGGCCCAACGGTTTCCGAGGAGAAGCAGTTCGAAAATTTTCACATTTTTCGCCTCGGCGAGGCTATACTAAATGGAATGTAATATTTCGCAAGTTCATTGGTTAGATCTCATTGATATCTATCAGTATGCCAAAATGTTTAAATATTCCAAGCGGTTAAGTCACTATCACCAATTTTCACAAACGGGTTACGGACGGACCCAAAGAGGTCAAGGTCAACCCAGGGTCACCATTTTAGCAATTTATGATGGACCTACGTCCCAGATGCTATTTATCAAGTTTCGTGGAAATCTTCCCAGTGGTTCTGGAGAAGACTATTTATGAAGGGTTTTTACCATATATGGCTTGGCGGCCATTTTGGTCATGTGACCTGGACCCCATGAGCAAATTTTGGTTTCCCTATCCCATAGAGGCTCCATATGAAATTTGACTTAAATCGGCCCAACGGTTTCCGAGGAGAAGCAGTTCAACAATTTTCACATTTTTGCCTCGGCGAGGCTATACTAACTGGAATGTAATATTTCGCAAGCTCATTGGTTAGATCTCATTTATATATCAGTATGCCAAAAAATGTTTAAATATTCCAAGCGGTTAAGCCACTATCACCAGTTTTCACAAACAGGTTACGGACGGACAGACAGACAGACCATATATGGCTTGGCGGCCATTTTGGTAATGTGACCTGGACCACATGAGCACATTTTGGTTTCCCGAATCCCATAGAGGCTCCATATGAAATTTGACTTCAATCGGCCCAACGGTTTCCGAGGAGAAGCAGTTCAAAAATGTTCATATTTTTTGCCTCGGCGAAGCTCTACTAAATGGAATGTAATATTTCGCAAGTTCATTGGTAAGATCTCATTGATATCTATCAGTATGCCAAAAACTGTTTAAATAATCCAAGCGGTTAAGTCACTATCACCATTTTTCACAAACGGGTTACGGACGGACAGACAGACAGACCATATATGGCTTGGCGGCCATTTTGGTCATGTGACCTGGACCCCATGAGCAAAGTTTGGTTTCCCCCGGCCCATAGAGGCTCCATAAAAAATTATGAAATTTGACTTCAATCGGCCCAACGGTTTCCGAGGAGAAGCAGTTCAAAAATTTTCACATTTTTTGCCTCGGCGAGGCTATACTAAATGGAATGTAATAATTGCAAGTTCATTGGTAAGATCTCATTGATATCTATCAGTATGCCAAAAATTGTTTAAATACTCCAAGCGGTTAAGTCACTATCACCAATTTTCACAAACGGGTTATGGACGGACAGACAGACAGACCATATATGGCTTGGCGGCCCTTTTGGTCATGTGACCTGAACCCCATGAGCAAATTTTGGTTTCCCCCGTCCCATAGAGGCTTCATATGAAATTTGATTTCAATCGGCCCAACGGTTTCCAAGGAGAAGCAGTTCGAAAATTTTCACATTTTTCGCCTCGGCGAGGCTATACTAAATGGAATGTAATATTCCGCAAGTTCATTGGTTAGATCTAATTGATATCTATCAGTATGCCAAAAATTGTTTAAATATTCCAAGCGGTTAAGTCACTATCACCAATTTTCACAAACGGATTACGGACGGACCCAAAGAAGGTCAAGGTCAAGCCAGGGTCACCATTTTAGCAATTTATGATGAGCCTACGTCCCAGATGCTATTTATCAAGTTTCGTGGAAATCTGCCCAGTGGTTCTGGAGAAGATTATTTTTGAAGGGTTTTTACCATATATAGCTTGGCGGCCATTTTGGTCATGTGACCTGGACCCCATGAACAAATTTTGGTTTCCCTATCCCATAGAGGCTCCATATGAAATTTGACTTAAATCGGCCCAACGGTTTCCGAGGAGAAGCAGTTCAAAAATTTTCACATTTTTGCCTCGGCGAGGCTATACTTAAAGGAATGTAATATTTCGCAAGCTCATTGGTTAGATCTCATTGATATCTACCAGTATGCCAAAAATTGTTTAAATATTCCAAGCGGTTAAGTCACTAGCACCAGTTCTCACAAACGGGTTATGGACGGACAGACAGACAGACCATATATGGCTTGGCGGCCATTTTGGTGATGTGACCTGGACCCCATGAGCACATTTTGGTTTCCCCAATCCCATAGAGGCTCCATATGAAATTTGACTTAAATCGGCCCAACGGTTTCCGAGGAGAAGCAGTTCAAAATTTTTTACATTTTTTGCCTCGGCGAAGCTCTACTAAATGGAATGTAATATTTCGCAAGTTCATTGGTAAGATCTCATTGATATCTATCAGTATGCCAAAAACTGTTTAAATAATCCAAGCGGTTAAGTCACTATCACCATTTTTCACAAACGGGTTACGGACGGACAGACAGACAGACCATATATGGCTTGGCGGCCATTTTGGTCATGTGACCTGGACCCCATGAGCAAATTTTGGTTTCCCCCGGCCAATAGAGGCTCCATAAAAAAATATGAAATTTGACTTCAATCGGCCCAACGGTTTCCGAGGAGAAGCAGTTCAAAAATTTTCACATTTTTTGCCTCGGCGAGGCTATACTAAATGGAATGTAATATTTCGCAAGTTCATTGGTAAGATCTCATTGATATATATCAGTATGCCAAAAATTGTTTAAATATTCCAAGCGGTTAAGTCACTATCACCAATTTTCACAAACGGGTTATGGACGGACAGACAGACAGACCATATATGGCTTGGTGGCCCTTTTGGTCATGTGACCTGGACCCCATGAGCAAATTTTGGTTTCCCCCGTCCCATAGAGGCTTCATAAGAAATTTGATTTTAATCGGCCCGACGGTTTCCGAGGAGAAGCAGTTCGAAAATTTTCACATTTTTCGCCTCGGCGAGGCTATACTAAATGGAATGTAATATTCCGCAAGTTCATTGGTTAGATCTCATTGATATCTATCAGTATGCCAAAAATTGTTTAAATATTCCAAGCGGTTAAGTCAATATCACCAATTTTCACAAACGGATTACGGACGGACCCAAAGAAGGTCAAGGTCAAGCCAGGGTCACCATTTTAGCAATTTATGATGGGCCTACGTCCCAGATGCTATTTATCAAGTTTCGTGGAAATCTGCACATTGGTTCTGGAGAAGACTATTTTTGAAGGGTTTTTACCATATATGGCTTGGCGGCCATTTTGGTCATGTGACCTGGACCCCATGAACAAATTTTGGTTTCCCTATCCCATAGAGGCTCCATATGAAATTTGACTTAAATCGGCCCAACGGTTTCCGAGGAGAAGCAGTTCAAAAATTTTCAAATTTTTTGCCTCGGCGAGGCTATACTAAATGGAATGTAATATTTCGCAAGCTCATTGGTTAGATCTCATTGATATCTATCAGTATGCCAAAAATTGTTTAAATATTCCAAGCGGTTAAGTCACTATCACGAGTTTTCACAAACGGGTTACGGACGGACAGACAGACAGACCATATATGGCTTGGCGGCCATTTTGGTCATGTGACCTGGACCCCATGAGCAAAGTTTGGTTTCCCCCATCCCATAGAGGCTCCATATGAAATTTGACTTAAATCGGCCCAACGGTTTCCGAGGAGAAGCAGTTCAAAAATGTTCACATTTTTTTGCCTCGGCGAGGCTATACTAAATGGAATGTAATATTTCGCAAGCTTATTGGTTAGATCTCATTGATATCTATCAGTATGCCAAAAATTGTTTAAATATTCCAAGCGGTTAAGTCACTATCACCAATTTTCACAAACGGGTTACGGACGGACGGACAGACTGACAGACTGACAGAATGACAGAATGACAGACTGACAGACTGACAGAATGACAGAATAACACGGTGATTTTAGGGCACTCTTAGAAATCAACCGACTTCAGTCGGTTTCTTTTTCTGCGGGTCGTGCAATCTAAATCCGTACCGGACATTGTGAGAAAGTTTAAACAACATTTCAAGCTGTCAGCAGACAACATGTCTAAGAAGTAATTCAGAAGTTTAAACGACAAGGTTCAGTTGCGTTCACGCCAAAAAACTGGTCCACCAAGATCGAGTAGGAGCGATGAAAACATCAGTTGACTGAGAGAAATGCTCATCAATAGCCCAAACAAAATCGGTAAAACGTTCTTCATCTGAAACTGTCATTCCGAAAACATGCGTTAATGTTATTATAAAGAAAGATCTAAAACTTTTCCACTTCAAAATTCAATTTATGCAGAGTTTGAATATTACAGACCAGATGCAAACTAGAAGTGAAGGCAATGATCAGGAATGGATACAATTAACCCACACCTCCCATCAGAGACACCGAAGGGAAAGAAACACAAACATAAAACAACTAGACCGAAATGGAAACATCAATATAGGAAAGCCAAAAGGACAGTTACCTTCTCACACAACGGTCAATTAGCTATCACGAACAAAATTATATCAGACATACACACACTGAAAGACAAGTCATAATAAAAATATAAATCGGCCTTGGAACGGTCAGTGACACGAATTCCACTGGGGTGGGGGAGGGGGGGGTGGGGGTGGGGGCTTTAATCGATTTTACATTGCCACAATCCTGGCCCTTACTTCAGTCGCGATTTATACAAATGATTTGTTCAGTTTACATGAAGGCCTTCTAACCCATCAGTGCAACATCTCCCTGAACAAAAAATCAAACGACCACAGACACGAAGCAACGGTGAGGACTCGACATCAAGAAACCGCTGAAATACTGGAGCAAAAGAAAACAAAGAGTTGGACTCCGATGGGCCCGACCAGAGACAGAGCACCATGCACCAACCAACATTACATAAAACTAGATTCTCTCTAATTCTCAGTAAGCCTTTACGCTGGAACCGTCATAGAATCTGAGGCCTGACCCAGCGGCATGCAATTAAAGAGGGAAGCAAAGTTGTCAACCGTGACTGACTTAACTACCATGCATGCAGTCTGTAGTATAATATTTATATTGTACGCAATTTGTTTTTATATCGAAGAATGATTTTACGAAATTGGGTGCTGAAGTCATTGCAATTATATATTTTTCTGAGTTTATATACTAAGTCACCATAAAATTCGGGTTCCGATAGACCTTGTTGCAAAAGAGATTTAAGTTCAACATTGAATTTTGAAATTAAATCGGAATGACGTCTATAAAATTTTTAAAAAGCCTTTGCGTAGTTTATGATACCGATAACCCTGATTAAGAAGTTTAGCCGTTGACTAGACTCTCTGGCAAATCGAATTTATTGCGAAATATAAAAGCCATAGGATGCCGCACGAGAAACATCACCACCCAAGAAAGGAAAATTTACAATCACAAAATCAAAATCATCGCGTTTGACTCCGCGGTTAAGCGCATAAATGAAACCTTGATAAAAGACATTAACAAATTTAAGAAAGAAAACGATGATCTTCGAGTCGAAAACCACAATCTCAGGAAGTATTTACCTGAATTAACTGAGATAGTTAATAAGTTGGAATTCATTGCTGATGACAGTGAGCAGTACAGTCGGTGAAACAGCGACAGCATCACTGGAATTCTAGAAACTAACAACGATGCCTCTGGTGAGGTAGTGTTTAAACTAGCCAGTCATCTTGACGTCAAGTTGAGTCGTACTGATATTGACAGATCGCACCGCGTTGGCAAAGTTCGTGCAAATCGTAAAAGGCAAAGTTCGTGCAAATCGTAAATCGTCAAGTTTTCCACACACAGAACGCGACAAAGCCTCTATTCGAAACGTAGTTCTGAAGCTAGTGTTACACCCCCGACATAGGTCATTGAAGTTGCTTATTTTATTATGAACAGTATACCTGTGCATTTGGTCACGCGCCATAATAACAGTTACCTCAATACACACGTATGGGATTGTGAATGGCTGAATATTTCATTCATTAACAATCTCATGTTAAGTTTATATTCTATGAATTGTAACTCGTTCTACAGTGTGTTAAGCAATTTCACTGCATCTTACAGGGCGCGTCTTCATTTCATAGCCTCCCGAAGCTGCTCTTTGACCTCTCACGTTTCTCATTTTCCCCGATTGAAACGCCATCGAAGTACTGTATAGTCATTTCACCCGAGAAGTTTTTATTATTCTTAACGCAACCCTTGTTTGGTGTTCACTAGACAAGCGTAGTACCTGATCAGGATTTGTTTCTATCTTGATCAACTTGGTTCTGGTCCTGGGCCGCAGTGCTGAAGGAGTTGACGTGTTGAAGCTACTTCAAAATCGTAACAGCGAACATTGCAATCCTGCATCACACAATTCTTATGAACACCCTGATGGGTCTTGACACTGTTTGCCTTGCATTTGTTGTCTTTATCCATTACCCAGGGATGACAACCCCTGGCGTATGAATCACCAGTTCAATTCAATTTCAACGTGGCGCTACCTGACAACATAAAGCACAGCAATCGAAGCATAGACGTAACGCCTATTACGAATATTACGCATGTGCGTTATGTAAAATCTGAGAAAGAACCAAAATAAAAGTGCTCTCCATTACATGTTATATATGGAGTGCTCTTAATGGAAAGAATTTGCTCCCTTCGGGAGCAAATTCTTTCCTCCGCTCGGAAGCAGATTGTTTCCTTTAAGAGTAGCCCCCATCTCGGAGAAAGACGTTTTACATAGATGGTTCCTATTTGTGCGGTGTCGGTTCTGGTTACGCCCCTGCGAAGTGAAATCTGACTTAAATAAAAATCAAAAATGATTTCCTTTAAGAGCAATGAAAAAAATCATAAGAAAGAAGATGGGTCATACTACGTAGTTTCGGCCACTAAAGCCCCATCAGTGACCCTGTAATGATCCGACAAAGAAAGCCAGAGGAAACATAATACAATTTTGCGAATTTCGAATAGGCAGTCGATTCAAAGACTGATATAAATCAAAATGGGGTCCAAATAATTAAAAAACCTGTCTAGAATATGAGTCTAAACCAATAATTTATTTCTGATTTCTCAGAATATTCACGCTGATCTCAAAGGACCAAAAGTAAAATATAAACTGCACTATGGTTGATGTACGGGGGGACGTTTTACGGCCGCCACACGGCACACCACCAGCTGCAGTGATGGCAAATAAAAATAAAAAATGATTTCCTTTAAGAGCAAGAAAAAATTCATAAGAAAGAAGATGGGTCATACTACGTAGTTTCGGCTAATAAAGCCTCACCAGTGACCCTGTAATGATCCGACAAAGAAAGCCACATAAAGTGTCACATTTGAACCAATGGCGATTGTAAATCCAAGAGAAATTATCTAAAGTACGCTATATATTGCGTACGATTCCTGCTTGAGAACTTGCCTATCTTGGTTTAACCATTTACACTGCGCAAACGCCGCAGCGCGTGGGCAGCGTGTGGGAGACGTCGTGTACATAACGATGAGTCGACGCTGATACGGCGCAGCGTAGGCGTTGTGTACCTAGCGGGGCGCGAGCTTATGTAAGTTGTAGTCACATATACTAAATGCTCTCCTGAAGGTGAGGAAATGAAGATTCAATCAATCAATCAATCAATCAATCGATCAATCAATCAATCATAATCTAGCTTCACATGCATCTATCAGCATACATGTATATTATATGGGCCCCGTCAAGCGATTTTGGTACTTATCGCCTATGCGAGCAGCGAAGGTTCAGGCGAGCCTGCGCAGTCTCGCCAGAACCTTCGCTGCTCGCTCATACAAGCAATGAAACAAGAGGAACCTTCAGACAGAAAGCCATATCCCTCGCCCCTGTGAATGACTGAGCATGCGCAGTTAAAATTTGTCATGACGGAATGCTCGAAGACACAAATTCGCTTGGCGGGGCTCATATCATGATTTGCTATATTTCAATGTCATCTCGTTGACAAGTGAAATGGATACACCTGAAACACCCGCAACATAATGAAAGGTGGACTTTCATTTCGTTTCGGAAAGACCTTGGTTGATCGGGGCATTGGTTTATTGATTTATGGATGCTTGGTTGATGGTTATAAGCCTTTTATAGACGCCATTCTGATCTAATTTCAAAATTCAATATTGGACTAATGTCTTATCTCTTCTGCAACAAGGTCTATCGGAACCCGAATTTTATGCTGACTTAGTATATAAATTCAGAAAAATATATAACCGCAATGACTTCAGCACCCAATTTCGTAAAATCATTCTTCGATATAAAAAGATTGGGTACAACATGGATGTTATACGACAGACTGCATGCATGGTAGTTAACCCAATCACGGTTAGCAACTTTGCTTCCCTCTTTAATTGCACGCCGGTGGGTCAGGCCTCAGATTCTATGACGGTTCCAACGTAAAGGCTTATTGAGAATTAGAAAGATCTAATTCAAGGTAATGTTGGTTGGTGCCTGATGCTCTGCCTCTGTTCGGGCCCATCGGAGTCTAACTGTTGGTTTTCTTTTGCGCCAGCATTTCCGTGGTTTCTTGCTGTCGAGTCCTCACCGTTTTCTCACCTCTGTGGTTCTTTGATTATGTGTGTTCACGGAGGTGTTGCACTGATGAGTTAGGAGGCCTTCATGCGGACTGAACAAATTATTTGTCTAAATTGTGACGGAAGTAAGGGCGAGGATTGTGGCTACGTAAAATCGATTTAAGCCCTCCAGTGGAAATCTTTCCACTGACCGTTCCAAGGCGGTTCTTCTGTGGCGGTTTATTTATGTTGTTGTTTGTTTCTTAATGTGTGTATCACTTGTGTCTTTTTATTTTGGATGGCCATATGGCCATTTTGTGGGAAAGTAACTGTCCTTATGGCCTTCCTTTGTTAAGGTTTCCATTATGGTCTGGTCGCTTAATGTTTGTGTATCTTTCCCTTTGGTGTCTTTGATGGATGGAGTAAGTTAATTGTATCGATTCCTGATCTTTGTTTTACTTCTACTTTGAATTGCCTTTTTTCAAGCTGTTGATCGTTGCCCACGGCAGAAAGTGCTACTTTAAGACATGCGAAGTATCGCTTGCAGTGACCATGGCGGGGTGGCTGGCGACACATTTAATGTGTGCCAGGTTACCACCCCCAACCCCGCCCATAAGACATGTTTCCTTAATTTTCTTATTTATTTATTGTTTTCCATCACGAAGTACACTTTTGTGATATTTTTCTTCCTTAGTTTGTTCTTCAGTTGGGAGGTTCCTGCGGGCACTTGCGGTCAATTTCTCGTGGCACGAATGAGAGGATTATTGTATACCCCTGTAGACCCCCTTTTTCCACATGTGAGGTGGGGCTTGGACGTGCGCGGACGTGATAACATGGTGTGTTTTTTTAATCTATTCTAGGCTTTTTCCTACCACCTGCTTATGCATAACTGTCATTTGCAGTAACTTACTGTTATCGCAAAGTCAGGATGTAAAAGAAGTTTAACGTTATCACATGTATGTTATTCGGTATTGTATGCATTACTTAGGCATATTCCTTCTGATTCGTTTGGGCGGCAGGGCTTGAGATGTCATTTTTTCTCAATATCGGGTAAACGTCCCATAAACTTGGAAACATCATCTCCAAATTGACCTAAATAGCTTTGACGGGGACGTAAAATTATAATTGAACCAAACGAAACGTGTGCTTATTGCCTCATATGTCAAATAATTTTGATCTAAACGTAATAGGCGTTTCTGTCTGTCTGCCTGTCATATGACAGTAAAAACGCAATGACTTGAAAACGGATGGCTCAGTTACCATTGCTGACTCGCGATTGGAGCACCACATTCTCGTAACATCATATCTGTTATCTACATATTTATCGTATATGTTTTGGCTGTTCTTCATATTTCAGTGTTAAGTGAAACTTCAACAACTCGAATAGCGATAGCTCATTAATCAGGGTAGATTTAATCTCGCGGGGCGACCCTTAAGCAGCTCTTGGTAGTAAATACCTAGGGACAATCTTGTTAGTCTTGTCTTGAGGAAGTATGTCGTTTATGCTTGATGGATCGCCTCAGTGAGCCGATTGAGTTGATAACATGAAACATACATAATTTGACTGGACGGTTAAAACGACTTATTATTCCTAGTATAGTATGTCTCTATCTCCAACACTATGGATACCCCCATTAACGCGAGCTGCTGGGCGGGTATTCGAGGATCAAATCTTAATAGGTGTTCCAGTTTTTTTAATTTTGACTGCAACTGGTCATGTGTGTGTGTGTGTGTGTGTGTGTGTGTGTGTGTGTGTGTGTGTGTGTGTGTGTGTGTGTGTGTGTGTGTGTGTGTGTGTGTGTTTCTCTCATTATCTTTGACTGTTGACCATGTGAGACATTTGTTTCTACAGTACTTATAAATGCTAAATTGCCATGAACGTATTGCCATGATTTTTTTCTCTGTTTTTTCTTCATTTCGCTTCTCTCAATCTTCTCATTTCTGTCTTTTTCTTACGTCATGATCATTATGCATGTATGTCGAGTCTGCGTCTTCCATACAGGATACCCATGCTAACTGCTCAGCAGATTACTGCGATCCGTGTTTGTCATCCAAAAATATCATGTTGTACTTGCTTTCACTTGTCTCAATATGAACAGAAACTACTTTGAATATCCATGCTTGGGTGGCCTCTGCGGTATCACGACAGCGTGTCAGTTCCAAAATCGGAATGAAGTTAACTTCAGGATAATATGAATAATTCTGGCGCAAGTTTTTTTATTCTGGGATTACGCATAATCAGTTACAATGACACTTCCCAACTTACACTGTCATAACAAAGAAACTGCTTTCATGTTCAGCAAGTACGATTCCCGTATCTTCGCGCATCTAGTACTGCGTCTCGAAAGAATCACAAGTTTGTTTGCGCGACTGTTTGGTGTTTTTACCTCATCTCAATCTCTTGGTTATTCAGCTTACTTCTCCTTGCACCGGCCCCGATAGCTCAGTTGGTAGAGTGTCCGCTCCGGGAAACGGGAGGTCTCGGGTTCTATCCCGGGCCGCGACATACCAAAGTCGTTAAAAATGGTACTAGCTGCTCCTCGCTTGTCACTCAGATTTACGGGGTAGAGCTAGGACTGGTCGATCCAGTGTCAGGATAATGTGACTGGGTGTGGTATCATGTAATGTGTCTGGGACATGATACTTCAGTGAGGCAGCACTATAAACGCGAGCATTGAGCTCCCTGTCGCAACCAGACACCGTCGTGATATGACCGAAAAATTGTTGAAAGCGACGTTAAACCCGAATTCACACACACACACACACACACACACACACACACACACACACACACACACACACACACACACACTTCTCCTTGCAGGGGGCATTGTGGTCAACCCTGGTCCGAAGTCATCTACCTGCACTGTCGTCTCGCTTCTCCAACATCATTTTTTCTCCTGTTCTTTACAATGTGCAAAGCTTGCGCAATAAAATTCACCAGACACAAACGGAACTGTCTCAATTTGATGTAATAGCAGTGACTGAAGCTTGGCTCTATCCTGACATCAGCAGCGATACTATCAAAATACTGAATTATCAAGATCCTTTCCGTAAAGATAGGCAAACGAATAATTATGGTGGCGTCTTAGAATACGTCAATGAAAACATCCCATACAACAGAAGGCAGGACCTATTAATGTATCTGGCTAGAGCTTAAACTCAAATCTAGAATTTTATTGTTTGGTCGCTTTTATAGACCGCCTAACGCTACGTAGGACATTTGTGGCAAAATAAAACAGTCTATTGATCTGGCATTTGACAGTAATAACGTCTCTGACGTCATTTTAACGGGCGATTTTAACCTTAATTACATTGACTCTGTAGGTAAAAATAGACTTAACCTACTTTTTGCACAGTACTCTCTTCATCAAATAATAAATGAGCCCACACACTTCACTGAAACTTCTTCCTCACTCATTGAAAAGTAGAAGTAAAACAAAGATCAGGTATTGATACAATTAACTTACTCCACCCATAAAAGACACAAAAGGGAAAGAAATACAAACATTAAGCAACAAGACCATAATGGAAACCTAAACAAAGGAAGGCCATAAGGACAGTTACTTTCCCACAAAATGGCCATATGGTCATCCAAAACCAAAAGACACAAGTGATACACACAGTAAGTAACAAACAACAACATAAATAAATCGCCAAAGAAGAGCCGCCTTGGAACGGTCAGTGGAAGATTTCCACTGGGGGGCTTAAATCGATTTTACGTGGCCACAATCCTCGCCCTTACTTCCGTCGCGATTTAGACAAATAATTTGTTCAGTCCGCATGAAGGCCTCCTAACTCATCAGTGCAACATCTCCGTGAACACAAAAATCAAAGAACCACAGAGGTGAGACAACGGTGAGGACTCGACAGCAAGAAACCACTGAAATGCTGGCGCAAAAGAAAACCAACAGTTAGACTCCGATGAGCCCGACCAGAGACAGAGCATCAGGCACCAACCAACATTATCTCTCTAATTTTCAATAAGCCTTTACGTTGGAGCCGTCATTTTACAAACCATACAACTAACGGTTTGATAAGTCGGGCGGTTGAGCCCTTCATAGCCAAAACGTTCGGTACCACTGCCCTATATATGCAATTTTCAAATTCAATTTGATAAACAGAAGCCCCTGTGTTACAAAAGAAAAATCTGGTCATATGATAGAGTGATTATGAACTTCTCAGACGCACCATTTCCGAATTCAACTGGCAGACTCTAAAAAGAATGAACATAAGTACGTTTGCTGACAACGTTGCAAACAAAATTATAACAAACAAAAATATCGACCTTTGTGAAAAATATATCCCAAATTAGATTATTACTGTTCGGCCCTCAGACCCCCAATGGTTCAACAACTCCATTAGAAAATTCATCCGTAAACGGAAACTTGCGCATAAAATTGCTAAGCGAGTTAACAACGCTGAAAGCTGGAGAAAGTTCCGAAAACAACGGAACGAAGTAGAAGTAAAACAAAGATCAGGAATCGATACAATTAACTTACTCCACCCACCAAAGGCACCAAATGGAAGTCATTAATGCCATTCGCGCACCTAAAAAGGACCATAAAGAAAAAAAGCTGACAACTTAAAAAATGATCGTATTTCTGGTAAATAGGTAGAAACTATTTAAAACTTTGTCCGGCAAGGATAAAATTGGTCTCATTTCTTCACTGAATCACCAAGGTTCACTAGTTATCGAGCCAACTGAAAAGGCAAATGAATTCAATACCTATTTCTAGTCTCAATATACAGTAGATGATGTCAATAAAACTTTCCCCATTTTAGCACAACCTACTTATACTATGCCATAAATATCCGTCTAGCAGGAGGAGGTTTTTTAAATTCTAAAATCGTTACCTACTGGAAAAGCATGCGGACCAAACCAAATCAATAATAAAGTTCTTAAGGAATGCGCTCCGCATTTTTCAGCCCCACTGACAGATTAATTCAACTTTTCTCTAGCAAACTCGACTATGCCTGATATATGGAAAACGGCACATGTAACGCCTTTCCATAAGAAAGACGATAAAACCCTAGTTGAAAATCATAGGCCGATCTCGCTCCTTAGCTCTATAGGTAAATCACTTGAAAAGTAAGTACATAAGCATTTGCATAATTTCCTATTGGTAAATAATTTCCTATCACTTAATTTCAGTCAGGGTTCACAAAAGGTGATTCGACTGTAAACCAACTCGTGGATCTATACAATACCTTCAGCCGGGCCCTGGACGAAGGCAAAGAGGTTCGTGTTGTATTCTACGATGTCAGCAAAACCTTCGACAGGTTCTGGCATAGAGGATTGTAAGCAAAACTGAAACACTACGGAATCTCTGGTAGCTTGCTGATTTGGTTTGAAAGTTATTTATCCAACAGGTATCAAAAGTTGTGTAATCTGACTGGCTTCACATCAAATCGGGAGTCCCATAGGGGTCTATTCTTGGCCCACTTCCATTTATTGTATACATTAGTGACATTGTTCATTACATACATTCAAATATCCGATTGTTTACAGATGATACAAGCCTTTATATAACAGTTGACTTTCCTGACTCAGCAGCCCAGATACTGAATGTTGATCTTTTCAGAATAGGCAAATGGGCAGATAGATGGCTTGTCAATTATAACCAAAACAAAACAGAAACTTTACTTCTGAGTCGTAAGCTTAATAGAATGATTCATCCAATACTTTACCTAAACGAGGTCTCAATAAAGGAAGTAACATCACACAAGCATCTAGGACTGATCTTCTCTCAATGCTGTGACTGGCAAAATCATATTGACTATATACAAGAAAAAGTTTGGTCTCGAATGAATCTCCTCAGAAATCTGAAATTAAGCTTGACCGTAAATCTCTTCCAAAATTTTACTTTACTTTAATCCGCATCTTTTTAGAATATGCAGACGTTGTTTGGGACAATTGTACCCAGCAACAAAGCAATTCTCTTGAGAAAACACAACTAGAAGCTGGCAGAATTGTCTCCGGCACCACTAAACTCGTAGAGATTGACAATTGTATGCAGAACTTGGTTGGCTCAAGCTCTCTGAACAAAGAAATCTGCACAAATTATATTTGTTTTTTAAGATGGAGAATAATCTAACGCCTTTGTGTCTCGTGGAGTTAATTCCTCCACTTGTAGGAGAAAATTTACCTATTCACTTCGAAACGCTGATCACTACCTGTCTATCAATGCTCATACTAGCTCCTATAACAACTCATTTCTTCCCTCAACTATCCAAACATGGAACGCCTTCCCAAACTCAACCAAGAACGCTGAGTCGCTGGCATCGTTCAAACGACTGTTCACCCACAATACGCCAAAAATTCCCGAGTACTTTTTCAACGGCGACAGAATATCCAAGATCATACATACACTTATTCGAACAGAAAGTAGTGCATTAAACCAGCACCTGTTCAGAAGAAATCTTGTACCCAGTCCACATTGTACATGCGGCAAAGTGCAAAGTAATAACCGTTTTCTGTTAGAGTGTTTACGTATCCATTTGATACGTGCAGACATGTTAACCAAAATTCGTGAGCATATATCGCCTGGCATTTATATTACAACAAGGTTGCTATTGCAAGGTGACAGCAAAATTTCTGTCGAAAACAGCATTTTCATTATTAAGGAAGTGCAGACGTTTATATAAAAAAACAAGTGATTTTTTTCTGATTTGTGTTATCCTAGAACCTGTAACCATGATAACTGTCACTGTTTTGGCCTAGATTTGACAAATTTAGCATGGCGGTGACCTTGAAAATAATGTCAAAGTCACCAAAACCTAATCAGTTCTTCAACCTGTCCCAATGTTATATTCGTGCAAATTTGATTAAAATCCACAGAGTAGTTCATGAGATATACTGCACACAACCTAAATTTGGCCTAAATTTGACATATTTAGCACGGGCGTGACCTTGAAATTAAGGTCAAGGTCACCAAAACCTAATCAGTTCTTCATCCTGTCCAAATGTTATATCCATGCAAATTTTATTAAATTCACCAAATAGTTCATGAGATATCTTGCACACAAGAAAGTGTCACGCCGCCGACGGGATCTGCACCAAAAACAATATGATAAGGAGATGGTTCACATAAGCCTATGGCTTGTTTTCAAATCCTGTCATGAAATTTGTATTGATGTTATTTAAACATGTTCTTACTTTATTGAAATAAATATTGTTTTAACCAGAAACCATACGGCCCCCTCCCCTTCGGTTGGCCCAGTAGTTTCAGAGAAAATGTAATTTGAAATGTCAATTGACCTGCAATCCATGTAACTTTGGCCAAGGTCACTGAATGACATTGACATTCATATTTTACTTATTCTCATGTCAAAGACCACAGTATTTTCAGAAAAATGCATTGTTTTACCCTTTTCCTATTGAAAAGCCTAAGGAACCAAATTTGACCTTGGAGTAAAACAGGTCAAGGTCAAACTGGGTTCATTATATTTGCAAACGTGGTAGTACTCAGTCACCCATTGCTACATACCACGTTTTAAGACAATCGGCCCACTGGTTCTGAAGAAATGTTTTTTAAGGTTTTTACCATATTTGGGTAGTGCGGCCATCTTGGTAATCTGACCTGAAATTATTGAAGCTTTTAGCTCCATTTCTAGATATTTAGATGATTTATTAAATATTGATAATACCTATTTCGATGGTTTGATCAGTCAGATTTACCCCCCCAGAACTTCAGTTAAATAAAGCAATTCTTCTGATACCGAGGCCCCGTTTTTGGATTTACATCTATCTACTGTAGATGGGTTTGTTTCGTGCAAAATTTATGATAAACGCAATGACTTTCATTTTGAGATTGTAAATTGTCCTTTTTTGGATGGTGATGTTCCTCGTGCGCAATCCTATGGCGTTTATATTTCGCAATTAATTCGATTTGCTAGAGTGTGTAGTCATGTAACTGACTTCAACACTCGTAATAAATTATTAACGGCCAAACTCCTTAATCAGGGTTATCGGTACCATAAACTACGCAAAGCCTTTTCAAAATTTATAGACGCCATTCTGATTTAATTTCAAAATTCAATATTGGACTTAAATCTCTTCTGCAACAAGGTCTATCGGAACCCGAATTTTATGGTGACTTAGTATATAAATTCAGAAAAATATATAACCGCAATGACTTCAGCACCCAATTTCGTAAAATCATTCTTCGATATAAAAAGATTGGGTACAAAATGGGTGTTATACGACAGACTGCATGCATGGTTGTTAACCCAATCACGGTTGGCAACTTTAATTGCACACCGGTGGGTCAGGCCTCAGATTCTATGACGGCTCCAACGTAAAGGCTTATTGAGAATTAGAGAGATCTAATTCAAGGTAATGTTGGTTGGTGCCTGATGCTCTGTCTCTGGTCGCGCCCATCGGAGTCTAACGTTTGGTTTTCTTTCCTCCAGCATTTCAGTGGTTTCTTGCTGTCGAGTCCTCACCGTTGTCTCACCTCTTTGGTTTTTTGATTTTTTGTGTTCACGCAGATATTGCACTGATGAGTTAGGAGGCCTTCATGCGGACTGAACAAATTATTTATCTAAATCGCGACGGAAGTAAGTGTGATGATTGTGGCCACGTAAAATCGATTTAAGCCCCCCAGTGGAAATCTTTCCACTGACCGTTCCAAGGCGGTTCTTCTGTGGCGGTTTATTTTTGTTGTTATGCGTTAGTTACTGTGTGTATCACTTGTGTCTTTTTTTTTTTTTTTTTTTGGATGGCCATATGGCCATTTAGTGGGAAAGTAACTGTCCTTATGGCCTTCCTTTGTTTAGGTTTCTATTATGGTCTGGTCGCTTAATGTTTGTGTTTCTTTCCCTTTGGTGTCTTTGATGGGTGGAGTAAGTTAATTACCGATCTTTGTTTTACTTCTACTAAACCATTCAAACACATATTTATTCTCTCAATGTCCTTAGGCTGAATATAAACTTTTAATGAAATTGGCCCAGTGGCTTCAGAGAAAATGTATTTTGGAATGTCAATGGACATGTTATACACGTTACCTTAAGCCAATGTCACTGAATGACCTTGACCTTTAGCATTCATAGACATTCATTTTGTACCCATTCTCATATCAGTCCACAATATTTTCCGAAAAATGCATTGTTTTACCCTTTTCTCCTTTAAAAGCCTAAGGAACCAAATTTGACCTTGGCATAAAATAGGTCACTGTCAACCTAGGGCCACCATATTATTAAATTTTGTAGTACTAAGTCACCAAATGCTACATACCAAGTTTCAAGACAATCGGCCAAGGGGTTCGAGAGAAGAAGATTGTTTAAGGTTTTTACAATATTTGGGCATGCCGGCCATCTTGGTCATATGACCTGGACCATTTGAATGGAATTTTGTTCCCTCACTGTCCTGAGACTGCATATATCTTAATTGAAATTGGCACAGTGATTTCAGAGAAAATGTATTCTGAAATGTCGGTGGACCTATAATCCAAGCGACCTTGAGCCTAGCTCACTGAATGACCTTGACCTTTGGCATTCATAGATATTCATTTATTACCTATTCCTAGGCAACAGACCACAATAGTTTCGGAAAAAAATCATTGTTCTACCCTTTTCCAACTGAAAGCTAAAGAACTCAAATTGAACCTTTTGCGTAAAAATGGCCAATGCCAGCCTAGGGTCATTCAATTTGCAAATTTAGTAGTACTCATTCACCCAATGATACATACCAAGTTTCAAGACAATCAGCCGACTGGTTCTGTAGAAGAAATTTTTTTTAAGGTTTTTACCATATTTGGGCATGGCTGCCACCTTTGTCATGCAAACTGGACTATTAAAAAAAATTCGTTCCAGGCTGCATATTAAATTTAAATGAAATTGGTCCAGTGGCTTGTGAGAAATGAATTTGGATATGTCAATGTACCTTTAGTCCAAGAGACCTTGAGCCAAGGTCACTGAATGACATTGACCTTGAGCATTCATAGACATTCATTTTTTTACCTATTCTCATGTCATAGACCACAGTATTTTCTAAAAAAAATGCATTGTTTTACCCTTTTCCCATTGTAAAGCCTAAGGAACCAAATTTGTCCTTGGCTTCACATAAGTCAAGGTCAACCTAGGGTCATCATATTTGCAAAATTGGCAGTACTCAGTCACTTTATGCAACATGCGAAGTTTCAAGACAATTGGCAAAGTGGTTCTGGAGAAGAAGATTTTTTTAAGGTTTTTACCATATTTGGACAAGGCGACCACCTTGGTCATGTCACCTAGACCATTCGAACAATTTTTTGTTCCCTCAATGTCCTAAGGCTGCATGTATAACTAAATTGAAATTGACCGAGTGGTTTCAGAGAAAATGTATTTTGAAATGTCAATGGACCTATAATTCAAGTGACCTTGAGACAAGGTGACTGAATCACAATGAGCTTAAGCATTCATAGACATTCATTATTTACCTATTCTTATGTCACAAAACACAATATTTTCTGAAAAAATGCATTGTTTTACCCTTTTCCCATTGAATGCCCAAGGAACCAAATTTGACTTTGGCAGAAAATAGGTCAAGGTCAACCTATGATCATCATATTTGCAAAATTGGTAGTACTCAGTCACCTAATGCGACATTCAAAGGTTCAAGACAATTGGCCCTGTGGTTCTGGAGAAGTACATTTTTTAGGTTTTTACCATATTTGGGCATGGCGGCCATCTTGGTCATGTGACCTGGACCATTCGAATTATTTTTTCTTCCCTCACTCACCTAAGATTGCATATAAAATTTAAATGAAATTGGCCCAGTGGTTTCAGAGAAAATGTATTATGAAATGTCAATGGATCTATAATTGAATTGACCTTGAGTCAAGGTCACTGAATGACCTTGACCTTTAGCATACTTAGACATTCATTGTTTACCTATTTTCATGTCACAGACCACAATATTTTCAGAAAAATGCATAGTTTTACGTTTTTCTCATTGAATAGCCTAAGGAATCAAATTTGACCTTGGCAGAAAATAGGTCAAGGTCAATCTAGGGGCATCATATTCGCAAACTTAGTAGTACTCAGGCACACAATGCTACATACCAAGTTTTTAGATAATCTGTCAAATGGTTCTAGAGAAGAAGATTGTTTGATGTTTTTACCATATTTGAGCATGGCGGCCATCTTCGTCATGTGACCTAGACCATTCGAACAAATTTTTGTTCAGTTAATGTCCAAAGGCGTCAAATAAAATTTAATTGAAATTGGCCCAGTGGTTTTAGAGAAAATGTATTTTGAAATGTCAATGGACCTGTAATACAAGTATCCATCAGCCAAGGTCACTGAATGACCTTGACCTTAAGCATTCATAGACATTCATTGTTTACCTATTCTCATGTCATAGATTACAATATTTTTCGAAAAATTCATTGTTTTACCCTTTTCTCATTGAAAAGCCTGATGAACCAAATTTGACATTGGCAGGAAATAGGTCAAGGTTCTTTATATTTTCAAACTTGGTAGTACTCCGTCACCCAATGCTACATACTGAGTTTCAAGACAATCGGCTGAGTGGTTCTGGAGAAGATTTTTTAAGGTTTTTACCATATTTTGGCATGGTGGCCATCTTGATCATGTGACCTGGACCATACTTGCAAACGTATGTTCCCCCATTGCCAGGAGGCTGCATATGAAATTTAATTGGAATCGGGCCATTAGTGTCAGAGAAAAAGACATTTGAAAATGGTGGACGACGTAAGACGGAGGCTTAACACCCTATCATCTCCCCCCGGAGCCTTCGGCTCAGGGGAGCAAAAACACACACAAGTAAAACTAGTAAGTGTCAGATTTTTTAAGCTATAAAGTAGTTTGTGTTTGAGATTTTTTGATCAAGTGTTTTTGAAAGGTGTTGTTAACAGAAGACTTGTCAGGCAGAAGGGCTACAAATTCGACTTCGTTGCACGCTATATGACCTTTTTCCTCTTTATAATGACGCACGCTTCTGGCTCTGAAGCTGCTTTTTGTGGTGAATATTTATGGCTTGTAATTACGATAACACTCCCTGCGACATAGTGCATTTTTTAACATCTCATCACTTGAACCAGTCCGTGAAACGACCGCCCACTGAACCCCATATTATATAGAGAAAACTAGGGTTTACGGGGTATATAATATTTTTCTTATTTCTGCTCCAAGACAAAGATAGTGGGTACTCGTTTGAACCGCCTCAATGAGGCGGTTCTAACGAGTACCCACAACATGTGTTTGCAGCATAAATAAGAAAAACTATCTGATATTTTTATCAGAAATGAAGCCATTTTGGAGATGTGGAAAAATGCACTATAGGGAGCTTACCACTAAATATTTTCCATAGAAGACAATACTAACATATTTCCCTCTCCAACATAAACTGTACATACAAAATATTTCAAACCCGTGGTGGTTTTGTAGAGCAACTCTAGCTGAATAATTCCCAAAGAAAAAACCCAATATAGCTCGTCTCCTCTTTGAGCTCCTGTCCGCCATGTTTGTGTAGCGCCACAGTCAGTAACAGGGCCATTTTTTCTCAAAGGGGTGGCCATGAAAATGTGGCAGCAATATTTTTGTGTTTCCGGATATAATTGCAAAGCATCTATTATTTTGTTTTGTTTTAACTACCCTTTTCTTACATGAAATAAATCCAGCCTATATAACCAATGAAATGCACAGCTGGTATTCGACCCTCTATGAAAATCCTCTGTTCCAAAGTGCTGGTTCCCCGGCTCAGCAATATTTAGTGTTAAGCTAACTATACCGCATGGTGTCTACACTTTAATCCAGTTTATCTGCAATGTGTTGGTAGGTTTAGCCATCCACACAACACATCAGATACCATTAACCATGTCAAGAAGATGATGACATGACAATAAAGGCACTGCTTAAAGTACTACCATTCTGTGGCTAGCAGCTCGGAAAACGACATGAAGAAAAGTTACTTTATTAAATTACCCTCTAGTCTGAAGAACAAACAGGTCGCAGCTGGGCCACTTTCCCTCATTTCTTTTCTTTGACAATTCTGTGTTCTGAAATAAGAATCAGACACCCTAAAAAGTTCAACATATGGGAAAAATTACTATCTTAAAGGTATGCTTGCTGTTCCTGGTGTATTTGGTCATTATGAAGCATAACTTGTACTGTAATTTAAACTATATACAACATTAGGTTATTTCCCTTTGATAAAATTTAAATTTAATCTAACCTTAGTATAGTAGTCGCAGGTAAGACTGACTAGACGGAGCTATGCAGTTGTTGTCAATTTATGTCAAATTCGCCAAGTCTACCAGAAGATACGGTAGAGTGCCTTCCGCATGCTTTCTGCAAACGGAACAAATGGCCATATACGCAATAGCTTTGTTTGTGTTACCATTGAATTCACATAATCGGGTGAATTGGTTAACTTTTTTGTTAATAGAACATTCCAAAGGCAGGTACAAATGATAGCTCCGCCTAGTCAATCTTACCTGCGACTACTATATGATAATTAAAACAAAACTCATTCATTTTATGCACCAACCTGAAAAAAGTACAAAACCGTTTTGGCATGGACATTGCGCCGGGCTGCGGACAATGTCTTGTTAGGGTGACAGTCTTTCAACCACATCTCTCACTTAGGCAAGGTGTTGATTATCATTGCCTCTGTATGTTTATGATAATTTACCATTTTAAATTGCTATATTCATGCTCAAAGTGATCCCCACACACAAAAATGGTATGCAATTTTATTTTCTGTACCTCTACCCCTGTCCCAGCCACAGAGCTCAAATCCTAACTAACAACAAAGGCTAAGTAACCTCTGAACTCAAATCAGTAAATAAACAATGAAAACATCATTCTTATCTGTTCTGTTTATCATTTAAGCAGCAATTAGTATCAAATTATTTATTCTAGCACCATTTCATAGTGTACATTAGATAGAATCTATCAGTAGGTCTGTTACCAACATTCAGTGTATATAGAGGATATTTACTTTTTTTTAAAATGAATATCAAAAATATTTCATCGAGTGTGTTGAAATTGTCCGAATTTTCTGATAATTTTCTGAAACTTCTGATATTTTCAACACACGAGATGAAATATTTTTGATATTTATCGAAAAAAAGTAAATTGTCTTTTTATTTTATAATATTGTAGGACACTTACTAAAATTGATCAATCGGGTGTTACGTCACCATTTTTGACTAGGCTATGACGTAACAACTGTCAGTTTCATAACATAAACCGATCGTCATTTTGTATGCAGCATTTTTGCAGTACAAAGTGTGGCTTTTCAGGGTATTTTACAGAATTATTTTATAGATAACATATGAATTTTGGCTAGAAAAGTAGTCCGTGCTGCTACTGTGAAATAACACGGTCATGTTATTTTTCACGCTGTGAAGATATCATTTATATTTTCACATTGTGAAAATATTACTTTTATTTGTTACAGATATACATTAATTTCACTGCTATTTATAAAATAAAGTTGTTTTTTTTTCTGCAGTAAATCCGTATCATTTTTGTGTGAAAGGTGAAAGTTATATATATATATATATATATATATATATATATATATATATATATATATATATATATATATATATATATATATATATATATATATATATATATATATATATATATATATATATATATTACGGAAACGTTTCTCCGCCACCCTTGTTATAACTAAATATCTGACTAATTGTGCGTTTTATTTTTCAGTCTAAAATAACTTCTACTTGAGTGAGTCGATATGTATGCATGTGAAATTAAATCACTTAAAAAAAACTTGTCTAAAAGAGTAAGGCCTTCATACGCGAGATATGGAGGCAAATCATATTAGATGTATTAGTGTGCGAGATCTTTAAAGATGGGTAATATAAGGCTGTTATTTTGACGGTTTATTTATAGACCAAACATATAACTGTTATTTTAGTGCAATCTATATTTTCAATACAGTTATGATGCCTTAGTATGTCAGATGTATAGTAAGGTTGTATAATAAAGTGCTGTTTATGGCGTTTTATTCCTTTTCAAAACATTTAACTGTGTATTTTTGGCGTCTTTTTAGTTAAAATATATATAACTTTAACTTTTGACGTTTTACGCATTTTACAAATGAATAACTCGTTGCAGCATTGACCATGTCCAATGACGTTATTATACGGGCGGGAAAACAACAAACATGTCTGACGATGGTTCTGGTAACGGGCGAAGCGAAGTAAGTGCATTTAAATTTTATATTTTTATGATCTCGGTCTGGCAATTAGTTGCTTCAGATTTTATGTTTCTCTGTCATAAATCATGAACTATATCCCAGCAGGCACATGACGTAATTGTGACGTCACATCGACGTCAGTTCAACATCATGACGTTTATGTAATTTCACATCAACGTCGGTGCAACACCAACGTTGACTTGACGTTGCCCCAGTGACGTGTGCATGCTGGGTTGTTTCTATGGTCATTGTCCAGCATCAAAGCACTGACAGTGCTGATGGGGCGATAGTTTGTTATCTTTGGATAGTGGTTAGTAGTTTTTGAAAAACAGTCTTAAAGAATATAGTAGTTTAAATAGAGCTAGAATATATTGGGGGTCACTGATTAGGCCTAATTTGATGAAACTAGCCAAGAAAAATTGAGAAAATTTGCACTTGACGGTTTTCTTGTCTTTGATCCAGAGCAGAAATCTTAACAGAAGACATTAACTACAGCTATTAGTGAGGGACTGTTTGGTCACCAAAATTGTTTTCATTGTTGGTGTGGTTTTTAGCTCACCTGAGCACGAAGGTGAGCTATTGTGATCGCTTTGTGTCCGTCTTCCGTCCGTCCGTCAACAATTTCTTTAAATGACATCTCCTCCTAGGCAAATGGCCGGATTTCAAAAGCATTTCACAGAAATGTTCCTCTGGTGACCCTCTACCAAAATTGCTAAAATGGTTCTGCTCCGCTGAACAAAATGGCTGCCAAAGTTAAAAATAGAAAAACCTTTAAACGACATCTCCTCCTAGGCCAATGTCCCGATTTCAAAATAATTTCACAGAAATGTTCCTTGGGTGACCTTCTACCAAAATTGCTAAAATGGTTCCGCTCTGCTGAACCAAACTGCCGCCACATCTAAAAATAGAAAAACCTTAAAACGATATCTCCTCCTAAGCCAATGGCCGGATTTCAATATTATTTCACAGAAATGTTCCTCGGGTGACCCTCTACCAAAATTGCTAAAATGGTTCTGCATGGCTGAACAAAATGGCCGCCAGAGCTAAAAATAGAAAAACCTTTAAATCACACAATTTCAAAGAGAGAATCCTTGTCTGACCCTTTACCACAATTGCTTAAACGGTTTCGTTTTGCTGAACAAAATGGCCACCAGAGCTAAAAATAGAAAAACTTTTAAACGACATCTCCTAGGCGAATGTCCCGATTTCAAAATAATTTCACAGAAATGTTCCTAGGGTGACCCTCTACCAAAATTGCTAAAATGTTTTTGCTCTGCTGAACAAAATGGCCACCAGATATAAAAATAGAAGAACCTTTAAACGATATCTGCTATATCCTAAGCCAATGGCCCGGTTTCAAAATTATTTTACAGAAATGTTCCTCGGGTGACCCTCTACCAAAATTGCTTAATCGGTTCTACTCCGCTGAACAAAATGGCCACCAGAGCTGAAATAGAAAAAAAAACCTTTAAACAACATCTCCTCCTAGACCAATTGCCTGATTTCGAAATAATTTCACAGAGACAGTCCTTGACTGACCCTCTACCAAAATTGCTAAAACGGTTCTGCTTTGCTGAACAAAATGGCTGCCATACTTTTGCAGAAATGTTCCTAGGGTGACCCTCATCCAAACTTGCGAAAATGGTTTTATTCTAATGAACAAAATGGCCACCAGAGTTAAAAATAGAAAACACCTTTAGATGACAGCTTCTCTTAGGCCAGTGGCTAGATTTCGAAATAATTTTACTTAAAAGTTCTTTGGGTGACCTTTTACCAAAGCTGCTTAAATGGTTTCCCTTGCTGAACACAATGGCTGTGGGATATTATTATTTTAGGTCTAGCCTGCCCAGGCAAGGTGCTGCAATTTGGACCATCTATGCACATGAACTATATTGGTCTCAATAGGCGGCAGGGCTTGAGATGTCTTCTCAGTGTTAGGTAAAATTCCAACAAAATTGAATACAACATCTTCAAAATGACCTAAACAGTGTTGACTGGGATGTTAAATCTCATTTGAAACAAAAAGGCATAAGAGGACCAGTCTGATCTGGATTCACACTGTTTGCAATAATGACTTTAAAGTAATCAGCCAACATATAGTCAGCCTCGATAGCGCAGTGGTTAGCGCGTTCGACTTATGATCGGGAGGTTGTGCGTTCGAATCCGGCCACCGGTATCGAGGTGTGTCCTTGGGCAAGACACGTAATGACACTGCCCCACTCCACCCAGGTGTAAATGGGTAGCAGTGGTGTAAAAGCCACTGCCTCTCTCTCGCGCGCGCGAGAAAACACCCGGAATGAGTGTTCGAGAGCGATTCAATAAGCTTGAAGCTTTCATCGCAATCGAACTAAAATAAATTAGTATAAACTAAACTAAAATAATATAGGTGGCTTAAGCTGTTAAGGATCTGCGCCGCAGTATACAGAATCAGCACCAAAAAAACTGTTTATTTTGGATGGAGTAATGTAGATAAGGTGGGTATATGTTGATAGTTAAAGGATAATTTTCCCTATCAATAAAACATATGTTGTGGGTATTTATTAGAACCACCTTGCTCTTAAAGGCATTTATTCTGTAACAGTAAAACACACCGTGTGTCCATAATTGTTTTATTGCCCCCTGTGATATACTGACTATAGCAGATCAAAGGCGGCCCTTAATAGGGTGATTAGTAGCTCTTGTTGAATCCCCTGACTGAGGCACTTAAGGGGAAAATCAATAATGTACACCAGTCAACAGTAAGTAATTTATTATTTTTCCCCAAGGCGGCCCCTTACCTGTTGAAGACAGAGGACTTCTCTCCAGTGAGCACTGAGGGCTACATAATCTTATGTAATGAAATGATAGTCCTCAATAATCAAGAATAAATGCCTTTAATTAATATATACACACCATACATTTTTATCGAAAAATAAGGGAGACTTTAGCTAATGTACCACTAAATAAATACCCACCATCTACAGCTCTATGAACTAAAGATTTGACTGATTGATTGTTTTGGGTTTAATGAAACGTCAACCCTTGTGGGTCATTTTGTGTCCTCTCAGAGAAACGGAGAAAAGAGGTAGGAGAGATAGTAGAGGATATGAAAGTGAGGGACAGAGGAGAAGAGGCAAATGAATGGAAGGAAGGGTGTATAGAAACAGAAGAAATAACATTCCCCCCTCTCCCTATACTTGCAGCAAGGACAGTAGGCCTTTTCCAACTGTGGGCCAATATCAGTTGGGACACAACAGTGATGCAAGATACACTTATAGAGATTTGAATACAGTATTAATAAATGAATTATGAGCCAAGGCACAGAAAAGAAACAAGTTGGCATATAGTATTGGCATGCCTAAATAGTGTTGACATGGATGTAAAGCTCAACACTAACAAACAAATTAACCCTTGCCCTGCTGAGCCTGGATATGCCTTATCTTTCAAACAATGTAGATTCTGATCGGATGGCTTCTTGGCTTCTAAAGAAGCCATCTGATCAAGATTTACACTTACATTCAGTTTGTGAATTTATAGGAATAAACCAGTGCTTCAGCTGAAGTGCACGACCCGCCGTATGCTTTTAGCTTTATGAGTGTTACCATATATGGGTACGGTGGCCATTTTGGTCATGTGACCTGGACCTAAAACAGTTCCCCCAATAAATGCGCCTATCGTAAGGAGCAGTACTTTAGTACTGTATTCTGAATCGTTTGCAGGATAAAATGCATTCTCACTTTTCCAATACAAAAGCATATGTGTCAAAGTTTGACCAAGGCAAAAAGAAGGTCAAGGTCAACCCGGGGTCACCATTTTAGCAATTTATAATTGGCCTACGTCCCAGATGCTATTTATCAAGTTTCGTGGAAATCTGCACAGTGATTCTGGAGAAGACTATTTTTGAAGGGTTTTTACCATATTTGGCTTGGCTGCCATTTTGGTCATGTGACCTGTACCCCATGAGCAAATTTTGGTTTCCCTCATCCCATAGAGGCTCCATATGAAATTTGGCTTCAATCGGCCCAATGGTTTCCGAGGAGAAGCAGTTCGAAAATTTTCACATTTTTCGCCTCGGCGAGGCTATACTAAATGGAATGTAATATTTCGCAAGTTCATTGGTTAGATCTCATTGGTATCTATCAGTATGCCAAAAATTGTTTAAATATTCCAACAAAAGCATATGTGTCAAAGTTTGACCTAGACACAAAGAAGGTCAAGGTCAACCCAGGGTCACCATTTTAGCAATTTATGATGGGCCTACGTCCCAGATGCTATTTATCAAGTTTCGTGGAAATCTGCCCAGTGCTTCTGGAGAAGACTATTTTTGAAGGGTTTTTACCATATATGGCTTGGCGGCCATTTTGGTCATGTGACCTGGACCCCATGAGCAAATTTTGGTTTCCCCCATCCCATAGAGGCTCCATATGAAATTTGACTTCAATCGGCCCAACGGTTTCCGAGGAGAAGCAGTTCGAAAATTTTTCACATTTTTCGCCTCGGCGAGGCTATACTAAATGGAATGTAATATTTCGCAAATTCATTGGTTAGATCTCATTGATATCTATTTGTATGCCAAAAATTGTTTAAATATTCCAAGCGGTTAAGTCACTATCACCAATTTTCACAAACGGGTTACGGACGGACAGACAGACAGACCATATATGGCTTAGCGGCCATTTTGGTCATGTGACCTAACCTCATGAGCAAATTTTGGTTTCCCCCATCCCATAGAGGCTCCATATGAAATTTGACTTCAATCGGCCCAATGGTTTCCGAGGAGAAGCAGTTCGAAAATTTTCACATTTTTCGCCTCGGCGAGGCTATACTAAATGGAATGTAATATTTCGCAAGTTCATTGGTTAGATCTCAATGATATCTATCAGTATGCCAAAAATTACTTAAATATTCCAAGCGGTTAAGTCACTATCACCAATTTTCACAAACGGGTTACGGACTGACAGACAGACAGACCATATATGGCTTAGCGGCCATTTTGGTCATGTGACCTAACCCCATGAGCAAATTTTTGTTTCCCCCATCCCATAGAGGCTCCATATGAAATTTGACTTCAATCGGCCCAATGGTTTCCGAGGAGAAGCAGTTCGAAAATTTTCACATTTTTCGCCTCGGCGAGGCTATACTAAATGGAATGTAATATTTCGCAAGTTCATTGGTTAGATCTCATTGATATCTATCAGTGTGCCAAAAATTGTTTAAATATTCCAAGTCACTATCACCAATTTTCACAAACGGGTTACGGACGGACAGACAGACTGACAGACTGACAGAATGACCGATTGACCTAATGACAGAATGACACGGTGATTTAAGGGCACTCTTAGAAATCAACCGACTTCAGTCGGTCGCTTTTTCTGCGGGTCGTGCAATTACATCATTTTAACCCAGTTTGTGCCGAAAACTTAGAATGGGATACTGGTAACGCGGGATTGGCAAACAGTGAAGGCCCAGATCAGATGCTGCAGAACTTGACGTCTGATCTGGGCCTACATTTTTTGTAAAAGGTTCTGCCATTTTCCATATTAGGGGTTGAGGTTGACAAAACAGTGTAGACCTAGAACAGATGCCACAGAATATGGCCTCTGTCTGATCAAAGTCTACTTTGTTACTTACAGCACAGGAAATTTTGAGTCAGATGCAGAATGTGGCGTCCAATCGGAATTTACACATTTTGCTTACAGTACAGAAATGTACAAGTAATAAACGAAATGTAAACAGTCTATACCACAATTCAGGATCATTTTCCTAGCCTACATTTCCGACTCAATTGGCCCACCAGTGCTGTCAGTGCTTTGAAATATGCTATTGTTTCCCAAAATAAAACTGACTTCATATCGAACTTTAAGCTCGAAAATCTATTGTCATTATTTCCAAAAACAAAACTTAACGTCATTTATATTCAAATACAAAAACTCCAGTGCAAACTAACACAATATCATGTTATCAGAAAATTAGTGTTAGAAGCTTCTATGGTGAAATGTTTAAACTACTTGCCTAATAAACCAAGTTTCATGGGTTCAGTCCCATGCTTCTCCACACTTGAGGCGTTTTTGTTGCCGAGAATCCACATCCTTTGAACACAGTGACTGAATTTAAGAAAATTTTTACAAAATCTCCACCTAAGTTCTTAAATGGTTCTGCTACATTGAGCAAATAGCACTGTTACAACGCATAATGTAGTAATGTAGTAATTACTACATTTTGATTTTTTTTACTACATTATGCGTTGGCATAGTCGCCGCGAAATGAAGTAAAAAAATTATTTCATTTCGCGTTGATATGCACCATATCGACGCATAATGAAGTAATGATGGTAGAACAAAGCTGTCTTCGAAAAGACTTAGGAAGCAATACAGTTAAATTCCTACAATTTAGACCACATTTGAGACGGTTCAAAAGTGGTCTTTAAGACCACAGTTGAACAGTCCAAAAGACGGTCTTCCACAAAAGCACACTGAAGGTCAAAATCACAAAGAAAAAGGTTTATTGGGCGGCATCTCAATGTCGGGTAAAAGTCCCATGAAATTGGAAGCAACGTCTCCAAAATGACCTAAATAGTGTTGACGGGGACGTTAAACCTCAAATCAAACAAATCAAACAAAAGACAGACAGGCAGACAGACAGACAGACAGACAGACAGACAGACAGACAGAATGGACAAAAACTATATACCCCCTTGCATACTTCGTATGCCGGGGGTATAAATAGATGGGCTGCACGATGCTTCCACGCAGAGCTGATACCGCCCGTACATGAGTCCTCGTAATCTGCTTAGAAGGTCTAAGCCTGTCCAGGAAAACTGCTGCGAGTCGACCCATCCATGCATATAAACCCTATTGCTTTTAATTGGACGGCAGCGATTGAGATGTCATTTCATCTCAATATCGGGTAAAAGCCCCATAAAATTTGAAGCAATGTCTCCAAAATGACCTAAATAGTCTTGACGGGAACTTTAAACCTCAAATCAAACAAACAAACTGTTGACGCATAATGAAGTAAAATTAAGTATGCCACCCATCGCCGCAAAATGAAATAATTCTTTTATTTTGCTCAAACCTCTTAGTATCGACGCATAATGAAGTAAAAACGACATTTTATTTCATTTCGCGTCGACTATGCCAACGCATATTGTAGTAAAAATGAAGAAATTACTACATTACTACATTATGCGTTGTAACATAGCACATAGACAAAAGATTATACAACTTGACTCAGGTGAGCGAATTAGGTCCATCATGGACCTCTTGTTATTAATAACGATTTTAGAAAAAATATATATTTCTTTATCATATCTTGCAAGTAAATAAGCTATATAAATTTATAAACGATATGTCGATGTTTACAAGAACACCAAAAGCAAAGCAGTCAGAATCTGTTGCAAATGATTTCTAAAGTGGTATCTTTCACCATCTCCTGCGTATATTAACAAAGTATCAATTGTTGTTACTTAATTCTCAGATACCTATCCCCACTTGGAACACCTAAGTAGAATAATAGCGGGATAGGAACAATTGCGTCCTATGACAGATCGTCTCGGTTTTACCCTCACCTGCTATTATTAGATTGGTCTCGCCTTAAAATCCTACTCGCGTTATTGTGCATGCCCTAAAAAGCACCAGCCAGTTTTACGTTGTCAAAGAAATGCGATAAGATATTTTCTGTAACCAAAATATCTTCTTTATTGAACACCACATAATTATGTGTATTCTTAACCAGGGTGAATATAATTGAACTCTGTTGTGCTTTCTAATACCATGGAATCTGCTGCCTAAAGAAGCATAAGATCAATTCAAAATTTAGGGACGTCAGGTTTTGTTTTCTTCAAAATCTGTTTGGGAAATAGGTAAAATGTTTGCAAACAACGTAGGTCCGGATTAGACTCCCCAGAAGGCGGCATTAGATCTGGAACTGCACTGTTTTACTCTCACCCGCTATTTAGATTGGTCTCTCCTTAAAATCCTACGTGATCATCGGCGATTCTGCATGCCTCAAAAAGCACCAGCCAATTTTTTTTATCGTCAAAAAATGCGAAAAGTTATTTTCTATCATCAAAATGACTTTCTTATTTGAAAAGTAGAAGTGGAGGCAATGATCAGGAATCGATACAATTAACCCACAGCTCCCATCAGAGACACCAAAGGGAAAGAAACACAAACATGAAACAACAGACGCTTATGGAAACACCAACAGCGGAAAGCCAAAAGGACAGTTACTTTCCCACAAAATTGCCAATAGGCTATCCAAAATAAAATAATATAAGCGACACAAACACCCAAAGATAACCATAACAAAAATAAACCGCGACCGAAGAACCGCCTTGGAACGGTCATCGGAAACGAATGCAATCGATTTTACGTGGCCACAATCCTCGCCCTTACTTCCGTTGCGATTAAGACAAATAATTTGTTCAGTCCGCATGAAGGCCTCCTAACTCATCAGTGCAACATCTCCATGAACACAAAAATCAAACAACTCTTCTATATATTCTTTCAACCCATTTTGTACTGAATATTTCAAAATTAATGGATGTCAGGTTGTGCTTCTTCAAAATTTATTTTTATAATAGTAAACTATTTGCAAACAGCGTAGACCCAGATCACACGCTGCAGAAGTCGGCATTTGATCTGGATCTGCACTGTTTGCCAATTACCCGTTTTGGGTTTCTTGCACAAAATGCGAATTTTGCAGTAAGACAAACTTCACTCTTCTAATCACTATGGACAGGTACTAGCTACCAATATAAGCCTCCTTGTGAAGGCTGCACTTGAACTCGGTCGTTGATCTCCAAAACAAATCAAAATATTTGTGATATTGTGTTCTTCATTCATTTGGCCACCCAAGCAATGCATTTGCAAAGCGATAAAACCGTGCGTTTATATGCTTTAGGTAAATAAGTCTGTAGTGTTCCAATCCCCATACACTCCAGTTAGCAAAACACTTCTGTGCAACAGCGTTCCACTGTTGATGATTTCAGCGACCTCTACGTCATTTGTCCGCTGGGATATACACATTTCTAAACTAGTCAGCACATAAGACTTTTTCACAAAGACCAACAGTACAGACTTAGGCGAGCCTGTGCAAATATGTGGTCTTGACAGAACCTTTACTGTTGTCAGACATATAAAAAGGGAAAGGCAAGCTGTCATGCGTTCTAGTTTGCTGTGCACATGCTTTTGACTAATACAAAGGGTGCATAAAACAAAATATAGCCTATAGTCACGGTTAGCGAATACTCTGAATAGACTGCGCGAATGCGCAGGCTGATCTGGGTCTTCGCTGATCGCATAAGCCTCCTTGTTGGCTCATTTATTATTTGCTAGGCCTAAGGCACGAATTTATTAGTACTCGTTTGAGATATTGCCAAACAACATGTGTTTTAGGCATTTAAGCATGTTTCGATAGTTTTTGGAATTGTAATTTGCAAATTACCTTAAAAGTGTTGACTGGGCCGTAAAACTCCAATACCAAATAATAACAATAATAATACTAATTAAATAAAAGAATAAAAACGATAGGTTTAAGTGATTATGTATGATTTGTAATATAGCTACATATTGCCCATCGTTGTCATTTTTTATGTTGTTAAAAATTTGATTTTAAGATAATTGTTTCACTAATTTATATTGCCTTTGTGAAAAAAAAAAAAAAAAAAAAAAGAAATCTCGTGAATATAATTGGTCATTTCTAGTCATTCCATTTGTTTAAGCAAATGCAATTTTATTTCACAAGGGCTGATTCTGCAGTAAAATAATAAAATAAACTTTTGACATTTAAATTTGTTCGTAACTGAAACTGAGGGATTGAAGCCTGTATTTATCGAACTTTGACCAAAAATAGGAAACAAAACATATTCAAAAGCTGAAAATGCATTAAGTTATGTATGTATTCTGAAAACAGAGGAAGAAAAGGTGTGGTTTGAACACGCCATGCACCTTACGGGTCTCTTGAAAATGATGAAAGTTCAAACCCTTCCGGCAAATCGCAATGATGGAAAACCATATAAATGCTTATTTTTCAGCGATAACTCAATATGTCGTGCATGAACCAAATGTGCCAAGTGCAGTTTCATAAAATTGGTGGCTTGTCCCTCTTTTCCGCTATATATGTGTAAATTATTACTTGGTATGGTAAGGTCACAAAACCATTGTAGAATTCATGGAACATCATATATATTTTTACTTCGTTGCAGATAGTATATCCAGGACGCTATGCCAGCCTGGAAGAACTCCTTCGTTACTATGTCAATAGAATGTATACACAGGATACCATACGCGAATTTCTCCGTGTACGCCACGGAATAACCATCACTAAACGGACACTTCAGAGAAAACTAAGATTGTTCAACATTCGACGTAACTTTTCCGAAGATCCGATTCCCGAGGTCAGAAGGAGAATAGCACAGTGTGTTTCTGAGGGGTTATGTAATTTGGGTTATAAAAGCTTGTGGAGATATTTAAACATTGTCTGTGGAGTACGCGTGACACAAGAGACGGTTCGATTAATTTTGCTGCTTGATTGTAACCAGGATGTTGAACGTCGTGCTTCACATCGTCTTCGAAGGAGAGTGTATTCAAATAGAGGACCAAATTTCCTGTTACACATAGATGGCTACGATAAACTAAAGCCCTTTGGATTTGACATCCACGGAGCAATAGACGGATTTTCTCGAAAGATAGTTTGGTTGGAGTTAGTTCGGTCAAATAAACGCCCAGAGAGCATAGCGATGTTGTATTTAAATTTTCTGAAGGAGTTTAGGTGCTTACCGCGTGCAATAAGATCGGATTTAGGAACGGAAAATGTCATTCTCAGAGATATTCATACTGCTCTACATTGTCTCCATACCCAGTCTACTAACCAGACCCCCTTCCTGGTTGGACGATCAACATCTAACCAAAGAATTGAAATTTTTTGGAGCATTTTAAGTAAGCAGTTCACACACTTTTGGAGACAAAAATTCAAAGACATGGTGGACAGCGGACTATATAACCCAGCGGATCCTATTCAGTTGGAGTGCTTACGGTATTGTTTCTGGGGCATACTACAGTCTGGACTAGATAATGTAAAAGAAACATGGAATACCCATAGAATTAGACGCCAAAGGCATATGGAGGTGCCTCATGGTATTCCCGATGTCATGTACTACCAACCAGAAACATTTCAAGCTACTGATTACTCACTGCCTTTAGAAATCAATGATTTCGATATTGACTATCTTGCTGCCGAGTATTGCGTAATCCCAAATGACAGTATTGCCAGTGATTTCAAAGATGCACTATCTGTCTGTTTAACCCGGCCAACCGGCGATTTGGAAACGGCTAGGACAGTTGAGGATGCTTTTACCATGTACAATTTAATTATGCAGATTATCGACTTCAATTTGAGTTCTATTTGAAATCCAGCGAAAAGCTAGACATGAAAAAACAACAACAGAATTTCCAGTGACAATAAAGTCAGTTAATGCTGTTTAACTGGCATATGACCATAAAACGTATATATTTAGCAGTTCTTGCCTGTTTGGCTCAGTGGTGAGCTTAAAGTATAGAAAGCCTCTGCAATCGTCATCTGTGGGTGTGTCTCTGTAAACAGACTGAAATATATATTGTGCACTGGAGCCTTTTTTGTTTCATATGAAAGCTTTATTTGATATAGATGAATAAATAACTCGGATTGTGAAGACAAAGATGTCCATCATGCCCATACATAGTAACACAGAAGTGAAGGCAATGATCAAGAATCGATACAATTAGTCAAAAACACCCATCAGAGACACCAAAGGGAAAGAAACACAAACATGAAACAACATACACTAATGGAAACATTAATAGCGGAAAGCCAAAAGAACAGTTACTTTCCAACAAAATGGCCAATTGGCTATCCAAAATGTAGGTGACACAAACACTTAAAGATAAACCATAGCAAAAATAAACCGCGACAGGCGAACCGCCCTCCAACGCTCGGTGAAATGAATTCCACTGGAGGGGGTGGGGGGTGCTTGAATCGATGTTACGTGACCACAATCCTCGCCCTTACTTCCGTCGCGATTTAGACAAATAATTTTGTTCAGTCCGCATGAAGGCCTCCTAACTCATCCGTGAACACAAAATATGAAACAAACAGAAATGAAACAGCAAATAACAATTGAAATGCTGGAACAAAAGAAAGTCAACAGTTAGACTCCGCATTCCATCATGAAAATATGCCTATATGATTTTGACCCCCTCAAACCCGACTTTTGAATAAATTTGAGGGTCACTGATGATGCCTAATGACCGAAACTAGCTAGTCTGGCCCAGAAAACATGTACACTCAATATTTTCCAATTCTGTGGTGTATTCCATGCTTCCAAAGCACCATAAAATTCTATTTTTTCTTAAACTAAGACTGACTTGTCAGGTGACCGCCCCCGCCCATCGGGGCTTGGAGAAATAGATTGGGCTGCACGATGCTTCCACGCAGAGCTGATACCGACCGCACATTAGTACTGGTAATGCACTTAGAAGGTCTAAGCCTGCCACTGAAAACTGCTGCGAGTCGGCCCGTCCATGCTTATAAACCCTATTGGTTTCATTGGACGGCAGGGATTGAGATGTCATTTCATCACAACGTCGGGTAAAAGTCCCACAAAATTGGAAGCAACGTCTCCAAAATGACCTAAATAATGTTGGCGGGGACGTTAAACCTCAAATCAAACAAAACAAAAAACAAAAAGACTTGTCAGGTGAGACATGTATCTTAGCGGATTTACTTGCCACTTTTTGTTATATTTTAAAATTTTGCCGGTCTGGCTACTTTGGACATCTCCTTCCTGATGTCCGGGACTTCCGTAGAGTGTGGGCCATGTTTGCTGATGTTGGCTCGGTGGGGGACGCCTATTAGTCCTGATGTAGGCGTCTCTTGCCTGATGCCTCCAGCTGACCTGTCTCATGATCTGCGTCGGTCGGTGTGTGCTCGGAGGGGGATGTGCTGTGTTTGCCGGGTCTTGTCCATCATCCGTTTCGGTTTCAGAACTTTGGGGTTGAGACACACTGATGAAGATTAAATATCAGAAAGGCCTCTGTGTCACTAAGGTATAGTTACGCCTTAATTCCAAAGGATAACCCTTTTATAGAACATATTTTATATAGTAAAATTGGGGTTTACAGGGGTATACATTATTATTCTTATTTCGGATCTAAAGCATAGGCTGTGGGTACTCGATAGGATCTATTGAGTCCCCACAACCTATGTTTCGAGTACAAATAAGGAAAATATCAGAAGTTTTCAGCTCAAAATTTTCTGTTTTCGGCGTTAAAATTTGCAATATATTTGTATAGGCGTGTTTTCGTAATGTTTGTGAATTGATTGCTTATAGGAGCATTTAGGAATTCCGTTTACGGCGTCATTTTTGCGTATGCGCAAAGTGCTGGCCGACAAATGAAGCGGCAACCGCTATTCAAATACATAGGCGAAAGTAAATTTTAAAGATTTTTCGCGAGACAATTTACCCGTTTTCGTGATCGATTTACCTCGAGAATTGGTCGAAAGATATTTTGCCTCGTTAAAACCTCGAGGCGGTTCTAACCAGCAGTACCCACACTCTATATTCTGCTCAAAACAGAGATTGTGGATACTTGTTAAAACCTCGAGGCGGTTCAAACCAGCAGTACTCACAAGCGAATCTATATTCTGCTCAAAACAGACTGTGGATACTCGTTAAAACCTCGAGGCTGTTCTGTGTAACCAGCAGTCACAACATCCACGCTTTGGAGCAGAAACGAGATTCCAGTTTTAATATATAAAAGTGGCCGAGCAGGCACTCGACATTGAATCAAGCGTGGTAGCTCAATAATTAGTGCACTTGCCTATGATGCTAGAGGCCTCCGGTTTGATTCCCGGCAACGGTAATGAAACTGCGATGTCCGAACATGTCCCGGATGAATGCCACAAAGTGCATCGTCCGATGCAACTGCATGGGGACACCCTGCACTCGCAGGGAGGCTCATTCTGTGTAGATTGAAGATCTCTACCGTTATTACATGATTACTGTGTATGCTTTCATCCTGCAAATTTTGGGCCAGTTTCATCAATAAACATCGTGCGATTAATCTTAAATTGTTCGTACGCACTTTTTAAAGTAGAAGTAAAACAAAGATCAGGAATCGATACAATTAACTTACTCCACCCATCAAAGACACCTAAGGGAAAGGAACACAAACATGAAGCGACCAGACCATAATGGAAACCTAAACAAAGGAAGGCCATAATGGCAGTAACTTTCCCTCAAAATGGCCAAATGGCCATCCAAAATAAAAAGACACAAGTGATACACACAGTAAGTAACAACATAAATAAACCGCCACAGAAGAATTTTGGGCCAGTTTCATCAATAAACATCGTGCGATTAATCTTAAATTGTTCGTACGCACTTTTTAAAGTAGAAGTAAAACAAAGATCAGGAATCGATACAATTAACTTACTCCACCCATCAAAGACACCTAAGGGAAAGGAACACAAACATGAAGCGACCAGACCATAATGGAAACCTAAACAAAGGAAGGCCATAATGGCAGTAACTTTCCCTCAAAATGGCCAAATGGCCACCCAAAATAAAAAGACACAAGTGATACACACAGTAAGTAACAACATAAATAAACCGCCACAGAAGAACCGCCTTGGAACGGTCAGTGGAAAAAATTCCACTGGGGGGCTTAAATCGATTTTACATGGCCATAATCCTCGCCCTTACCTCTGTCGCGGTATACACTAATTTTTATTAGTCCGCATTCGTCCGTCAGTTTCATCAAAACATCGCAAAGCGTTCGTACGAGGTAAATTTGCGTTTCACTATAATATGTCGCAAATTTGAATATGCTCTTAAACGGGGCCACTAATTGTCACATGCGTGATCAAGTGCCGTCTTGAAATAGCCGTGCAATGTAGATAACACGTTTTAAAATTAATGTTCCAGTGGGCCTAGAAGTATATTCAGTACAAACAACGTTGAATCAACGTTGATTCTACGTTGTTTCAAACTTGTGTTTCCATTTTATTATCGTAAGATACATATGTTAATTATCTAGACCCATTTCCCACTGTACCACTGGCGAGTTGGTCTGTTTTGAGGACGTCGTGACGTCAGACAAGCGTTGATTTAACGTTGTCATAATGAACCTTTTACAAGCGTGTTTGCCAGTAAATGCGGGGGCGGGGGCTGCTTTCAGCATGAGTGCACGTGTTTTGTTAAGTTTATAATATTAGATTTTGATTGTTGGATTTGAGACGTTGCTTCCAATTGTGTGGGACTTTTACCCGACATTGAAATGGAATGACATCTCAAGCCCTGCCGCCCAATGGAACCAATAGCGTTTATATGCATGAACGGTCCAGCTCGCACCACTTTTCCTGGGCATGCTTAGAACGACTAAGCGGTTTACCAGTACTCACGTGCGGTTGGTTTCAGCTCTGCGTGGAAGCATCATGCAGGCCATCTATTATAATATTAGATAACATGTGAGACTTCGCTGATCATTTGACCTTCTCGCGCTTAATTTAAAAAATTCAGTGATACAAGAGCATGCATACAAGATTCAATTTATCGTATGAATTTAGAACACAGTTTATGCACGATTTTAACACAAAACGTCAATACATGACGTTGTATAATAAGGAACCGCATATGTGACGTAGCCTCTGTAAGTGTTTGTATTTAACGTATATCAGTTTTCAGCTCCGGTTTGTTGTTGGCAATGGTCTGTTTGTTTATTTGTTTGTTTTGAGGTTTAACGTCCCCGTCAACACTGTATAGGTAATTTCGGAGACGTTGCTTCCAATTTTGTGGGACTTTTACCTGATATTGAGATGAAACGACATCTTAAGCCCTGTCGTCCAATGGAACCGATAGGGTTTATAAGCATGGACGGTCCGGCCCGCACCACTTTGCCTGGACATCCTGCAGCCCGTCTATTTCTTCAAGCCCCGATGGGCGGGGGCGTAGGCAATGGTCTGTAGCAAATATTTTTCATTGATTGTTCGTCTGTCAGGCCGTCCAGCCTTTCAATGAAAAATAAATTCAGTTCATTTGCAACATAGATCTTACAGCATGACTGATTTTAAATTACAAAGAACCTGTTCTATAGCTTCATGTAAGCGCAATTATACAATCGCCTGCACATAGACGAAATGACAGTACGCAAGACCATGATCCCCTCCCAACGCCGTCGACATTAACGGTTTTCGTACATACGAGCGTACGCACATGTACGTACATCCTTCCGTATGTGGTGTACGTACGCGATCCTGTAACCTCGGGTTAAGGTATTGTACCAAGAAGAACCTAAACTTTTAAGAGCTCATATTTTCCAGACCATATGATGGAATTGTACGATATGTATTCATGTAGGTCAAAAGGTTTATTCAGCAATACGCTGATCCTTACCTATGACCTCTGGGTCAAGTCATGGACTAAAAAAACTTTAAATGTTGAAATTATTTAAGAGCACATGTTTTTTAAAATCATATAATGGATTTAGTTCATATTTGGTACGATGATAGATACACATTTAAAGTTTATTCAGCGTACCCGCACCAATGGCCATTATCTCAAGGTCAAGGTCACGGACTCATAATTTTCAACATAATCGCGCCCATGCCCATGACCTCAAGTTCAAGGTTACAGACACAGAATTTTTTAATGTGAACATTTTAATAAGAGCTCACATTTCCCAACGGTTTTCGTACATACGAGCGTACGCACATGTACGTACATCCTTCCGTATGTGGTGTACGTACGCGATCCTGTAACCTCGGGTTAATGCATTCAGTTCGTATTTTGTATAATGAAAGATACAGGTCATTTCTCCGGCTACTCCGTTTCGTTTTCGTCCACAAATGATTAATGATCGGCTCGAAATAAAAGAAATAATCTTGCAAGGACCGTAAACAAAAACTCAAGGTCAATGTCACAGACTTCGTAAATTATTTTTTATGGCTTTGATTCATATCTGGATGATGATACACACTTTTTCTAAGATTTAAACGACATTACCCACACCTACGCCGATGTTCTCAAGGACGCACTTTTCCAGCCGAGATATGCGGTCTTTTTTTTTTTTTTTTTTTTTTTGTTGTTTTTTTTTTCTTGGCGGGGATGGTCCCTGGGCGGGGTCATCTGTGTCATATTCAGTCTCGTTTTAAGTGTCGATTTGAGGTTCACAGAGTCTTCATTTTAATCAATAGTCCAATCGCAGATTGTGGGTAATCGTTAGAACTACCTGAACGCGTTGGTTCGTTCGTTTGCATTGAGGTTTTAAGTCCCCGCCAACCGTTGGTACACTGTACATATACTTAAGTAATTTTGGAGACGCTGCTATCAATTTTGTAAGCCTTTTACCCAACCTTGAGGTAAAGTGACATTATAAACCGTACTGACGAAAGAAACCGCTTAAGGAGCGGTGCCACTTGCACCACTTTTCTTGGGCAGGCTTTTACAATCTAAACGGTTAACCAGTATTCAAGTTTGGTTGGTTTTAACGCTGAACAGAAGCACTATGTCTCCAAGCCCCGATGGTCGAAAGCCAGCGTCGGTTCTAGGTTACACCATGAAATATAGATTGTGGGTACTTGTAAGCACGACCACAAAGAAGCGCTTCTAACGAGTACTCTCAATCTCTATTAAAAAATAAGAAAACCCCCAACCCAAACCTAAACTAAAGATTATAACAAAGGTGTCACGATCGAGGGGTCTTCACTGCATGGGCTTGTATAAGAAATGGACGTGATTTGCGATGGCGAAATGGCAAACTTTTAAAAATGGGCGTAGGTTTCTATAACCTATGCTGTGCGTTATCTTCCGCTATGGCCGTGACATGTCCAAAGTTTAAGACGAAAATTTACATGTGCGATGTCTAAATATTCATCTCAGAAATACGACAAAATGTGCGAACATCGGAGATCTCGAGCATTTGATGAAACAGGATTTTTGTCGTAAGAACTTCGTACGATCTTTTTAAGACGAAAATACGTCGCAAATGCTTTGATGAAACTGGCCCCTGGAGCGTCAAATGAGACTTAAAAACGCTCCATTGTTGATTCAACCGATAGTTTTGTTTGTTTGAATTGAGGTTTAACGTTCCTGTTAACACTTTTTTGTCATTTTGGAAACGTTGCTTCCAGTTTTGTGGGACTTTTACCCGACATTGAGATGAAATGACATCTCAAGCCCTGTCGCCCAAACAAACCAAAAGGGTGCATATGTAGGGACGGTCCGACTCGCATCACCGGTTTACCAGGACTCATGTGCGGTTGGTTTCAGCTCTGCGTGGAAGCGTCATGCAGTGCAATTTATTTCTTCAAGCCCCGATGGGCGGGGGCGATCGACCGATAGTAGACAGAAACAGTAGAAAGATAGAATTGAAAACGCTGTTCCACCGTTGTTAAACTTTATTTTATTTGCATAATACATAATAAATATACAAACAGTATAGAATACGATTACAATACAACCACTATACAAATGGGATTCAGAAAAAAGTCAAGTGACTTATTCGAATCTGTATCCCAAGTGTTTGTAATACTATTTTGTGTACAATCATATTGTAATTGTTATTCAATAATTGTGAAATTAATCACACTTTTATAACTGATTAAACATAAATATAGTAGATAATTGGTAGGGGCTCCACGGGGAGTGGAACATATAGCCATTTTTTTAATAGTTAAAAAGTCATTTTGTTATGGACAACATTCAACAACAAGTTGGCTGCTTTCAAAAAGCATCCAATAGGTTTGGTCTTGTCAGTCTACATTCTGATTTGAGCCAGCTGATATCATTATCCCACTTAGTGCATTTTTTTGAATACAAAAAATAAACTTTAATACAAAGCGTGTATATAAAATTTCGAAGTCTGTGACCTTGGTATCAGGAAGGGTAGGTAGTGATGAGTATTCTGTGGTAAATTGTTTAACGCCATGACAAGTACATGTATAAACTAAATGTAACTTACATATGGTTTGCACATGTATAGCACAAAACTTAACCAAACGAAAATGTAAACCGAATTTTTCAAAGGGTCATAACTCTGTTAATATTTGGTGGCATATCTTCACATCTTAGCCTTACTACATACACATTTTAGGCTTGATCGGATGAAAACTGTATAGTAGGATTTATGCGGAAACGAAAAAAAGTTTACGAACGGACGGACGGACACCAACCCCGTAACTTAATACGACCGTTTTTTTTTGTTTGTTTTTTTGTTATTGTTGTTTTTCAAACGGGCATATGAAAAGATTTTTCCTAAGTCATCAGGCCTTCTGTATACATGTAGGGCCTTGGTTATCTATTTCGTTTGTTGTTAACGTCCCTGTAAACACTGTATGGGTCTGTCTGAGACATTGCTTCAAATGCTGTGGGACTTTTACTCAGTACTGAGATAAAACGGGCAGATAAAACTCCTTCTCAAGCCCTGTCACCCAATGAAACTAAATGGTTGAAATGCATGAACGGTCCGACTCGAGCCACTTTTCCTAGGCAGGCTTAGACTTTCTAGGCGATTTATTACTACTCATGTGCGGCCGGTATCAGCTCTGCGTGGAAGCATCATGCAGCCCAATCTATTTCTTCAATCCTCGATGGACGGGGGCCGATCAGACCTTGGGGCAATATATTGGACTGATTGAGCTGAAACCGACCGAACTTTGAAGTATTGCTGAACCGCCTAGGAAGATCTAAGCCTGCCCAGACAAAGTGCTGCGAATCAGACTGTATCTTAAACCTCGGCAGTTTTTTTGAGCGGTACCTCCGCAAAAACCTGAAATTTGCTATCTTTTTGTATATCTTTCTGGATCACAATTTAATTGTAAAAGAAACTGATTAGTAAAACGTCAAGTATTGAGTGGAAATAAAGAACATCACTCTCGGCTTATCAGATACAATAGCTCCCATCGATACGCCAAAAAAGTCTTTTAACAACTCAGTCTGTAACTGGTGGCAGGTCACTTAGTAGTCATGGAGTTTTTGAAAAGAAACTATTGCTATCTGTGCTGGGCTCAAGAACAATAAACAGCGACCCATCAACGTTATGACTTTGTTTCGCTCCCTAAATATTTTATATATTTGGAAGAGTTAGAACCTTCGACCTTGGCACTGACGTTAATTCTAGTAGAAAAGACATGAAATTGTTTTTACACACCCAGCGATCTTTTTATGTTTGGTTTTACGATCCTTTCAAGATTATTTCACTCACATCAAGCCGATCGTTAATCGGAGGTGAGTGAAAACTAGAGTACCCGATGAAAAACCTCCTGACCTTCCGTTGCAGAACTTCTCATTATGTGACCTGAGCCATGCTCAAACATACACCGTTGAGAGACCTAATGATTAAGAGTCAGCACTCTTATCCACTAGGCCACGGAGGCCCGTTACACCCAGCGATCTTTTTAAATGAGGAAAAATAACGTTCTGTCTTTCCAACATTTACATATACTTATTATTACAGCGTACCGAAAGATGTTCAGAATATATAAATCTGTTCCTATCTGTGTGAAGTAAACTTTGCAAGTTTTGTTTATTTGTATTTAACGGCCCAGTCAACACTGATTTTGGGTCTTTTTTGAGCATGTCAGTGTACCTATCCACGCTTTTCCTGAGCAGGCTTATCCGTAAGCGGTTTACCAGTTCAGTGCACATTCTGTCGCCAAAAACTGACCCCTGCCCTTCCTGAATCAGCGGAAGGGAGAGGATAACCATAGAAAAGATTTCATAATCTCCACGAAAGAATGTTGCCGACCCCGGTAGGTATCGAACCCGAGTCTTCCTTATCGCCAGTCAGACTGCATCCGACTGAGCTACCATAGCCAGCCACACTTTGTGAGTAGTAGTAGTTATGTTCTGTTGTTTTTCGTTTCCATGGCCCCATGGACTTACTCCATAATGGCATTGCAAGACGTAAAATTTGCGAAAATGACTGCTACTCCTGCAAAAGTACTTTCTCTTTGGATATGTCTAAAGGGTATACTCTTAAAGGAAAGAATTTGCTCCTGGGGAGCAAATTCTACCCTTTTAGAGTAGACCCCTTGAGAAGCAAATTCTTCCCCTTTTAGAGTAGACCCCTTTTTCAGTTGGACAGAGCCAACAGAGTAGCAACTATAAGGTCCTTAAAATTGTATTTCCATAACGAAATCATGCCTATAGAATTGTGATCCCCTTTAATATGTTCTATAAAAGGGTTATCCTTTGGAAGCAAAGAATACACCACCGAACTGAAAAATATGGTGTGCACATGTTTTCTGAGCCCGACTAGCTAGTTTCGGCCAATTAGGCCTCAACAGTGACCCTAAGATATTTTCCAAATTCCACAATGGAATCAATAATCCCAAAGGACGAGAAAATATAATCTACACTATGATGTAGGGCAGGGAGACGTTTTACCGCCGCCACACATTCCCACACACCAGTTGTAGTGAAGTAAAATACGGTAGGTGACCAATTAATTGGAACACCCTAGCAGTTCGAACACCCAAAATTATTTCGAATTTGTGGCTGAAAACTTTCTCATTTAATTCGAACTCCCAAATTTTTCAGAAATCAGAATGTTTAATACTTCGAACACACAAAAAAAATGCCGAAAAATGCATCCAGAACAAGCATTTCGGACCGTTCCCGAGTTTATCATTACAACATCGTACTGGTCGTATATGAGCTAGCGCACGAAAAAAAGAAAACTTAGCATGAAATGTGTGCGACTTGCAAAGTTTTGTTTGATTTGAGGTTTAACGTCCCCGTCAACACTGTAAAGGTGTAAAGCTCATTTTGGAGACGTTGCTTCCAATTTTGTGGGACTTTTACCCGACATTGAGATGAAATGACATCTCAAGCCCTGTCGCCCATTGAAACCAATAAGGTTTATAAGCATGGACGGTCTGCCTCGCACCGCGGTTCCTGGGCAGGCTTAGATCCTCTAAGCGGTTTACCAGTACTAGTGTGCGGGCTTGATTCAGCTCTGCGTGGAAGCATCATGCAGCCCATATATTTCTTCAAGCCTCGGATTAACATGCACTCTGTAAGTCAAATGCTTTTCGCTTCTCTCACTTTCGATAGCCCTGTGGTAGTGGAAGGTTCATATCCTCACCGAATACTGATTAGACTGCGAGAAACGCAGGCTGCAAGTGCTTAGATCAACCTTGATGAGCCACAGGAGTTTCGCTTATTTATGTTGTGAAAATCCCATCGTCTGCATCAGGCTCATGCGATCAGCGAAGACTCTAATCGGATTGCATGAATGGGTACGCTAAGACGTGTCTTCGCTGGTTTCTCAAAGACCTGCAAACACAGAACATGCGCAACCACAACCGGTATGCAAGGCAAAGGGTTTCACTTAGACTTGTGACTTCGTCAGATTTAAGGGTTCGGTAAAGACTGATCACATTGCATCGATGTTCAGGCTGATCCTAGTCGGTGATGTAGCATTGTGGCCTACAAAGGCTTGGATCACCATGCATATGCAAGTGTTTTCGCTTTGCTCTCAGACTTGGAGCGTAGCTTCAGCTTTCATTATTATTTGTGTGACAGTATTACCCTTTTTCCATGTGCTGGGGCATTGATTCAATGCCTCTTTGATAGCAGAAGCGCCCCTTTAATATTAATTGAGAGTTTCCCGCCTTTTTCCACAGAACAACTTTTAGCACGTGCGAGTGAAATTCATGGTTGTTGCATGCAAAAAGGTAATTTAATTCAGGTTACCTGGTTGGGCTACCCTGGTTTTCTGAGGAGCAAGTGAAGATGCCCATTTATTTCACGGTGACAAGGTTTTATTGGAAGTAATTTCGGGGAACATGATTAAGAAAAAAAGTCATATTCGGTGTGGGGGAAGACTCAGGTCAGCCTGCACATTCATGCAGTCTGAATAGTCTTCGTTGTTCGTATGTGCCTACCATGGCCTCTGTGCTAATCAAAGAACAACAGGTGAAAACTATGGCCACATTGGCTAGATGCGCAGGCTAATCTGGTCCTTCGTTTGAAACCTTTTTTTTTCGCCGTGCGCCGGCTTAAAACGACGGCGTGTACATTTGACCGGCCCAATCTGCTTGCGACGTTACAAACACATCCTAAGCTACCAAGTGCAAGGATCAGTCTGTTCAGATCTCCTATCTCGAGTAAAATACTTATTGCGCATGTGCGTACAGAAAAGACTGATAAGTCTGCACAGTTGTGCAATCGGGATTGTGTCTTCAATGTTCAAGAGGTTTGAAATGTTTTATCGCGCATAAATTGAAGATCAAATTTGTGTATGATGTCCGCATTTTCTTTTTCTTGTTACTTGCCTATCTAAATAACATGATGGTTTTGCATCCGCACAGTCTAATCAGTCTTCACCGGACTACTTCGATGGGCATTGAATTGCTACATGCCCCCAGCTCACGCTGATTTGAGACTGCTTATTAGTAAACAGAGAATACACAAACAAGGCTGCGCAGTCTCGCCTGAGGCTTCACTATGCGCTTAAACAATATAGGTGGGGGTGGGGGTGGGGTGGGGGGGGAGTGTGAAGTATCTATGCGACTAGCTCCACTGGGTAGCTGCACGTGCTCACAAGAAGAAAAGAGCAGCCTATAGCAAGTGTAAGCTTTCACACAAAAAGAAGCCGGCGCGCAGAGCTCTGGCACAGAATTGTTACATGTATTACATTTGTACAAGCCTATATCTGATGTCATATTGTACAGGCTAATACAAAAATATACATCTACAAACTCTCGACCACGACGGACCACTGCCTATCCTATAAGCTACTCAGCAGCCTTCGGCTCTGGTGAGCTTAAAAAACATACCTCGCCGTTAGTAAACGTTTAGGTTTAATCTTCAATTAGTCTTCTATAAAGTCTAACTTAACCAACAGTTTTCAAGCATTCAATTTGAAAGATGTCACAAGCATACACGTGCCTTTTGAAAGATGAAAAAGTACTTTTTCACAATATTACAACATTTTAGACACTATACTTCAGTCGGCAGGATGGCAAATTAGAATATTGCCAAAGACAGTTAATTGTATAAAACACATTTCTGGGATATAACTCTAGACATTCACATTTAATATGTGCTAAGCGTAGACCTAGCTTTTTGTAAAAAGCTATGCTTGTTACAGTATAGTATTGCATCATCGTTTAAGCTGATTGGTTGATCGCGTCACGTGCCCCTCCATGGAACAGCTACAATCTGGTCATTATACCCGGTTTGCCCGCCTCATGGCGACCAAACCAATAAACCTGTAAATAGCTGGATTTCATGCTGTTCAATATATGTCCGACATGTGTGTGTGTACCCGCATTTAAAAGTAGTGCATCTAAATTTACCTCAACTTAGTTTATACCATATAAACGCTTGTGGTCAAAACTAATTAATTTTTAAAATTAGTTCGAACGTATGAACAGTGCCACGAGCTAACAAAAGCGTTTAGATTTTAGTATTTAATCTTGCACCGCTAAACAGATGTCTTCGTTTTGATCGTCTGGTAGGTCAGTACTACCATAAGAAAATATTTACTGTTGGTTGACAATATATCGAGACGTTGAGTCCAGGTTTTGTGGTGGGGGGGGGGGGGTCAAAATTATATAGGTTTGTTTTTAATGGTTCGTATCAACGACGAGACGCATGTCAACCCTATAGGACAACGACGAGACGCATGTAAACCCTATTGGTTTCTACTGTCATTGTTGCAAACAATGTGGACCCAGATTGAACAGTTCCACTATGAGCAGTTTGATCAGCATCCACACTGCTTGCCTAGATGCAAAAATATGTGTAAAAAATATGTGCCTGCGGCAGGGTTTTATCTCAATGTCCGGTAAAATTCTCACAAAATTGGAAGCATTGCCTCCAAAATGACCTAAATAGTGTTACTGGGGATGTTAAACCTCAAATCAAACAAACAATCTGACAGAAAAGCAAAACTATTGTTTAATTAAAGTCTGTTATTGGTGACATGAAATCTTGCAGAAAAGGTAAAATATTGGTTATTTTAGGGGAATGGCAACACCTGGCAGATTTCCCACCATTTTTAGCTCGGCCGTTTTCGTCGTCGTCGTGCAAAACTTGGACATTTTGTAATATCTCTGTCATTACTGAACATATTTACTTGAAGATCGGACTAGTTGATCATTATGAAAAGGCGAGCTCCTACCAATAGGTGAGGTAACCCTCAAAATATATTGGCACAGTTATGCCTCTTTTTCGACTTAGAATTTCGTGCAAAAACTTGGACATGTCGTAATATCTCTGTCATTACTGAACATATTTACTTGAAACTTGGACTAGTTGTTCATTATGAAAAGGGGAACTCATACCAATAGGCGAGGTAAACCTCAAAATATTTTTGGCACAGTTATGCCCCTTTTTCGACTTAGAATTTTTGTTTAACTAAAAGAAACTGCAGCCGAGCGTTGGCACCCGCATGCGGTGCTCTTGTTTCAAAAGGGGACAGCTTTCGGGACTTCCTGTTTGCTTTTCTTTAAGCTCTAACCCACGAAAAAAGGGATCTACTCTTAAAGGAAAGAATTTGCCCCTGAGGAGCAAATTCATTCCTTTAAAAGTTGACCCCTGTTGACATGGGAGACAAAAATAATTTTGAAGTAGTTGCCTCCCATAAAGATGTATGCATTCCCCTCAAAGTCTGACAGAAAATATAATAAAAATATCTGTCACTTAATTGCTCGACTCAACGGTTACTGAGAACTCATCCGTAAAAGATTTGGGCCCCCAGGAGACCTTTTGGGTCCACCCTGTTAAAATTGCAGAACTTAATATTCATGTCTATCATATCCAAAGATTTCACAACAATCTGTCTAGGGTTACTGAAAACATGTCTGGACAAAAAATGGGCGGAAAAGAAGGAATCCAGAAAAACCAATGTCTTTTTTTAGAGATTTAACTCTTATTCTGCAGAACAAATTAATTTAGCAACACCCATTGCTGACTATCAAACATTCAAATTTCTTAACACAATTCACAAACCGCATGACAAACAGTGTAGGACCTGATCACACTGCTTCTTCAAAAGTCATCTGATCTTGATCTACACTGTTTGCAAAAGTAGGGGTTGTTCAGCGAACTTCTGAGCCTCCTGCTGTGTCCATTTCTGTATGTATTAGGATATCTGATCGGAGTCCTCACATTACAATATAAATTACAAGGATTTGTTTCAAAATATAAAGAAGTTGTTTTGTGAAAGCAAAATTCCACGGTTAATCCTATTATTTCATGGATGTTTAAAAATTAGCAGTTTATCATGATAAGCTGAAATCAAGGCGAGGTGCAGAGGACTAAATTGTCAACCATTATAGATTATGTTTTGTTTGATTTGAGGTTTAATGTCCCCGTCAACAACTGTATATGCCATTTATTTGTTGATTTGATTTGAGGTTTAACGCCCCCATCAACACTGTATCGGTCATTTTGGAGATGTTGCTTCCAATTATGTGGGACTTCTACCCGACATTGAGATGAAATGACATCTCAAGCCCCGTCGCCCAGTGAAACCAATAGGGTTTATAAGCATGGACGGTCCGACTCGCACCGCTTTGCCTGGGCAGGCTTAGCACCTCTAAGCGTTTTACCAGTACTCGTGTGCGGATCAGTTTCAGCTCTGCGTGGAAGCATCATGCAGCCCATCTATTTCTTCAAGCTCCGATGGGCGTGGGCCATATATGCCATTTTGAAGACGCCAACCATTATAGTCAACGGTATGCACATGTGTGTAATCAGACCGGACAAAGGCGACCCCAGTGGAAAGGGGAATCGTCCCTGACTGCCCAAATTGCACTGATGAGAAGTGGTCAGTGAATATAATAAACAAAAAAAAACAATCTGAGAATCAAGCCAGCTGCTTTCCGTCAATGGGCCCGCGCTCTCCTACCGTATCCGGCGCTCGGTCCACCACCCGTTCATCATGACGAACTCGTGGTCGATTGTCACAGAGTGTAGGCTGGGAAAATAGTCCAGAACTGAGATCCAAACTGTTTCGTTCAACCCCAAATTCCACTTTTTATGCAAACAGTGTAGACCCCGATCATACGCCCCTTTCTGTTGCGCCTGGTCTGGGTCTCCAATGTTTGCAAAGCCCAAACCACGACCCCAGCCCAGGCTCTATAGATAAACCGACCTCACAGCGACTACTACAATCATATACGCTAATTGGTGACATTACATGTAAAAGTGGCCGGCCTCGGTAGCTCATTCGGATGCGCATCTGACTGATCAGGAGGACGCGGGTTCGGTACCTGCCGGGGTCAGCAACATTCTTTCGTGGAGATTAATCATGAAATCTTTTCTAAGATCATTCTCTCCCCTCCGCTGATTCAAGACGGGCAGTAGTCAATATCTGGCGAAAGCATGTTCACCGTGTACTGGTTAACCGCTTACGTATTAGCCTTCCCAGGAAAGTGTAGATAGGTACACTGACCGGCTGAAAAATGACCTCAATAGTGTTGACTGGACCGTAAAACTCCAGTACAAAAACATGTAAAAGTGAATTTTTACATGACCCGCGGCGACCAGACAATGTCCGCTCCGGGGAACGGGAGGTCACGGGTTCGATCCCGGGCCGCCACATACCAAAGTAGAAGTAAAACAAAGATCAGGAATTGATACAATTAACTTACTCCACCCATAAAAGACACCAAAGGGAAAGAAATACAAACATTAAGCGACCAGACCATAATGGAAACCTAAACAAAGGAAGGCCATAAGGACAGTTACTTTCCCACAAAATGGCCATATGGTCATCCGAAACTAAAAGACACAAGTGATACACACAGTAAGTAACAAACAACAACATAAAATAAATCGCCACAGAAGAGCCGCCTTGGAACGGTCAGTGGAAGATTTCCACTGGGGGGCTTAAATCGATTTTACGTGGCCACAATCCTCGCCCTTACTTCCGTCGCGATTTAGACAAATAATTTGTTCAGTCCGCATGAAGGCCTCCTAACTCATCAGTGCAACATCTCCGTGAACACAAAAATCAAAGAACCACAGAGGTGAGACAACGGTGAGGACTCGACAGCAAGAAACCACTGAAATGCTGGAGCAAAAGAAAACCAACAGTTAGACTCCGATGAGCCCGACCAGAGACAGAGCATCAGGCACCAACCAACATTACCTTGAATTAGATCTCTCTAATTCTCAATAAGCCTTTACGTTGGAGCCGTCATAGAATCTGAGGCCTGACCCACCGGCGTGCAATTAAAGAGGGAAGCAAAGTTGCCAACCGTGATTGGGTTAACTACCATGCATGCAGTCTGTCGTATAATATCCATGTTGTACCCAATCTTTTTATATCGAAGAATGATTTTACGAAATTGGGTACTGAAGTCATTGCGGTTATATATTTTTCTGAATTTAAATACTAAGTCACCATAAAATTCGGGTTCCGATAGACCTTGTTGCAGAAGAGATTTAAGTCCAATATTGAATTTTGAAATTAAATCAGAATGGCGTCTATAAAATTTTGAAAAGGCTTTGCGTAGTTTATGGTACCGATAACCCTGATTAAGGAGTTTAGCCGTTAATAATTTATTACGAGTGTTGAAGTCAGTTACATGACTACACACTCTAGCAAATCGAATTAATTGCGAAATATAAACGCCATAGGATGGCGCACGAGGAACATCACCATCCAAAAAAGGAAAATTTACAATCTCAAAATCAAAGTCATCGCGTTTATCATAAATTTTGCACGAAACAAATCCATCTACAATAGATAGATGTAAATCCAAAAACGGGGCCTCGGTATCAGAAGAATTTGCCCTATTTAACTGAAGTTCTAGGGGGTAAATCTGACTGATCAAACCATCAAAATAGGTATTATCAATATTTAATAAATCATCTAAATATCTAGAAGTAGAGCTAAAAGCTTCAATAATTTCAGATTGGTTATCAATGGAAAGCGACAAAATGAAGTCTCTTTCATAACAATACAAGAACAGATCAGCCACAAGAGGTGCGCAATTAGTACCCATCGGAATACCCACAATTTGTCTAAATAACTTAGTACCGAATCTAATATAAATATTGTCAAGTAGAAAGGTGAGGGCATCACACACTTTCTGACATGACCAAAGTGTATAATTCTTATGCTCTTTAGAAGTGAAAAATGCATTTCTGACATTACATGCAAGATAGAGAGAATCTTCTCTGTGAAAAGCCCATTCAATTAAATCATTAAGCTTTTCTTTTATAAGATTATGAGGAAGTGTAGTGTAAAGAGTGGAAAAATCGTAGGTAGACAGACTAGAAGCACGAAACTGTCTAGATTTCAATTTATTTAAAACATCATTCGAATTTTTTATAGACCAAAACAGATTTCTTCCTGATCTTTCAAAGACTTTATCACAATATTTAATTACATGCGTTTTAATAGCAGTAAGACAGGAAGTTAATAATTTAGAAAGTACAGTGGTAGTGCAAGAGCTAGAATTTGCAAAGTCGTTTTGAAAAAATGGTACTAGCTGCTCCTCGCTTGGCACTCAGGTTTACGGGGTAGAGCTAGGGCTGGTCGACCCAGTGTTAGGATATTGTGACTGGGTGTGGTATCATGTAATGTGTCTGGGACATGATACTTCAGTGAGGCAGCACTATAAAAGTAAGCATTGAGCTCCCTGTCGCAACCAGACACCGTCGTGATATGACTGAAAAATTGTTGAAAGCGACGTTAAACCTGAATTCACACACACACACACACACACACACACACACACACACACACACACACACGCACGCGCGCGCGACCAGACAATTTAAATATGCGGCACGAATCTGAAGGCTGGATGCAGTAGATTTTTGACAATCGCTTAGCTCCGCTCTCTTCTGTGGGTTTACCTGTATTGGATGGTGATGCTAAGCGTGGATCGCGGTTATTTTGACATACTTGTCACTTGTTACACAAATTTTTGACGTATCTGAATCGACGGGATATGTCCTACTGCTAAAGTGCCGGTTGGGTTGTTGTAAGCTGCGTTCGCAAACCATAATATGCGATACCTCCCCATACAATCACGCTTGTTCCACCCCATCTGTCACGCTCTATTTCGCATGCGTTACGCGTGTACATGTACGTCGAAACACCCGGAAATCATCATCGACGTGAGACGGTTCTAACGAGTACCCACAATCTATGTATTGGAGCAGAAATAAGGAAAATAGTTTATATCCCCGTAAACCCCAGTTTTCTCAATATGAAGTGGGGTTTAGGGGGTGTTCATTTCACGGACTTGTTCACGCAATGCTCAATTATGTATCAGTAGACACGGTGGCGTATGTTTGGAGCATAAATGAGAAAATTCAGCCACAACACACGATTTCCATTATGGTGAAGACAATATGAGCCTGCATCTTTACTCATTCAATAAAAGTTCTTTGAATTGCATTGCTTCCGCACTATCAAAGGCTCTGATCAGACTGCACTCGCTTAAGCGCAGTGTTTAAAAGCACATGTCGCGGCTTTTTCTTTCTTTCTTTTTGTTCTTTTTGTCTGGAAAAGACATTTTAAATAACGATATATAAAAGCCTAATTGTTGCGCCTGCTGTTAGCATGGCGCGATATAGTCGCCCGGTTTTCCGTCCGTCCGTTCGTCAGTTTGTCAAGGCATCAACATTTGCGACCACCCTAGCGTTTACCCAAAGGTTCAAGTTTATTTCTCAAGAACTATAAGAGCTTCATTTATGATACTTGGTACAAAATTAAACTTGTATCTGTGGATGGCAACTTAAATCCAAGCATTCATATTTCACCTTGACCTACATTTCATGGTTCACTGACTTTGTAAAATATTGCGACCACCCAAGCGTTCACCCTAATGGTCAAGTTAATTTCTCAAGAACTATAAGAGCTTCTTCAATGATATTTTGTACAAACTTGTATCTGGGGATGGTTACTTAAACGCAAGTATCCATATTTGACCTTGACCTACATTTCATGGTTCACTGACTTTGTAAAATATTGCGACCACCCTAGCGTTCATCCTATTGGTCAAGTTTATTTCTTAAGAACTATAAGAGTTTCATTAATGAAATTTTTGTACAAACTTGTATCAAGGGATGGCAATTTTAATGCAAGCATCCATATTTGACCTTGACCTACATTTTATGGTTCACTGACTTTGTGAAATATTGTGACCACGCTAGCATTCACCCTTATGGTCAAGTTCATTTCAAAAGAACTATAAGAGCTGTATTTATGATACTTGGTACAAACTTGTATCTAGGGATGACAATTATAATGCAAGCATCCATATTTGACCATGACCTAAATTTTATGGTACACCGACTTAGTAAACTATTGCATCAACCCTAGTGTTCAACCTAATGTTTTTAAGTTCATTTCTCAGCAGCTGTTACAGCTTCATTAATGATACTTGGTACAAGCTTGCATCTAGGAATGGCCAACTTTTATGGAAGCATTAATATTTGACCTTGTCCTAGATTACATGGTCCGATGACTTTGCGCCCCCACAGGCGCGACATAGCCTTTGGCGGAATTCTTGTTTTACATGGGTGTTATTTTATTTCTGAAGCCGGCCTCGGTAGCTCGGTCGCATCCGCGTATGATTGGTGATCAGGAGGATGCGGGTTCGATACCTGCCGGGGACGGCAATATTCTTTCGTGGAAAATGATCATGAAATGTTCTCTAGATTCATTCTCTTTCAAAAGGGCAGTTGTCAGTTTCAAACAAAAGAATGTGCGCCATACTTGTTAATCGCTTACGTATACTCAGTATACAAGCCTGGCCAGGAAAAGTGGGGATAAGTAAAATGACCAGCTCGATATGACCAAAAAAATGTTGGGAAGGTGGTTAAACTCCAGTCTTATTTCTGATATGAAGAGATCTCCCTACACTGGGATGTGCTCATAAAAGCAACTTAAAGCTCTGTCCTTTATATCAGTTTAACCCATTTTGTACCGACCGGGATTGTCAACCTTCACAAGTTCATTTCAAAATTTAGTGGTGTAAAGTTATGTTTTCTAAATATATTTGAAAAAAAAATGGCTGAACTTTTTGCAAACAGAGTAGTTCCTGATCAAAAGCCGAGCTCGGTGGCGTCTGATCTGGGCTTGCACTTTTTGCTATAACCCGTTTTGGGGGATTCGGTACAAAATGGGTTAATGCACAACAATCACAAACTTTGGATAAACATATCTCGGACGCCCTAGGCGAGAAAGTACTCACGTTATTTCAATATACACCAATACATCTAAAGAAAGTGGATTTGTATCTTAATTTTCTTTTTTTAAGATTTAAAGGCATTTATTCTTGTAAAAGTAGGACACATCGTGTAATCATAATTGATATATTGCCCCTTGTAATATACTGACTATCGCAGATCAAAGGCGGCCCTTATTAGGGTGATTAGTAACTCTTGTTGTATCCCCTGACTGAGGCACTTAAGGCGAAAATCAATAAACTACACTAGTCAACAGTTAGTAAATTATTGATTTTCCCCAAGGAAGCCCCTTACCTGTTGAAGACAGTGGACTTCTCTTCAGTCAGCTCTGATTGCTACACCATATTATGTAATGATATGATAGTCCTCAATAATCAAGAATAAATGCCTTTAAAAAAGACACAACGAAAGCAGCCTATACTTACATATTATATTATATTATATTAAAAAATTTACCACCCTCAAATGGAAATTTTCAGAATAAAAAATCCTGATAATTTTAATAGTTCTGCATATAACATACATTTTGGATACTCGGTAGAAACGCCTCAACGTACTTGTCGAACTGTTAAATGCGCACTATTTTGGCTTCGGGAAACCCCTAAAGAGGTACCTTCGACCCAGATCAGACGCCGCGCGTCCCATCAAGGCCTGCACTATTTGTTAACAGAATTTTCTGTCGAAAATAGAATGAAAACAAAAAATCAAAGTACCGAAAGTACTGAGGAAAGTTAATTTATCAGGAATAATTATCATGATAACACTGACAAAAGTAGATCAAGCAGTTCTTAGATATGTTGACAAGGTCCCAGAGTGTTTAACAATTCTACGAAGAAAAATATGAGTGATTGTTTGTTTTGAGATTAACAACAGGTCAACCCCTGTGGGTCATTTTGTGTAGTCTCCCAGAGAAAGGGAGAAAAGAGATAGAAGACAGAGTAGAGGAGATGAAAGTGAGGGACAGAGGACCTAACAGCAGGCCTTGCCCAACTGTAAGTCAATATCAGCTGGATGCCCCACTGGCACAAGATACATATCACCTTTGCCTGACCCAACCACCTCCACGATGAAAAAAAAAAGGCAGAAAGAAAGTAAGATAAACGTATCTGCTATTTTTTCATGATATAACCATAAAATTTCTAAATTATCTCAGTACATTCTGCGCTTGTCCCATCTGCTAATAATCTTACCGAGAAGTTTTCCTAGCGGGCACACGACGTCTTAGCAACATCGCATCAATGTCGCGTTGATACGACGATGCACATACGTACGTTGTGCGGCCGCTGGGAGGTATGATTCTCCGGGCGTGGGGACATAAAAAGGAGTATAAGTTGACGAAAAAAAGATCATTTTTAAACCATTTGATTTAGACATTATAACCCTGAGCAGACGCCACGTTTAGCGAACTTTGACTGACTGATTCATCTTATCAGAGGCGAATACAAATACGTTCATTACCAGGAATTCTCGTACTACAGGAACTGTCACTCAGATTACCGATATCCCATATTTGATTGACATCAGTTAATTCCCTTAGACCGTAGTCGAAATAGCGTCGTTTACCTGTGTTAACAGTGTGTAATAAGAGTTTCACACCTCCCGGTTTGAGTTACAATACACAACCAATCTGTGTTCTATCCAGTGCCCTGTTAATATTAGTATGGGTATTTTTGCCACCGAAAATTTCAAGATGAAAAATTCTGATATTTTATATAAAAAAGGCATGTTTTGCTAACGGATGACCAGGTGTTTTGTCCTCGATATAAATTAAATATTCATGGCCGGGCCGTTAATCCAGAATTATAGGGAAATAAAAATAGATCACGTTTATACATGTATAAATATATTATTTCTTTTTTTATATATTTCATGGGTATATTCATGTAATTTTGTTCCTTTTTATATTGTGGCCCTTTGTAAATAATAAAAGAAACGTAATGATGATATGTTATTTAATTAATGAAATTCAGCATATAGTAATGACATGCCATTTATAAAGCTCTGGCCTCTAGTGAGGACTGTTACGCCGTAAAACAATTATGTATCCGAACATAGTCCCTAGTAGACACGGTGGCGTATGTTTGGAATTCAGCTTCGACACAGGATTTCAAATAATGTGGTAGTTTTTAGGGTGAAAACAAGATCAGGCTGCATGTTTACTGATTCAATAACGGTTCTATGAATTGCATTGCTTCCGCGTACCAAAGTCTCTGATCAGACTGCACTTGCTTAAGCGCAGTCTGATCTGAGTCTATGCTAGTCGCCAATGCCACAGTGTTTAAAATCACGTCGCGTTTTTTTTTTTTTTTTTTTTTGCTTTCATTTGTTATGGAAAATTCATTTTAAATAACCATATATGAAGACCTAATTTTACATGGGTGTTGACTTATTTCTGAAGCCGGCCTCGGTAGCTCAGTCGCATGCGCGAATGAATGGTGATCAGGAGGATGCGGGTTCGATACCTGCCGGAGACGGCTACATTCTTTCGTGGAAACTGATCATGAAATCTTCTCTACATTCATTCTCTTTCTTCCACTGTTTCAAAAGGGCAGCTGTCAGTTTCAAAGAAAAGAATTTGCGCCATACTGGTTAATCGCGTACGTATACTCAGTAGAAAAGTGGGGACAGGTAAACTGACTGGCTCGATATCACAAAAAAGTGTTGAGAAGGCCTTTAAACTCCAGTCTAATTTCTGATATGAAGAGCTCTATACCTACACTGGGATGTGCTAATTAAAGCAACTAAAGCTCTGTCGTCTATATCAGATTAACCCATTTTGTACCGGCCGGAATTTGTCAACCTTATACATAGCACAAGTTCATTTCAAAATTTGATGGTGTGAAGTGTTTTCTAAATATATTTGAAAAATAAAAAAATGGCTGAACTTTTTGCAAAAAGAAGTTCCGGAACAAAAGCCGAGCTCGGTGGCGTCTGATCTGGGCCTGCACATTTTGCTATAACCCGTTTTGTGGGATTCGGTACAAAATGGGTCAATGCACAACACTCACAAACTTTGGATAAACATATCTCGGACGCCCTAGGCGAGCAACTCACATCATTTCAATATACACCGATACATCCAGAGTCATTTCTGAATAAGGAAACTGGGTTTGTGTCGTAATTTTCTTACTTTAAGATTTAAACAAGACACAACGAAAGGAGCCTATACCCACATTATATTATATTATATTAAAACCTTTACCCCCGCTAAAATTGAAATTTTCAGATTAAAAATCCTGATAATTTTAATATTTCTGCATATAACATACATTGCGGATACTCGGTAGAAACGCCTCGACGAGGCTGTTCAAACGAGAACAATATAATAAGTCACATCTATACTATCAGCCAATGAGACTACATTGTATACTGTTTTCGTTCAAATTCACAAACTGGTAGACAAACAGTATAGATCCTGATCAGATGGCTTCTTCAGAACTAAGACGACACTACACTTCCTCATAATCTTATAAAAGAAAAGCTTAATGATTTAATTGAATGGGCTTTTCACAGAGAAGATTCTCTCTATCTTGCATGTAATGTCAGAAATGCATTTTTCACTTCTAAAGAGCATAAGAATTGTACACTTTGGTCATGTCAGAAAGTGTGTGATGCCCTCACCTTTCTACTTGACAATATTTATATTAGATTCGGTACTAAGTTATTTAGACAAATTGTGGGTATTCCGATGGGTACTAATTGCACACCTCTTGTGGCTGATCTGTTCTTGTATTGTTATGAAAGAGACTTCATTTTGTCGCTTTCCATTGATAACCAATTTGAAATTATTGAAGCTTTTAGCTCTACTTCTAGATATTTAGATGATTTATTAAATATTGATAATACCTATTTTGATGGTTTGATCAGTCAGATTTACCCCCTAGAACTTCAGTTAAATAAAGCAAATTCTTCTGATACCGAGGGTCCGTTTTTGGATTTACATCTATCTATTTAAGATTGATTTGTTTCGTGCAAAATGTATGATAAACGCGATGACTTTGATTTTGAGATTGTAAATTTTCCTTTTTTGGATGGTGATGTTCCTCGTGCGCCATCCTATGGCGTTTATATTTCGCAATCAATTCGATTTGAATTTAGAACTAAGACGACACTACACTTCCTCATAATCTTATAAAAGAAAAGCTTAATGATTTAATTGAATGGGCTTTTCACAGAGAAGATTCTCTCTATCTTGCATGTAATGTCAGAAATGCATTTTTCACTTCTAAAGAGCATAAGAATTATACACTTTGGTCATGTCAGAAAGTGTGTGATGCCCTCACCTTTCTACTTGACAATATTTATATTAGATTCGGTACAAAGTTATTTAGACAAATTGTGGGTATTCCGATGGGTACTAATTGCACACCTCTTGTGGCTGATCTGTTCTTGTATTGTTATGAAAGAGACTTCATTTTGTCGCTTTCCATTGATAACCAATTTGAAATTATTGAAGCTTTTAGCTATACTTCTAGATATTTAGATGATTTATTAAATATTGATAATACCTATTTTGATGGTTTGATCAGTCAGATTTACCCCCTAGAACTTCAGTTAAATAAAGCAAATTCTTCTGATACCGAGGGTCCGTTTTTGGATTTACATCTATCTATTTAAGATTGATTTGTTTCGTGCAAAATGTATGATAAACGCGATGACTGACTTTGAGATTGTAAATTTTCCTTTTTTGGATGGTGATGTTCCTCGTGCGCCATCCTATGGCGTTTATATTTCGCAATCAATTCGATTTGCTAGTGTGTGTAGTCATGTAACTGACTTCAACACTCGTAATAAATTATTAACGGCTAAACTCCTTAATCAAGGTTATCAGTACCATAAACTACGCAAAGCCTTTTCAAAATTTTATAGACGCCATTCTGATTTAATTTCAAAATTCAATATTGGACTTAAATCTCTTCTGCAACAAGGTCTATCGGAGCCCGAATTTTATGGTGACTTAGTATATAAATTCAGAAAAATATATAACCGCAATGACTTCAGCACCCAATTTCGTAAAATCAATCTTCGATATAAAAAGATTGGGTAAAACATGGATATTATACGACAGACTGCATGCATGGTAGTTAACCCAATCACGGTTGGCAACTTTGCTTCCCTCTTTAATTGCACGCCGGTGGGTCAGGCCTCAGATTCTATGACGGCTCCAACGTAAAGGCTTAATGAGAATTAGAGAGATAATGCTGGTTGGTGCCTGATGCTCTGTCTCTGGTCGGGCTTATCGGAGTCTAACTGTTGGTTTTCTTTTGCTCCAGCATTTCAGTGGTTTCTTGCTGTCGAGTCCTCACCGTTGTCTCACCTCTGTGGTTCTTTGATTTTTGTGTTCACGGAGATGTTGCACTGATGAGTTAGGAGGACTTCATGCGGACTGAACAAATTATTTGTCTAAATCGCGACGGAAGAAAGGGCGAGAATTGTGGCCACGTAAAATCGATTTAAGCCCCCCAGTGGAAATCTTCCACTGACCGTTCCAAGGCGGCTCTTCTGTGGCGATTTATTTATGTTGTTGTTTGTTACTTACTGTGTGTATCACTTGTGTCTTTTAATTTTGGATGGCCATATGGCCATTTTGTGGGAAAGTAACTGTCCTTATGGCCTTCCTTTGTTTAGGTTTACATTATGGTCTGGTCGCTTAATGTTTATTTCTTTCCCTTTGGTGTCTTTTATGGGTGGAGTAAGTTAATTGTATCAATTCCTGATCTATGTTTTACTTCTACTTTGCTGCTGTGTGGTTGAGGTTTTTCTCGCCTTGCTCGTCTTTAGTTATTTAATTAGGCTGTGTACTTACCCTTTCAACCCTTTAGCCCTGTGCATATGCATAGTGTAGATTCTGGTGGGATGGCTCATCTTATCCTGGTCTGCCTGGCTAGACACCCAATTTACCTTATTTGTTTGTTTTTAGGTTGAATGTCCCGTCAACACTTTGTAGGTCATTTTGGAAAGCTCACTGGTTCTGTGAGGCAGTTCTAACCAGTATTTGCAAGCTTAGCTGTATTATTGAGCAGAAATGTATACCTCTGCAAACCCAACTTTTTGCACATAAAATGGGGTTTACCAGACTTGATATCTTGATGTAAATGACATTTTATCAGGGTATTTGAAGCAGCAAACAGAGTTTTGGTCTTTGTATTTGTAAACTTTTACAAATATGAGCACTTGTTTAGCCTGCTACAAGTCCTAGATGAGGCAAATAGGCTATACCAGATAAATCAACAACTGTTTGATCTGATTATTTATTTTTATCAGTAACAAATTATTTTAAAATCAATTGAAAGTGAAAATAATGGACCTTCATTCTGTCATGATTTATTTATTGCTCTCAAAATACAAAAAAAAAAAAACTTTTCAAAATGATAATAAACACATAGCAAGGGACATTTCCCCAGTTAATAAGCCAATCAGATCACTTGAATTTTCAACAGATTACTTGAGCCAACACTGTTGTGTTATCGGAACACAATAAATGTTGCAAGGGATTAATAGAAAACAGCAACTAGATACCGCTCTTACAAAATCTGTTAAACAAAATTTTGATGGTATATAGTCAAGTACATATATGTTATAAAACATTTTTTTCATATAAAAATGTATAGGTTATATAGCAAAAAGCAAAGCAAATACGTGCATTATTTAGCCATGTTAACATTAAACTCTATAAAAATGTTTGTTATAACACCATTTTGTAAATATGGATAAAACTCTTTAGGTTCTTATGAAAATGATAGCAAAGTGGTCATTTTCTATACAGTCTTATAGTTTATTTGAATATTTAACACAGTTGCTCAGTTGGATTATACCTTAGTCCCCTACAACTTTGTAATGAAGAGATTCCAGTGCAATGCTACTGCACAAATACATATATAGGTGGGGATTTGAATGGTTTCTGAGATATATGGCCTATTATGAAGTGGGATCTTATCATAAGGAACAAGAATATATATGGTTAAGGGGTGGGGATCTGAACAGTTTCTGAAATATATGGCTTTTAATGAAGTAAAGGGGCGGGGCATGTTGTTATCTAAACCATAAACCCTGAGAAATAAACATCCATGCAATATACAAATAAAATCATCACTAACACTGCATGGTAACCCACCACTGCAGACCGATATGCCTTTTGCAGGTGTTTCTAGAGCAGAAAACCTTAGAAGCAGGACAGCCAGTGACCATACCAGTACTGGTAAACTGCTTGAAAGGGTTAAAGGCATTTATTTTGATTATTGAGGAATATCATTTCATTACATAATATTATGCAGCCCTGAAGAGAAGTCCTCTGCCTTCAACAGGTAAGGGGCCTCCTTGGGGAAAATCAATAATTTACTAACTGATGACTACTGTACATTATTGATTTTCCCCTTAAGTGCCTCAATCAGGGGATTCAACAAGAGCTACGAGGACTGTTCAAATATGAATGCAAGTAGAACGTTTTCTCATGCACTAATGCGAAAATCACCTGGAAATAAATATCACAGCGTAAAAAAAAAATTTTACCTATACATTGATACCAAACCTGTTAAAATCTGTGGACTTTAGCCATGTATATCGTTCGATAAACACTGTCACTCTTGTATATTAATACAAAACATGGTTGGAAGAAGTACGCCATTGAAATACGGTCCTATATTAAGAATCGTTGTATTCTTGGTATACGGTGCAAAGACATTTTTGATGCTTAGTTGCATTCTTTTTTTTCTTTTTTTTTTGTTTCGGTTTTACGGCCCTTTCAAGATTATTTTTCTCATATCGAGCCGATCGTTAATCAGAGGTGGGCGAAAACCGGAGTACCCGAAGAAAAACCACCTGACCTTCCGTTGCAGAACTTGGCATCTCACACGTGGCCCGAGCGAGGCTCGAACCTACGGCGGTGAGAGACCTAATGACTAAGAGTCAGCGCTCTTATCCACTAGGCCACGGAGGCCCGTGCTTAGTTGCATTCATATTTGAACAGTCCTCGTACTAAGTACCCTATTAAGGGCCGCCTTAGATCTGCTATAGATAGCATATCACAGGGGCACTAAAACAATTATGAACAAACGGTGTGGCCTACTGTTACCAGAATAAATGCCTTTAAGTGTCACCAGTTGAAAATTTAGGGCATTTACATTTTAAGGAAAATTAATGAATAAATAAGTGAGAAAGGGATCTCGAGTGGGGCCGATTAGGCTTCATCTGACAGTGACCCTCAAATATTTTAAACAATAAGACCATGATGGTCCTATATCGCTCACCTGAGCTAAAAGATTAAAAGTTTCAGGCAGTTAAAACCTTTATGCTGATGACAAGGTCGAAAACAGGTATTTTCAGCATTCAAGGGAACATAACTCTATGAGAGATAGGCAGACATCACCAGTTTCAAACTCATCCAAACTTTCATTCCCAACCTACTTATATGCTAATTTCAGGAACAGTCGATCAAAACTAAAGGACTTATGGTGATGACAAGATAAAAAATAGGCATTTTCAGCAAAGAAGGGGACTTAAATCTGTGAGTAATGTGCCAACAATGTTAGTTTTTTGCTAACACATTCAAGCTTTTTATCTCTAACTTACTTGTATGTAAGTTTCAGGAACGTCCGTTCAAAACTTTAAGGACTTATGATGATGACAATGTCAAAAATGGGCATTTTCAGCAATCAAATGGATGTAAGTCTATCATTAATAGGCTGTGATAAATAGGCCGGCCTCACCAGTTTTTTTTAACTCATCCAAGCTTTTATCCCTGACTTACTTACATATAAGTGACAAGAAGATTCGATGAAAACTGAAGAGGCTATGGTGATGACAAGGTCAAAAACAGGTATTTTCTGCAAACAAAGTTTCTAGAAGATCCGATAAAACTGAAGGGGCTATGGTGATGACAAGGTAAAAAATATATGCATTTTCTGAAATCAAGGGGACATAACTCTCTGAAATATAGGCCACCCTCACCAATTTTTAAAATCTGCTGAAGTTTTATTGCTTAATGTAAGTTTCAAGAACAGCCGATAGAAACTGAAGGGGCTACAGTGATGACAAGGTCAAAAATAGGCATTTTCAGTTATCAAGGGGAGTAACTCTATGACAGATAGGCCAACCTCGAGAGTTTTCAAGCTTTTATCCCGGACTTTTTCTGAGCTTTTATCCCTGGCTTGTTTGTAAGTTTCAAGAAGATTCGATCAAAACTGAAGGGGCTACAGTGATGACAAGGTAAATAAAATAGCCGCAGTTACCTTGACCTTGAGGCCACGACCTTGAAAGTCGAACTTGCTCCAGATATTGTCATAAGGAACATTTGTGTGAGTTATATTGAAATCAGTCATGAAATGTAGGCCTTGGAGTGATCACAAAGTTTTTCTAAAAATAGCCACAGAGACCTTGACATTGATGCCACGACCTTGAAAGTTGAACTGGCTCGAGATATTGTCAAAAGGAACTTTTGTGTGAAGCTATATTTAAATCGGTCAAGAAATGTAGGCGCTAGAGGGATGACAAAGTTTTTCTAAAAATAACCATAGTAGTAAGTTATATTGAAATCAGTCAAGAAGTGTAGGTGCTCAAGCAATGACAGTTTGACTAAAATTAGCTACAGTGACCTTGACCTTGAGGCCACAACCTTGAAGTTGAACTTGCTCTAGAAATTGTCACATTTGTGTGAAGTTATACTAAAATTGGTGAAGAAATGTAGGCGCTATAGCGATAAGAAATGATTGAGATCAGCCTGCAGGCTGGTTAAAAGTGTGGATGGACAGATGACGAGATCAGCCTGCAGGCTGGTCAAAAGTGTGGATGGACAGATGACGGACGACCAACTATACTATAAGCTCCCCTGGAGTCCCCCCCCCCCCCCAAGGTGAGCTAAAAATCCGCAATGGAATCTTTGATCCCAAAGGACAAGCAAATATAAACTGAACTATGATGTAGGGCAGGGAGACTTTTTGCCACTGCCACACATTCCCAGACACCAGATGTAATGACAATAAATATGTTCTGTAAAAGGGTTATAGCCTGTGTTACAAAATAAGTCACAGTCAACATAGTGTCATGCACTGTCAGGTATTTAGGGCTAGGTTTTACTATATTTTTTTTAAAATGCTGCAGATTGTCAATAAACATTATATGAAAAATGCACTATGTCGCACGGATGTGTTATCGTAATGAAATGGAATCTTTCTCCGTATATAAAGCGGGAGTCCTTTTCAAAATTTAGGGGTGCCTGGTTGTGTTCCCTACAAAATTTATTTGGAAAATGGCTTCACTATTTGCAAACAGTGTAGGCCCTACGGCGTCGGATCTGGGCCTGCACTGTTTGCCAATTACCCGTTTCGGGGTTTCTGGTACTCAGTGGGTTAAATTAAGGTACGAAAGGTACGGCTACAAGTATCAATGGTTTGATATTATAAGCCCAAAACGAACAGTTGCAATCCCATACTACCCATTTACCAATTACGCACCCCCCCCCCCTTCCCCCAACCCTACACACACACTCCATTCCCTATCTTCTCAAAGAAACGAGGAAACGAGGCAACTCGAGCGAATTCGAATGAATAATAATAATAAAATGTTAGTTTGCTGTTGTGGAGGTTGTTCCGTCCCCGTCAACACTATTTTGATCATTTTGAAGATGGTGCCTCCAGTTCTGTGGGATTTTTACACGACATCGATATGAAATGACATCTCAGGCGAACCATTAGGTCCACAGTCCACCTCGTACTACTTTTTCTGGGCATGCTTAAATTTCTTTACGGTTTACCAGTACTCTAGTTCGGTCGGTTTCAGCTCTACGCGGAAGCACCATGCAGTCAAATCTATGTCTCCGAGGCCGGATAGGCTGGGGCGCTAAGAAATTCTGTTAACAGAAACAGGCGTTGGTACAAGTAAATTTGACGAGAAATTGCTATTTACAAACGTTTGTCAATAGCCATTTTCTCCAGAAATCGTATAGACAAACGATTGTCACTAGCCTCTTCTTTTTTTATTGCTTTTGTTTAACGGCGCCTTCAAGAGTATTTCACTTACATCGCGCCGATCAATAATCAGAGGTGGGCGAAAATCGGAGTACGCGGAGAAAAACCACCTGACCTTCCGTTGCAGAACTTGACGTCTCACATGTGATCCGTCCCAGGCTCGAACCACAGCGGTGAAAGATCTAATGATCTAGAATCAGCGCTTCTACATTTGTCCACTAGGCCACAGAGGCCCGTTTACCCACATATATTTTATATCTCGCAATTTATTTAATCACACCACATATTAGACAGGCTAAGGGGTATTTTATAGACAACACATATTTTGCAAAAGTTTAATGGAAGTAGTTGCATAAAATCGTAAAATATCAAATGCTTGTAATTCTCAACTTAGATTTAACAGATACACAACATGATTATGTCATGCGCAAAAGACAACCCGTATTTTGGTCCACCGTACGCTAGAAAAGGTTGTTGACTATTTTGAGTCTTCCAAATAATCTCACCACAATTTATATGCTATTGGGTATTTAAGACACCCCGTATCAATTTTGAGTAAAAACAAAAACAAACGTGGTTGACTGCTTTCACGCTTTTTAGCTCCCCAGGGGGAGCTTATTGTATAGCTGTGGTCCGTCGTCCGCGTCGTCTGTGTCGTCGTCAACATTTTAAACATTTCCTCTGAAACCACTGGGCCAATTGAAACAAAATTACAAGTGGAACCTCAATATAGTGGGGGATTAAAAGTTTGTTCATAGGATCTCGGTCACATGACCAAGATCTTCGCCATGCCCATATATGGTAAAAACCTTTAAAATCTTCCCCTTAGGAACCGATTGGCCGATTGGCATGGAAATTTGGTATGCAAAATCGGGGACTCGGGTCCTACCAAGTTTGTTCAAATGATGACCTTTGGATGATTGTTGCCTATTTTACGTCAAGGTCAAATTAGGTCACTTAGACATTTGTATGGGAAAAAGCTAAAATAGTGGATATTTCCTATTTCATTGTCGCCGATGGCCTCAGAGGTGATATTTGCAATCAGTTGAATGGAATTCAATCAATTCCTGTGGTCAAGGTCTTTTACTGACCTTTATTCTGGATGGCTCAGATTCAGTATTTTTATCTTCTTATCCACTTAAACTGCTGGATTGATTGTAACCAAATTACATGTGGAGATTCTATGAAAATGGGGTACGAAAGTTTGTTCTTAAGAACTGGGTCACATGACCAGTATAGCCGCCATGCCCCTTACATTGTAAAAACCTTAAGTTAAAAAATTTTCTGCTCAGGAAACAAACAGCCGATTACCTTGAAGCTTGCTATGGAGCATCGGAAAATCGGGCCCTACCAAGCTTGTTTAGATGATGACCTTTGGTCGACCCTGACCTGTTTTACGTCAAGGTCAACTTTGGTCACTTAGACATCTGAATGGAAAAAAAGCAAAACAATGGATTTGTTTCGATCGCATGGTAGCTTGTGGCATCAAAAATGATATTTGCAATCAGCTGAATGGATGTTTACCGATTACAAAGGTCAAGATCATTAACTGACCGTTGTCCTGTATGGCTAAGTTTCAGTATGTTTATCTTCTTCTCCAACATGCTGGGTTGATTGAAACAAAATTACACTTGGTGCCTCTATGGGAAGGGGGAACAAAAGTTTGTTCGTAAGGACTGGGCCACATGACTAATATGTCCGCCATGCCCATTTATAGTAAAACCCATTAAATATGTTCTCCGGAACTCATTGGCCAGTCATCTTCAGACTTGGTATATAGAATTAGGGACTTGGGTTCCACCAAGTCTGTTCAAATTGACTTTGACCTGATTTACGTCAAGGTCAAATTTGGTCACTGAGACATTTTTATGGAAAAAAGGCAAAACAGTGGGGTTTTCTGATTCTATTGCATCCTGTGGCATCAGAATTGATATTTGCAATCAGCTGAATATATAACTTTATTAATTCAAAAGTTCACGGCCATTTGCTGACTTTTGCCCTGGATGACTTAGATGCAGTATTTTTATCTTCTTCTCCACTAAAACTGCTAGGTTGATTGAAGCCAAATTACAAGAAGAGCCTCTATGGGATGAGGCAATGAAAAGTTATTCAAGGATTGTAGTCACATGACCAAGATGGGCGCCTTGCCCGCATATGGTAAAACCACATAACCTCTGGTGAGGGTAGTGGCCCATTGGTCTCTTGTTTACCTAGAAATTAAATATAAATATTAGAATTCTGAGAGGGTGATGGTGAAAAGTGTCACCATCTGGAATATGAATATCAACCGAGGAACACATTCGGGATATGGATATCAACCGGACTGACATTTTAGCTCACTAGAGTCGAAGGCTCCGTCCAGCTTATAATATAGGCAGTTGTCCGTCGTCTGCATCTTCAATATTTTTAACATCTCTGAAACCACTGAGCCAATTGGAACAGAATCGCATGTGGAACCTCTGTGGGGTGGGGGGATTAAAAGTTTGTTCATGTGATACGGCCACAGCCCATATATGGTTAAAATACTTTAAAAAATCTTCTCGGGGACCAAATGGCCGATGGCCTTGAAGCTATCTAATTTCTTTTTTATAGCAAACACACGAAGTGTTTGCTTTACTGTAGAGAGGCTGGAACAACATACTTAGGCACCCAAATCTCGCCTAGAATCTCGTTCAATTTCTCGCGATAATCCGCCATCTTTACAGAGTTCATGAGAATTGTTTTCACATCCACAAATTGCTTCTCAAAATCAAAATGAGTCAAGTCCCATTACAAAAGAAACACAAAAAGTGTCGAAATAATTTTAAAAAGCTATTTTCGAAGACCGTTGCATCAAACGCTGAAGTTTGATCGCGGGAAAGTTTCGAAACTGCGTCGCGCGTTTCAATGAACTGAAACGTACCGCACTGAGCCGAAAATGTTAGCCGGTTAAAACCTAGCACCGCGCTTGGAGCAACGAGTTATCGGAGCATTTACCGAAGCATTTACCGGTGATTCTCGTTAGGGTGGAAAGCGCTTCTGGTCTGATATAGTGTCTCTCTTTAAAGATAAATACTCGACCCCTGTAACAGTTTCAACTCAAACAAAGGTATCAAAAGTAAATTACACACAATAGGCATATAGTGATGCCCTAAAGCATCCCCCGAACTCTTCATCATATAGTATTCCCTTGTCTGCGGTTGATGCCAAGACCGCATATGACTTCAAAGGCCGGCATAGGAGTTCAAAGACCATAAAGTATAGATTTGGACTCAAAAGGTATGCGTTTTGGTATACCTGTTAATCAGATTGTAAATAGTTTTAAGGACTCATCCTACGACTCCCCCCCCCCCCCCCACCCCCACCCCCCGCCCACACACACACACTTCCCTTTTTAGCAAAATATGACAAACTCAGTATATGAAGATAGATAGGGGTGTAAATGAGTGTGTTTGCTCAAAAGGCAGTGCCTTTATTTCATATTATAAATATATCTATTCACACTGTCAGTGAAATAGTAAAACGTATCGCCCGCAGGACTGTAGGAGAAAGTTACGCGAGTTCTAACAAAAAAAATATAAAAAAAATGTCTCGGTACATTGTGTATATAAATGTACAAAAAAAACATGTTTATATATAGACAGACTAAGGTGTGATATACAGTTAAAGTCCGCTATTAAGACCACCTAAGTTTAAGATTATTTCTACTTTGTTATGTAGGTTGAAGTTATTCTTCCTTTTTGTTTTCCGCATGCAGTATCCTCTGGTCAGTGATCACCTTTGGGACTGTAAGAAAGTGGTCTTAAAGATCACTTTTGAACAGTTCCACAGGTGGTCTTAATATAGGGATTTTACTGTATAGTCATCCCGTATTTTAACAATGGTTTTCTGTATCTAGGTCGATATAGTGGTCTGTTCCTAAAATTTCTATGCATGGTCTTTGGTTCCTCGGTACACTTTTTAGCAACAACTATTGAAAATTGGTATTCTGTCGGGGTTTAAGTGTAAACAGTTTAGGTCGTAGTACCAAAGCGTTAATCCAAAATCGTTAATCCATAGACAAAATGGCAAATATCAATGTTCAGATCAACATACATGGACTCCAGAAGAGTGTAATCAATTATTTTATATCTAAGTCGCATGTATAGATTTCTACGTTTGTGTGCATTAGGATTAAAATATCGCTTCACACTTTTTGTACCAAATGGAATCTTCCGCCTAATTTATGGCAGGAGTCCGTTTCAAAATTAGATTGTCAGGTTGTGTTTTCTTCAAAATTTGTTTGGAAAAAGGCTTAACTTTTTGCAAACAGTGTAGGCACTGATCAGACGCTGGTATTGGCCTGCGCTGTTTGCCAGGATATCCGCTTTTGGGTTTCCGGTGCAAAATAGGTCACTTATCGAATATGAAAATTGGAATGTGTCCGGGGTCATTTTCTTCGCTATTCTTCTGTAGTGGTTTATTATTGTTATAGTTCGACTTTGCATGTAGAGTAAAATTCCTATATTAAGACCACCTTTGGGACTGTTAAAAAGTGGTCTTTAAGACCACTTTTGAACAGTCCCAAAGGCGTTCCCTGACCAGAGGACATTCTATGCTGAAAACACGAAGAAAGAATAGCTGCAATCTTCAAAATAATCTTTTTAATGCAAATTAAGTCTTAATTTTAAGTGGTCTTAATAGCGGAATTTCACTGTTACAGTACATAAATGTATTACTAATGTTTTTTTTTTTTTTTTTTTTTTTTTTTTTTTGTCTGTTTTTGGATAGCCATTTTGAGTCCAACTTTGAATTTAGAAACTAAATCGGAATGAGATCTTTAAAACTTAGAAAAGGCTTTTCGCAGTTTATGACACCGATAACCTTGATTAAGAAGTTTAGCAGTTAACAATTTACTCACACTCGTGCGATAAAAATGCATTTTTCACATCTCCAAAATGGCTACTTGATAATGAAAATCCGTGATATTTTTCAATTTATACTGCAAACATAGGTTGTGGGTACTCGGGTACCCGAAACCTATGTATTCAAGCAGAATTAAAGAAAACTATGTTTACCCTCGTAAGTCCCGGTTTTCTCTACATAAAGTGGGGTTTAGGGGCTGTTCCTTTCACGTATGAAGTGTTGAAACCATCAAAGTAGGTACTGTCAATATTGAATAAATCAACCAAATATCTAGACGTCGAGCTAGAAGCTTCAATAATTTCAGATTGCTTATCAACGGAAAGGGACATCATGAAGTCCCTTTCAAAATAAAACAAGAACAAAGATAGATAATTTATTAATGCAATAAGCCATATGGCCCATGAGCATATATATAATAAACAAATATACAATGATATGCAGGATAGCAACACAGTTCGTTGAAACGTATTCTCATTTATTCCTTTAAGGCCACGAAAATTACACTTTTAATCGCCAATGAATCTTCAGTGAACATAAGTTGTGGGTACCCGCAAGAGAAACCCAAATGAGGCGGCTCTGAAGGACATCCACAACCGCGTTCGCATCCTTGTAGCTTCTAACAATCATTTGCCTTATGAAGAGGTGCTGAGATCTTTCGTCGATGATAACATTACGAAAATACATCCGTGCGACATTGTGTTGTTTTTCAGATCTACAAAAAGGCGACTTCTATGAAAAAAAACAACAACAACAAAAAAAAAAAACACATATTTTTCTTATTTGTACCACATAGCATACCAGAAATTTATTTTTAATATATATGAATAAAAATAAATAAATAAATTAATTAATACCTTATGTGAACAGAGAACAGCCGTACCAATACTCCAGTACTTGGTTGAACTGTCCGTTCATTCATAATATTAAACAAGAGGGCCATGATGGCCCTGGATCCCTCACCTGATCGATAGAGTAACAAGTGGGCCACGGGGAGGGCCATTATTGACCTCAGGGTTATAATGTGCATAATGTTGAGGGAGGTCTAAAAAGGTAAAGCTTCATACGAAATGTCAACAAAAGCTATAATTTGAACAATCTTGGCAAAGGTCTACTAGATGAAGCTACACACCAAATATCAAAGACCCAGGCCTTGCGGTTTCAGAGAAGAAGATTTTTTAAAGATATTCCCTACGTAAGCCCATGTAAAATCAAATGGACCAGGGGCGGGGGCATTTTTGGCCTCAGGGCTTTAATTTAAACAATCTTGATAGAGGTCCACTAAATGAAGCTTCACACCAAATATCAAAGACCTGGACCTTGCTGTTTCAGAGAAGAAGATTTTCAAAGATTATCTCTATATAAGTCTATGTAAAACCAAAGGGCCCCGGGGCGGGGGCATTTGTGGCCCGAGGGCTATAATTAGAACAATCTTGATAGAGGTCCACTAGATAAAGCTCAATACCAAATATCAAAGACCATGGCCTTGCAGTTTCAGAGAAGAAGACTTCCCTATATAAGTCTATGTAAAACCAAAGGGTCTGGGGCGGGGGCATTTTGGCCCCAGCACTATAATTTGAACAATCTTGATAGAGGTCCACTAGATGAAATTTCACACACAATATCAAAGACCTAGGCCTTTTGGTTTCAGAGAAGAAGATTTTAAAGATTTTTGCCTATATATACCTACAGTATGTAAAACAAAGGGCCCCGGGGCGGGGGCTTTTTTGGCCCCAGCACTATAATTTGAACAATCTTTGTAGGGATCCACTAGATGAAGCTTCATACCAAATAGCAAAGACCTGGGCCTTGTGGTTTCAGAGAAGAAGATTTTTAAAGATTTTCCCTATATAACTCTATGTAAAACCAAAGGGCCACGTGGCAGGGGCATTTTTAGTCTCAGGGCTATAATTTGAACAATCTTGATAGAGGTCCACTAGCTGAAGCTTCATAACAAATATCAAAGACCTAAGCCTTGTGGTTTCAGAGAAGACGATTTTTCAAGTTTTTCGCTATATTAGTCTATGTAAAACTAAAGGGCCCTGGAGCGGGGGCATTTTTGGCCCCATGGCTATAATTTGAACAATCCTGGTAGAGGTCCACTAGTTGAAGCTTCATAACAAATAGCAAAGACCTAAGCCTTGTGGTTTCAGAGAAGAAATTTTTAAAGAGTTTCCCTATATAAGTCTATGTAAAACCAAAGGGCCACATGGCGGGGGCATTTTTGGCCTCAGGGCTATAATTTGAACAATCTTGGTAGAGGTCTACTAGCTGAAGCTTCATAACAAATATCAAAGACCTAAGCCTTGTGGTTTCAGAGAAGAAGATTTTTAAAGATTTTCATTATACTAAGTCTATGTAAAACCGAAGGGCCCCGGAGCGGGGGCATTTTGGCCCCAGGGCTATAATTTGAACAATCTTGGTAGAGGTCCACAAGATGAAGCTTCATACTAAATGTCAAAGACCTGGGCCTCTAGTTTCAAAGAAGACGATTTTTAAAGCTTTTTCCTACATAAGTCTATGTAAAACCAAAGGGCCACGTGGCGGGGGCATTTTTGGTCTCAGGGCTATAATTTGAACAATCTTGGTAGAGGTCCATTAGCTGAAGCTTCATACCAAATATCGAAGACCTAAGCCTTGTGGTTTCGGAGAAGATTGCACGACCCGCAGAAGAAGCGACCGACTGAAGTCGGTTGATTTTCTAAGTGCCCTAAAATCACCGTGTCATTCTGTCATTCTGTCAGTCTGTCAATCTGTCAGTCTGTCAGTCTGTCATTCTGTCTGTCCGTCCGTAACCCGTTTGTGAAAATTGGTGATAGCGACTTAACCGCTTGGAATATTTAAACAATTTTTGGCATACTGATAGATATCAATGAGATCTAACCAATGAACTTGAGAAATATTACATTCCATTTAGTATAGCCTCGCCGAGGCGAAAAATGTGAAAATTTTCGAACTGCTTCTCCTCGGAAACCGTTGGGCCGATTGAAGTCAAATTCCATATGGAACCTCTATGGGATGGGGGAAACCAAAATTTGCTCATGGGGTCCAGGTCACATGACCAAAATGGCCGCCACGCCATATATGGTCTGTCCGTCCGTCCGTAACCCGTTTGTGAAAATTAGTGATAGTGACTTAACCGCTTGGAATATTTAAACAATTTTTTGCATACTGATTGATATCAATGAGATCTAACCAATGAACTTGCGAAATATTACATTCCATTTAGTATAGCCTCGCCGAGGCGAAAAATGAGAAAATTTTCGAACTGCTTCTCCTCGGAAACCGTTGGGCCGATTGAAGTCAAATTTCATATGAAGCCTCTATGGGATGGGGGAAACCAAAATTTGCTCATGGGGTCCAGATCACATGACCAAAATGGCAGCCAAGCCATATATGGTAAAAACCCTTCAAAAATAGTCTCCTCCAGAACCACTGGACAGATTTCCACGAAACTTGATAAATAGCATCTGGGACGTAGGCCCATCATAAATTGCTAAAATGGTGACCCTGGGTTGACCTTGACCTTCTTTGTGCCTAGGTCAAACTTTGACACATATGCTTTTGAATTGAAAATGTGAGAATGCATTTTACTCTGCAAACGATTCAGAATACAGTACTAAAGTATGAGATATATTTTTGCTCCTTACGATAAGACGCATTTATTGGGGGAACCGTTTTAGGTCCAGGTCACATGACCAAAATGGCCGCCATACCCATATATGGTAACACTTATAAAGCTAAAAGCATCCGGCGGGTCGTGCACTTCAGCTGAAGCACTGGTTTTTCAAGATTTTCGCTACATAAGACTATGTAAAACTAAAGGGCCCTGGAGCGGGGGCATTTTTGGTCCCAGGGCTATAATTTGAACAATCTTAGTAGAGGTCCACTAGCTGAAGCTTCATAACAAATATTTAAGACCTGGACCTTGTGGTTTCAGAGAATTTTTTTAAAAGATTTTCCCTATATAAGCCTACGTAAAACCAAAGGGCCCCGGTGCGGGGACATTTTCCGCCCCAGCACTTTAATTTGAACAATCTTGGTAGGGGTCCACTAGATGAAGCTTCATACCAAATAGCAAAAACCTGAGCCTTGCAGTTTCAGAGAAGTAGATTTTTAAAGATTTTCCCTATATTAACCCAAGTAAAACCAAAGGCCCCTTGGGCAGGAGCATTGTTGGCCCCAGCACTATAATTTGAACAATCTTGGTAGGGGTCCACTAGATGAAGCTTCATACCAAATATCAAAGACCTAGGCCTTGCGGTTTGAGAATAGAAGATTTTTTAAGTTTTCGGTGAAATAAATCTATTTTTGGCTCCTGTGACCTATATGTTTTGTTTGATTGATTTGAGGTTTAACGTTCCCGTCAACACTGTAAAGGTCATTTTGGAGAAGTTGCTTCCAATGTTGTGGGACTTTTACCCGACATTGAGATGAAATGACATCTCAAGCCCTGTTGCCCAATGAAACCAATAGGGTTTATTAGCATGGACGGTCCGCCTCAGACCGCGCTTCCTGGACAGGCTTAGATCCTCTAAGCGGTTTACCAGTACTAGTGTGCGGGCCGGATTCAGCTCTGCGTGGAAACATCATGCAGCCCATATATTTCTTCAAGCCCCTATGGGCGGGGGCAAGTGACCTATAGGTGCAACGGACCGGAACCGTTTGAACAACTTTGAAAGGGGACCACCTACGGATCCTGTGAACTTTGGTCAAAATCCGATCAGTGGTTTAGGAGATGTCGTTTGAAGAAATTGTTTACGCACGGACGCACGACGGACTACGTGACATGTGAGCTAAAAAATCGTAAAAAGCGTAAAAAGCACGTGTAAAATAATAAAGCATGTTCCGCACGAGCTTATGCAGCATGATACATGTTTAGGCGAGTCCTCTCCACACCAAAGAAAATATTTGGAAATTATTTACTGCTGAGAGGTAAGTGAGGGTGAGCTCGAGTGTTTGAGTTTTACATCCCAACAACAACTAAGGTCATAGGGAGATGGAACCTCGGTTTAAGACTCATCCGAAAGTCTGGAGAAGCCCGGGATCGATCCTGCGACCCCTGGTTTGCAAGGCGAGTAGCGTAATCACTACACCACAGAGGCTTCTGAGTGGTACATGTAAGTGGTATGTATAACTTATTACTTCCACATGCCTCTCTCTCTCTCTCTCTCTCTCTCTCTCTCTCTCTCTCTCTCTCTCTCTCTCTCTCTCTCTCTAACAATGAAATATATAACAAACGGACAAATATTTTAACCCCTTTTGTACCGGAAACACCAAGGCGGGTACCCTGGCAAACAGTGCAGGCCCAGACAAGACGTCACAGAACGCGGCGCCCGACCAGGGAAAACTTTAAAAATCTTTTTCTCTGAAACCACAAGGCCCAGGTTTTTGATATTTGGTATGAAGCTTCACCTAGTGGACCTCTACCGAGATTGTTCAAATTAAAGCCCTGGGGCCAAAACTGCCCCCGCCCAGGGGGCGTTTGGTTTTACCTAAGCTTGTGTAGGGGAAATCTTTAAAACTTTTCTTCTCTGAAACCGCAAGGCCCAGATCATTGATATTTGGTGTGAAGCTTAATCTAATGGTCCTCTACCAAGATTGTTCAAATAATAGCCCTGGGGCCAAAAATGTCCCCGCCCCGGGGGCCTTTGGTTTTACATAGTCTTATATAGGGAGAATCTTTAAAGAAACTTCTTCTCAGAAACTGCAAGGCCAAGGTCTTAGATATTTGGTGTGTAGCTTCATCTATTGGACCTCTATCAAGATTGTTCAAATTATAGCCCTAGGACCAAAAATGCCCCTACTCTGGGACGCTTTGGTTTTTCATATGCTTAATTAGGGAACATATTTAAAATTCTTCTTCTGATACCACAAGGCCCTGCTCTATGCTATTTGATATGAAGCTTAAACTACTAGACCTCTACCAAGATTGTTAAAATTATAGCCCTGGGGCTAAAAATGCCCCAACCCTGGCGCCTTTGGTTTTACGTAGGCTTAAACATGGAAAATCTTTAAAAATATTCTTCTCTGAATCCGCAAGGCCCAGATCTTTGGTATTTGGTGTGAAGCTTCATCTAGTGGACCTGTTTCAAGATTGTTCAAATTATAGCCTTGGGGCCAAAAATGCCCCCACTCCGGGACCCTTTGGTTTTTCATAGGCATATACATGTATAGGGAAAACCTTTAAAAATCTTCTTGTCTGAAACCAGAAGGCACAGGTCTTTGATATTTGGTATGATCTTCATCTAGTTGACCATAACCAAGTTTGTTCAAATTAAAGCCCTTGGGCCTGGAATGTATTGGAGACACTAATTCTCAGGTGAGCGATTCAGGGCCCTCTAGGCCCTCTTATTCAGTAATACCCCCACCCATGCCTATGATTTCAAGGTCAAGGTCGCAGACATAGAAATTTTCAAATTTAAGTATGATAATAGCTTATATTTTCCAAACTTTATAATGGATTTGCTTCATATTTGGTATGACAATAGTTGCAGGTCCAAAGTTTCATTGAGCCATACCCCCACCCATTACCTCAAGGTCAAGGTCACAGACATAGAATTTTTTTATATTATATTTTTTGAGATTTCATATTTCCTGAACCATGTGATGGATTTGCTACATATTTGGAATGATGATAGATACAGGTCAAACGTTTCATTCAGCCATAACCCCACCGTGCCCCATGACCTTAAGGTCAAGGTTGCAGACTTAGAAATGTTGAATGCTAACGTTTGTAAGAGCTCATATTTTCCAAACCATTTGGTGGATTGAGTTCCTATTTGATATGTTGATAGTTAATTTTCCAAGGTTTAATCAGCCATACACCAACCTATGCCAATGACCTAAGGAGGGGGTGGGGGAAGGGGGGGGGGGGTGAGGTAGGCTCCTGGGCGGGGGCATTTGTGTTGTATTGACACATTTCTAGTTTATTTTTGGTTTTACGATCCTTTCAAGATTTTTTCACTCACATCAAGCCGATCGTTAATCAGAGGTGATCGAAAACTGGAGTACCCGATGAAAAACCTCCTAACCTTCCGTTGCAGAACTTCTCATTATGTGACCTGAGCCATGCTCAAACCTACAGCGTTGAGAGATCTAATGATTGAGAGTCAGCACTCTTATCCACTAGGTCACGGAGGCCCGTTACACCCAGCGGTCTTTATAAATGAGGAAGAATAACGTTCTTTGTCTTTCCAACATTTACATATACGTATTATTAGAGCTATCAGCGCACCGAAAGATGTTCAGAATATATAAATCTGTTCCTATCTGTGTGAAGTAAACTTTGCAAGTTTTGTTCACTTGTATTTAACGGCCCAGTCAACACTGATTTGGGTCATGTTTGGGCCTGTCAGTGTACCTATCCACGCTTTTCCTGAGCAGGCTTATCCGTAAGCGATTTACCAGTTCAGTGCACATTCTGTCGCCAAAAACTAACCCCTGCCCTTCGTGAATCAGCGGAAGGGAGAGAATGACCATCGAAAAGATTTCATGATCAATCTCCACGAAAGAATGTTGCCGACCCCGGTAGGTATCGAACCCGAGTCTTCCTTATCACCAGTCAGATTGCATCCGACTGAGCTACCGCAGCCAGCCACACTTTGTGGGTAGTAGTTGTTATGTTCTGTTATTTTTCGTTTCCATGGCCCCATGGACTTACTCCATAATGGCATTACAAGACGACAACTTTGCGAAAATGACTGCGGCTGTTATAAGTTTCCCATAAGGGAAATAGATACGCTTTAAGGGGGTGGGGCTACTCCTGCAAAAGTAGTTTCTCTTTGGATATGTCTGAGGGGTATACTCTTAAAGGAAAGAATTTGCTCCTGGGGAGCAAATTCTTCCCTTTCAGAGTAGACCCCTTGAGGAGCAAATTCTTCCCTGTTAGAGTAGACCCCTTTTTCAGTTGGACAGAGCCAACAGGGTAGCAACCATAAGGTCCTTAAAGTTGTATTTCCGTCCCGAAATCACGCCTATGTAATTGTGATCCCCTTTAATATGTTCTATGAAAGGGTTATCATCTGGAAGCAAGGAATACACCACAGAACTGAAAAATATGGTGTTCACATGTTTTCTGGGCCAGCCTAGCTAGTTTCGGCAAATTAGGCCTCATCATTGACCCTAAGATATTTTCAAAATTCCACAATGGAATCAAAGATACCAAAGGACAAGAAAATATAATCTACACTATGATGTAGTGCAGGGAGACGTTTTACCGCCACACACATTCCCACACACCAGTTGTAGTGAAGTTAAATATGTTCTATAAAAGGGCTATCCTTTGGAAGCAAGGAATACGCCACCTAACTGAAAAATATGGAGTGTACATGTTTTCTGGACCAGACTAGCTAGTTTCGGTCATTTTGGCCTCATCAGTGACCCTCAGATGTTTTCAAAATTCCACAATGGAATCAATGATCCCAAAGGACAAGAAAATATAATCTACACTTTTATATAGTAAAGCTCGGGTTTGCAGGGGTATACATTAATTTCCATATTCATGCTCTGAGACACTAGATTGTGGGTACTCGATAGAATCGCCTCGTCGAGGCGTTTCTGTCGACTCCCCGCAATCTAGGTTTTGAGCAAAAAAGGCAAATATTCCAATTTTTCTTTTTAAAATTTCTGTTTCTTTGGCCAAAAAAATGACAATGTATTTGTATAGGTGTGTTTCGAAATACGGTAAAAATGGTAGACTAATTGCCACACCTGCCAGGTGTATCCATTTCCCTTAAGATATTTATTGTTGGAGTTTAAACGCTTGCTTTGCGGCCTGTTTCGCTATTAAGACAGGCTGTTTCCTGTAATTGCAGTATAGTATTGCATCATCGTAATTTGTTTGTTTGAGTTGATGTTTAACGTTAAAGCTGATTGGTTGATCGCGTCACGTGCCCCTCCATGGAACAGTTACAATCTGGTCATTAGACCCGGTTTGCCCGCCTCATGGCGACCAAACCAAAAAATCTACCCTCTACCTTCTCAAGGTAGAGGGTAGATTTTTTTCTCTTTGAAACAAGTGCCTGTCTCAAGGTAGATGGTAGATTTTTTTTTCCTCTATGTAACAAGTGCCTGTGTTCCACTTTATATAATAGCGCAAGTCTATTTTTTAAAATTTAAGAATGCCAGGTTGTGTTTCTCTTCAAAATGTATTTAAAAAATGACTGATCTTTATGCAAACAGTGTAGGCCCTGATCAGATTCTGCATTATGCTCTCCTTCTTTTATGTGATGTGAGTTTCCATACTGTTACTGACTTTATCCAGTGGATCAGAAACAAATTTTTATGGAGACTATGAATTTTTTTCTACTCTCATTCTATCACTTCATCCGATTCAAGAAGGGCAGTTGTCATTTTCTTACATAAAATTACTTTGAACTGATTAACAGCTTATGTACAAGCCAGCTTAGAGAAAGACAACGTCCCCCATCTGAAGGAATTAGGATGTTGCCTCTGGTGCAAGAAACCCCATCCCTGGTTTGATCCCCAAAAGCGGTAATTTTCGTGTCCGATCATGCTCCACTAGATTCACTAGCAGGGATGAATGCCACATAGTGCACTGTCCTTCGGATTGGAAGCCCTCTATGCCCCCCCCCCCCCCGTGCATGTTAAAAAAGTCCCTACTTTTATTACATGACTGTGTACGCTTTCATCCTGCAACCCTGGAGTGTATGTAATGTACACCTGCAAATCTGCTGCGAGTTATGGTCAAAGATGACAGACCCATCACATTATCAGTAGAAAAACAGTTTACCATGACACAATGCAACCACCATACATAATAATAAATTTCCTTGTTCAAGAAACGTGGCTAATTTTCAAAGGAAGTTTTTCAGGAACGTTAAAATAAAGAAATATTCCGGTCTGCAAAATATATCGATAAATGATGTTTTTATCTGTTTTAATGTTGCTTTTCATTTTCATAAAATTTGTCACGTGACAACAAATCTTCAGTTTCTGTTTACACTGCTAAAATACGCGGTTTCCATCTTCATTTCCAAAACCCAGTGTGTGACATGGCTACCGGTGTGGAATTCGAAAAACTAAAATGATATCCCTATTACCGCAAAACTGATTTCATGATCAATGCCAAAAACACTTACAAATACGAAGAAAACGTTATTGCTTCTGTCTGCTACATGTTCGTTCGTTCGTTCATTTATATTCTGCTGGATCCCGGGTGCTTTGATTCGACCCGTTTTATGACAATGACGCTTTCTAGTGCCGAAAACCAGTCCGAGAGAAAGCGGATACAACCGAATTACCATTTAATGGAAGGTACATACGCAAAAAAGTAAAGCATAAAACCAGTCATAATGCAGAAAAAGGTGGTCGTAAATCATTTTGCTAAAACAGAACTTAAATAGCTTAATTAAATTGTAATTATCGTATCATATTCAACAAGTTTTATCCCGTTTTTAATACATGCGCAATAACACAAATCAGCTCAAACAGTGATGAGGTCGTGACAGATGTCTCTATTGTAAACAAACCGAAGTCAATATTTTGAAAGACGTTTAAAACACCTGAAGTAAAATGACATGAAGATCAGGTTGATGATTCTGCAAAGCCATTGATTAAGCAATTGCAAGATGTAACTGGCATCATCCGATCTCGACTGACAGGGAAATACTACGGGTTTGAATTTCACTAAATCCAGGGTAAGAATTTTCTCGAAATCCAAGATGGCGATGAAAATTACCATGTGGTATTCGGTGAAATTTTCACAAAAGTGCTTAAAAATGTAGAAAGTAAGAAAATTATGCCTCGTCTTTGCTACTTGAGAGTACATAACAACTGAAAATGATATTTAAAGGGTGAGTGCCACTGCCTTGTCGGTATCCTTGTTTGAAAATTTAGGGGATTTTGCCTCATTTTGGACAATAAATCTTCGTCTAGTGGTCTAAAAGGACCATTATTTGGTCTTAAACTGTAGTTGTTGAATTTGCTTTACATAATGTATTTGCTTTTTGAACTTAAATTGCAACCCACAGTGCTGGGTAACAATTTGGAAAATCTTAGTTTATTTTGCATTGCTTTCTAGATGTGTGATTACTATATACCTTAAGATAGAAAATTCCATTTGGTACAAAAATGGGTCAAACTGTCTACATATAGGAACAGATTTATACGGATAAGTTCCGTAGTATTACTGTATCTTATCCGAATGAACAAGTAATTTAGACACACCCATTCCTGACTTTTAACCAGTCGGATTACTTGCTATTATTTATTCCTAAAGAAAGAAAGAAAATAATAATAATTATAATGACAATGGACTTCAAAATGATGTAGATCCTGATCGGATGTCCTTTCAAGAAGCCACCCGATAAGGAACTACTTGTTTGCAAAGGTCGGTATTGTCGTGAACAACATGATTAGGATTAAGATTGGTTACAAATTGGAGACTTTGTCATTTGACTTTTATAAATTCGTTAATTTCATAGCAATTTATATACTTTTGTAGCTTTAGCACTTGAGGCCTACTGACCAATGCTGGTGCGACCTGACCTTATTATGTCAACAAGGTCACTGGCGACCCCAGTCATTTTAGCTATTGTACCTGTACACGCCCCATGATTCTGCATTGCCGAAACGAAATACAAGGCAAGAACTGAAGGATGATGTACAGGTGTTAGAGTTTCTGATGGTGCTTCAATAACATAACACAGACCGTGGGCGCCCATCAGAACCGCTTCTTTTCGGCGATTCTAATGAGCCCCCACAACCCATGTCATACAACAAGTATAAAAAATGGTGTATATCCCCGCAAACCCAGCATTTTTCAAAACAAATATTGTAAACATCTTAACAACATCTTCACTACTAGCCTATAAGTGATCTTATTTTAAAATACAAGCCCTTTCTATAAAATTACTGAGATTTTTAATAGTATTACTGTTTTCTGTAGTAAGTAGTTCAATGAATTTTTGCATGTTCGGTCTCCGCCAGTTGTATTGCTTAATATACGTTTTTTGAGGATCATTATAACTGGAGCATTCCAAACTGAAGTGATACTCGTCTTCGAGTACTTCACAAACCCTACATTTTCTGTTGTCTAGTGGTATTGTATTCGGTTTTGCCCATCTGCCCCTCTCTACTTCGAGCCTATGTGAAGATACCCTTAACCTGCATAGACGTCTACCTACGGTACTGTTCTACTTTTAATAGTTCTAAATATTGCTGATGCTTGGAGTTAGCTATATTTATATAAAATCTTGCTCTAGAAGAGTTTTCAGTCTTGCATGCCAGTGCTGGATAAATATATCTTTGACTCTAGTTCTGAAGGTATACAAAAAAAACTTTATATTACCCACCCCTTGGGCGTTCCAAACCTCCAAAAATCCCAATCGACTCAATAAATGTTTAACGGAGGATGCCCAATTTTGCTTGTTTGGATGTAACTCAAGGTCATTTAACATCATATTATATATACATTTCACATATTTTTGTTCGTCAGTATACACGATTTTCAACCAAAACTTAACAATACTAATGTACCGACGCGCTTGATAATCGATACGACCTAGCTCACCATATATAAAATCGTTCTGCGTTGACTGCTTTATACCTAACATTCTTTTGCAAACCTGCATATGAGCTGTTTCTGTAGCTTTTGCAGTATGAAACCCCCAGACCTCAGAAGTGTGATTTTAAATAGGAGTGATTAGTTTGTCGAATAGATCTAAAATATGAGCCGTGCTCAGCCTAGTTAAGTTGTATAAATATTTATTAAGTGTAAATATTGCTTTTAATGTTTGTCCGAAAAGGGTTTTTTGGGTTTCAAATGAAGAACCTCCAGACGAAAAAATATTCCTAGGTAGCAAAATTTATTAACAATTTCATTTATCTTTCCATAATATTTAAATTGCAAATTTCCGGGCAGTCTGCCCCCTTTTCTGAAAACAAGGACCTTAGTTTTATTAATATTGACATCCAATCGCCACCTGCCTTAATATTCTTCGAGTACACTCAAAGATTTCTGTAATTCCGCAGGTGTAGCTCCAAAAAGAACGATATCGTCTGCGTATAGAAGCAGTAAAAGTTTAATCATGCCTAAGTCGATTCCATTTATCCCATTTTCTTCTAACTCTTGTTCTAAATCGTTTATATACATAGCGAACAGAAATGGTGAGAGACACTCGCCCAGTCGCACCCCTATATTACATGAAAAACCTTCGCTGAGTGTGTTTTTATTTTTGACCCTTGATTTAAGGGCTCATACTGACCAGAAATGGGTGGGGTACGTGTCATTTTTTGGAAAAACAATTTTGTCCAAAAAACCAATTTCTATGAAGAGGCTTCAACAGGTATCAAAAGGATGCCAAATTAAGGAACGATGAAACGCAATTGTAAAAGCAATCACTCAGGATTGGAATAATAGAGCATTAAATGCATGTACGGGGATACCTTTTACAGCCACCACACGGCACAAACAAAACAGCTCTGATATGCAAAGTAGAAGTGGAGGCTATATATGACAATGGAATCTTCCAACTACTAAATTGGGAGTGGTATGTTAAATTACAGCCGAACTTCAATGGCTCGAACAACTTTTGGACAGAAAAAATTTGTTCGAGACAAAGGTAGTTCAAGCTATCAAAGTCTAACTATATAGGGATGGCGTCAGCGAATCAGGGACAAAATCCACCCCCACCCCCGCGACATAATCACCCCCCCCCCCCCTCCCCTTTGTAAAGGCGGACAAAATCACCCTCACCATTTGTTTAGGTTGACAAAATCCACCCGGGCAAAATCCCCCTGCTGATTATAATGGTGGACGAAATCCCCCACCTCCTCATGCACAATTACAACACTGAATTTCAAACATCAATCTGTATATACATCTACATATGTCCTTTTCAAAACTGCCGGTTCCAAATCAGAATTGGTGAATTATTACATGTATCATACGTATATTGGTGCTCATTGAGAAATTATTGCAACAAGCAGATGGTACTAACCATTCCGGGGGTGGGGGATGGATTTTGTCCGACCTGACATTCAGCGAGGGGGATTATGTCCGAGGGGGATTTTGTCGAGGGTGGACTTTGTCCGTCCTTACAAAATGGGGGGGGGGGGGTAATGTCGGGGGGGGAGGATTTTGTCCGGAGGATTATTTACCATATTTGCATTTTTGCTGGCTCCCAGCTTGCACATTGTCAATATTGGAAAAACAGGTAACCAGACCCCCATTCCCTTGACAGGCCAGTGTGTGTGTGTATGTTGGGGGGGGGGGGGTCTGGTTACCTGTTTTTCCAACACTTATAATCGTCAGACTAGGAACCGGAGATAATGCAATAAAGGTGAATGTCCGGATACCGGTGTGAGCATTGTTTAGTTCGCGATGTGTTCTGTACTTTTTACTCAGATCAGACGCCGCGTTCTGTGATTTTACGAAAACACGCCTATATGTATTCTTAGAAGTGATAAAAAATAAAATTGAAACTTTTCCGACGAAAAAGTCCAATATCTTTTTAGCTCACCTGAGCCGAAGGCTCATGCGAGGTATTAGTATACCACGAGCCGGCGTCCGTCGTCCGTCGTCGTCCGTCGTCGTCGTCCGTCGTCCACACTTTCAAAGAAGTATATCTCCGGAACCAATGGGCCAATCTTAATCAAATTTCATGTGAAGCATTATCAGGTAGGGGGAAAGGCTGCATACTGTTTTCGGGCAGATCGGATTGGAACTCTGGTTGCCATGGCAACAAATAGCTCCCATAGACTTAACATAGAAAAAAGTTTGTCATCACTCTAGCTCCGTCAATTTTTTTCTGATTGTCTTCATTCTTGCAGATAACTAGGACAGGCATGAAATCTCGATCAAGTTCGATTTTGGGCTGAATCGGATTATTCACTCAGGAGTTACGTGCCCTTGAGCGTTGAAAAAATTGCCTATTGACTTAACATGGGGAGAATGTTGTCATCACCGTAGCTGCTTCAATTATTTTCAGATTGGCTTTATTCTTGCAGATAACCAGCACAGCCATGAAATCTCGGTCAAGTTCGATGACTGGCAGAATCGGATCATTCACTTAGGAGTTACCTGCCCTTGTGTGTTTTTTGCATTAGGGTTAATGGGAATTTCAAAAATGTATATCTTAAAGACTACTTGGCCAACTTTGATCAAATTTCATGTGTCACATTATTGGGCAAGTGGAAAGGCTTCATTAGGTTTTCAGGCAGATCTGAGTGGAACTCTGGTTGCCATGGCAGCATCTAGCTCCCATAGACTTCACATAGGAAAAAGCTTGTCATCACTCTAGCTCCGTCATTTTTTTTCTGATCGACTTCATTCTTGCAGATAACCAGTACAGGCATAAAATCTCGGTCAAGTTCGATTTTGGGCCGAATCAGAAAATTCACTCAAGAGTTACGTCCCCTTGAGCGCCCGAAAAATTGCCTATCGACTTAACATGGGGAAAATGTTGTCATCACTGTAGCTGCTTCAATTTTGTTTGGATTGGCTTCATTCTTACAGATAACCAGCACAGCCATGAAATCTCGGTCAAGTTCGATAATTGGCAGAATCGGATCATACACTTAGGAGTTACCTGCCCTTGTGCATTTTTGCATAAGGGTTAATGTGAATTTCAAAAATGTATATCTTGAAGACTACTTGGCCGACTTTAATCAAATTTCATGTGTAACATTATTGGGCAAGTGGAAAGACTGCATAAGGTTTTCATGCAGATCTGAGTGGAACTCTGGTTACCATGGCAACATATAGCTCCCATAGACTTAACATAGGAAAAAGCTTGTCATCACTCTAGCTCCGTCAATTTTTTTTCTGATCGACTTAATTCTTGCAGATAATAACGACAGGCATAAAATCTCGGTTAAGTTCGATTTTGGGCAGCATCGGAATATTGACCTCGGAGTTACGTGACCTTGAGCGACAAAAAAATTTGCCCATAGACTTAACATAGGGAAAATGTTGTGACTACAATAGCGACTTGAATATTTTTCAGATCAGCTTCAAACTTGCAGGTAACGAGGACAGACATAAAATCACGGTTAAGTTCGATTTTGGGCCGAATCGGAATATTTGCCTTGGAGTTACCTGCCCTTGAGCATGAAAAAATACGTTGTGACCACGATAGCAACTTTATTTTTATTCAAATCAGCTTCAAACTTGCAGGTAACGAGGACAGGCATAAAATCCCGGTTAAGTTCGATTTTGGGCCGAATTGGAATATTGACCTCGGAGTTACGTGACCTTGACGTACAAAAAATTTGCCCATAGACTTAACATAGGGAAAATGTTGTGACTACGATAGCGACTTGAATTTTTTTCAGATCAGCTTCAAACTTGCAGGTAACGAGGGCAGACATAAAATCTCGGTTAAGTTCGATTTTGGGCCGAATCGGATTATTTGCCTTGGAGTTACCTGCCCTTGAGCATAAAAAAATACGTTGTGACCACGATAGCAACTTTATTTTTATTCAGATCATAAAAAATACGTTGTGACCACGATAGCAACTTTATTTTTATTCAGATCAGCTTCAAACTTGCAGGTAACGTGGACAGGCATAAAATCTCAGTTAAGTTCGAATCGGAATATTGACCTCGGAGTTACATGACCTTGAACGACAAAAAATTTGCCCATAGACTTTACATAGGGAAAATGTTGTGACTACGATAGCGACTTGAATTTTTTTAAGATCAGCTTCAAACTTGCAGGTAACGAGGACAGACATAAAATCTCGGTTAAGTTCGATTTTGGGGCGAATCGGATTATTTGCCTTGGAGTGACCTGCCCTTGAGCATAAAAAAATATGTTGTGACCACGATAGCAACTTTATTTTTATTCATATCAGCTTCAAACTTGCAGGTGACGAGGACAGGCATAAAATCTCGGTTAAGTTTGATTTTGGGCCGAATCGGAATATTGACCTCCGAGTTACGTGACCTTGAGCGACAAAAAATTTGCCCATAGACTTAATTAGGGAAAATGTTGCGACTACGATAGCGACTTGAAATTTTTTCAGATCAGCTTCAAACTTGCAGGTAACGAGGACAGACATAAAATCTCGGTTAAGTTTGATTTTGGGCCGAATCGGAATATTTGCCTTGGAGTTACCTGCCCTTGAGCATAAAATAATACGTTGTGACCACGATAGCAACTTTATTTTTATTCATATCAGCTTCAAACTTGCAGGTAACGAGGACAGGCATAAAATCTCGCTTAAGTTCGATTTTGGGCCGAATCGGAATATTGACCTCGGAGTTACGTGACCTTGAGAGACAAAAAAAAAAATGCCCATAGACTTAACGTAGGGAAAATGTTGTGACAGAAATAGCGACTTGGATTTTTAGCTCACCTGAGCCAAAGGCTCCAGTGAGATGATAGTATACCAAGGCTCCGGAGTCCGTCGTCTGTCGTCTGTCGTCCGTCCATCCGTCGTCCGTCCATCCGTCGTCCACACTTTCAATGAAGCATATCTCAGAAGGCAGTCGACCAATCTTGTTTAAATTTTATGTGTAGCACCATTGGGCAAGGGGAAAGGCTGCATTAGGTTTTGGAGCTAGTCTGGTTCATTTGTTCCTTCATTCTTTTTTCTCTCCGTATAGAGATAAGACCAATGTTAAATTTTTAATCAAAGATTTCTCAGGAACTATAAAAGCTAGAAGCATCAAATTTGGTATTCAATAGAATAATGATGACTTATTTTGTGTAAGAGACATTGGGCTTTCTCAGCTTATTTGTTCATATGTTCTTTCATTCTTCTTTCTCTCCATTTTGACCAATGTTAAATTTTCGTCAAAGATTTCTCAGGAACTATAGAAGCTAGAAGTCTCAAACTTGGAATGCAATGCAATAATGATGACTTATATCCTGTAAGGGTCAATGGGCTGGATTCTATTAGCAGATTTAGTAGTCAAGTCTGTGAATTGTTAAAACTTAAGTTCCTCAGGTGAGCGGTTTAGGCTCATTGAGCCTCTTGTTTTATATCTGCTCTAAATATAGATAAGACTATATATGTTGTTTTTCTTTTTTCTTTTTTTCTGAATCAAGAATTTCTTTAGTCCCCAGCTTTACTATTTGAAAGGCGTGGGTTGGAGTGGTGGTTAAGGGGCTCATAATTATTTGAACGTTTTTTTTTATGATGGAATAGAGACTGAAGACCGATGTGACGTGGCTATGGGGTGCCGTTTTATTATTTAATGCATATTTATAGATATCCATAATTCGATTTATGGATATCCATATTCGAATTATATATATCCATAAATCAGCTGAATAATGGATATCCATAATTCGAATTATAGATATCCATAAATCGAATTATGGATATCCATAATTCGTTTTATGGATATCATTAATTCAGAGCGATTGATGGATATTCATAAATATTTTAAGCTTAGACACGATATTTGTAAGGATTTTCACTGATCTAATGCTATACAGAACACAGAACAGAGTTTTCCTCTGTTGGGCTAGACTTGTTGCAAACCAAATGTAACTTGTTTTGGCTGTTTTGACGTTTAATACAAGAAACTTATGTTGAGCTCCGAACATTCCAATACGGAAAGAAGTGTAAAAACGAAACCTACTTTGAAAGTTAGGAAAATCATGTCATTAGAATATATGAACAATATTAAATCTCTGTAGTGGGCTGCAACTGTCACTCGTCGGTTTGGATATAGTGGAACAGAGGAAAAATCTGTAGGATTAAATGCCTAAAGACTTTCAAAAGAGGAAAAAATCATGTTCTATATACATGTATTGAATGTTTTAGCTTTGACATTTTAATTTGAACATTTGTTTCGTACTTTTGCTGCTCGAGAATTTTAATATCTCGGAAACTTTTCAGATCCCCACCCCTAAATCATATGTATACTTGTTCCATATGAGGAGACGCATTCAGTGATACCAACCCTGGGGTCTCCAGAACTTGGGCTGAGCCATATGTAAGGTTTAAAAAAATTCATTCAACAGAGGAAACATCCTCTGTTGCTGGCGTTGACTGTATATATCAGAACAGAGGAAAAATCCTCTGTTGCGATGAACTGATTTTCACAAGAAAATCCTCTGTTCAGATTGAATGCCTGATGCACTGGCTTGGGCTGAGCCATATGTAAGGTTTAAAAATATTCTTTCAAAAATCCTCTGTTTCCCGCGTGGACTGTATGTATCAGAACAGAGGAAAAATCCTCTGTTGAGCTGAACTGATTTCCACAAGATTTTCACGTGCAAATACCAGATGGGCTGCATGATACTTTCACGCAAACCTAAACCAACCGCACATGAGTACTGGTAAACCACTCAGAGGTTCTAAGCATGCCCAGGAAATGTGGTGCGAGTTAGACCGTCCATGCATATACGCCCTATTTGTTTAATTGGGCGGCAGGCATGAGATCTCAGTCCGGTAAAAGTCCCACAAAATGGGGACCAACGTCTCCAAAATGACCTATACACTGTTGGCAGGGACGTTAAACCTCAAATCAAACATACATGTACACTATTACGCTGCCTGTTACATAACCGCCGACCTAATAAAATCGGACTGAGACAGCGTAAATTTCGAAACTCATCATAAAAACAGCTGGTCACGAAGGTTACAGCAAGTTACATTAAGTCATGTGAGTTAAGGTAAAATACAACGAATGTCCACGAGAACTTATTGTCTTGCACAATCCGTGATTTTACCCTGGGATAGACATTTCTGTTCTGACCCTGGTGTTCCCACCCAGAATCGAATACAATCGCGTATTTGATAAATGCATTGGTTGATTACAACCTAATGCGCGGTGTCGTCATGCGTGACGTCACTAAACATTCCTGTTGTGTCATCACAAAATGGCGGACGTCGGTAACCCAAGTGACAGCAGCATTAAAAATTCGCAATAGGAATGGAAAGTATGCAAGAAAAAGAATCCGTCCCTCGGGATCACTGTCCGGCACCACTCGGCAAGCCTCGTGATGCCGGACAGTGTCCCTCGGGACGGATTTTTCAATCCACCCCTCACACCCATATAAGATTCTTATATTCTATGCATTAGTTATTCTATATATACTTATTAATAGAATAGTCTTTAAATAGAGGGTCTTACATGAGTGGTCATGTATTATTGAATTTATTAAACGAGTTGAGGAAAAGGGATAAAATGCGAAGCATCGCATTTTATCCCTTTCCTCAACGAGTTTAATAAATTCAATAATACATGAGCACGAATGCAAGAATCTGTTTATCATATGACATTTTAAACGTATTTTATTCACGATTGTTTACAAGAATGTCAGCAGTCCGCCATTAGTAAACGCGACGCCGTTAAGGACGTCGCACATGTAACGTTATGGGACGTATCAAGCTAATTTGCATATTTAATCCACTAGTGGATTATCGAAAATAATACATGGCGTTACTACACTCTCAAACGCGGCGTCATATGATAAAAGGCATATAATTAAAATGAGTATTACATTGGATTCTTCCGGTTGGGAGTTTGTCAGGATTCCATACACATAGAAAATAGCTGTAAATGACATAGTTATTAAAGGAGATTGTGGGCATTTTAATGCATGACTGTTCGTAAAAGACGTTTGTTTAGAATAATGATGTAAAATGTTGATAAATAAAGTGATTGCTTGAGTTTATGTATATCGATGCCCCTTCAGAAATATTGGTTATGTCTGTATAGCTTATATACTCAGTCAAAAAAGTTTCTATACCTTAAATTGCTTCTGTTGCCAAAGTAGCTACAGATGAAAACAACACAAAATTTGTTATGTTTTGGTAATAGGACATATTTTTCTGTGCAAAAGCTCCATTTGTTTTTGTTTACTTAAACCCATTATCGTAAAGTATATCTCTAAACACCCAAGGGGTCACTTTGTCATTTTCGCAGAGAAAATCATGAATAGTGCTATTATTTAACATCATAAAAAACTCACCTTATCCCAGATTTCTAAAATTTGATACATGTTACATTTCATTAGGTACCCCTTGCGTCGATTCACAAAAGATTAGGAACTTTGGTTGCATCGGCTACGAGAAGCCTCCGTGGTGCAGAGGTTACGTTACTCGCCTTGTAAACCAGGGATCGCAGGATCGATCCCGGGCTTCTCCAGACTTTCGGATGAGTCTTTAAACCGAGGTCCCGTCTCCGTATGACCTTAGCTGTTGGTGGGACGTAAAACTAAAACTCACTCACTCACTGCATCGGCTACGAGAAACAGGCGATCACGTATTGACCTCCGAATATTAGAAGTTGTGTCAAATGCTGCTTTCATTGGAAACTCCTTGGAAAATCGCAATCGGTAGTGCCACATGCTACATGGATTTTTTACATCATTTACAATCTCGATGAACAACGATGGTGGAAACAAGGCGGTTTTATTTAAAAATGGCAAAAATTGATTGACAGGTATAAGAATAACAACAGTTTGAAAATTGCTATATTTTTAATTGCAAGGGAGATAATCTGAGAATTTCACAAATTGAAACCTTGCTTATAATGCTAGATCACGAAATGTTGTAAAATTAAAGTATTATCCGATGTTCAGAGGATAACGTCTTCCATCACAGACACAAAAGAGATTATCTGCGCATGCGCAAGGCCCATTTCTTCCAAAATCGTTCTAGGCACATATTGCAAGACAACTCTTGGGTAGAAAGGTCTGGGCAAATACAAGTTTGAGCATTCTCTAGTTCAACGTCCGATTCACATGCCTAAAGCCATATTTAACTCATTAGCTACCTGATATTTTGTAAGTTTCACCCGGAAGTTGGTATAGTTACTTTTTTGACTCAGTATATATATAAAAACATGGCGAACCGGCGCTTATCCGGTATAGTCCTCGTTTGGAGGTACTTCATGGCTGGAATGTTCTGGCACCAGAGGTTCGCTTTTAATGTACTTTGTTCGTTTAAAACGAATTATTTGGTGCTCTTCACATAATAATTGCATTTGATATATGGAAGGGACGACTAAAACGTAGCTGACCTATATTCCTCAGTGTTTATAATACAACATATACCCTAACAATTGCACAATACTTGCATAAGAGAAGTGGTCAGTGGAAACGTGCTCGACCACGAGGCCTTTACTGCCATTTGGATCAGAGGGTCATGCGTCCGAATCCTATAGCATATTTTTTTTTTTTTTTTTTTTTTTTTTTTTGTTGCATGAATACATATAAACGGTCATTAGATTATTATTACATGCAAGTTTGCAGATGTTTGTGTGATGAACAGAAAAAAAAATATTTTAAATGCAAAGGCTTGAAAAGGACTTCATGTTCATTATTTATTCTAAGGGTTTGCTTTCAAATACTGCAGTTCGTTTACCATTTTAGGGACGAAAATTGAAAACCGGATTACCCGGAGAACAACCTCCTGGATTTCAGTTGCAGAACGAGGTTCTCAAATGTAATCCTTGCAAAACACATATGTTAGAAACCCAATGATTAACATTCAGCGCTATTATCCACCCCATCAAGTCATTTATTTGCAATCAAATGTGGTCGAAAACTCGAGTACCCGGAGCAATCCCGAGTTGTGTTTCAGCTCACTATTAACGGCAAGAAACAAGGAACATAAATGGCTTAAGTTTCGTACTTGTTCATAAAAATTGTATTATGGTTACTTGCTAAAAATAACCGCTACGAGACCATTGTAAAAAGTATTCTCGCGTGTTTGATTAATACACTGGTTGAATACGACCTCATATGCGCCGTCGTTAAAGCTGACGTCACAGCACGCGACGTGACTTCTCTAAACATTACTGTAGTGCCATCACAATATGGCGGACGTCGGTAACCGAAGTCACTGCAGTATTAAAAAATCGCGCTCAGAAATGGAAGTTATGCAAGAAAAAGAGTCCTATATGGGTGTGAGGGCTGGATAGAAAAATCCGTCACTCGGGATCACTGTCCGGCAACACCCGGAAAGCCTCGTGATGCCGTAAGTGACTCTCGGGACATATTTTTCCATCCAACCCTCACACCAATGTCAGATTCTTTTATTCCAGTCTTTTGGGATTATTGATTTCATTTTTGGGCCGGCCTGGGAGGCTCAGTAGAATGCTGTCAGACTGATTATCAAGAGGTCTCGGGTTCTATTCCCGTCGGGTCGGCAGCGTTCTTTCATGGAGCCTGAGAAGCCCACGCCCATAGGAGCTTGAAGAAATATATGGGCTGCATGATGCTTCCACGCAGAGCTGAACCCGGCCCGCACACTAGAAGTGGTAAACCGCTTAGAGGATCTAAGCCTGTCCAGGAACCGCGGTGTTAGGTATGTCCATGCTAATAAACCCTATTGGTTTCATTGGGCGACAGGGCTTGAGATGTCATTTCATCTCAGTGTCGGGTAAAAGTCCCACAAATTGAAAGCAACGTCTCCAAAATGACATTTACAGTGTTGACGGGGACGTTAAACCTGATCATGAAATCTTTTCTACGGTCATTTTCGCCCTGCGGCTGATACAGGAAGGGCAGTTTTTAATCCCTGGCACTGTACTGGCTAACTGTGCAGGCTTATTCAGGATAGTGTGGCTAGGTAACATACCCATTCCTCCTGATATGAAGGATGTTTAGAAGCCTTTGCGGTGAAGTGGTCATGCTACTCGCCTTGTAAACCAGGGGTCGCAGGATCGATCCCGGGCTTCTGCAGACTTTCGGATGAGTTTTTAAATCGAGGTCCCGTCTTCGTATGACCTTAGCTGTTGGTGGGATATAAAACTGAAACACTCACTCACTCTGAAGGCCGTTAACATTATGAAAACAAGCCTATACAAATACATTGTCAATTTATACGAAAAAGCGAAAAATATAAGATGAATTTTTTTTCCTTATATCTGCTCAAAATATTGATTGTGGGTACTCGTTAGAACCGCCTCGATCAGGGGGTTCTAACGAGTGCCCACAATCTATATTTATGATCAGAAATAAGAAAAGTACGGTTTATCCCTGTCAACCCTAGTTTCACTGTAAAATGTGGGGTTCAAGGGGGTCAAAATTATATAGGCGTGCTTATCCATTTTGGAATATTGAGAATATTTGACGGCGACTGATGATGAGGCTTATTTGGTCGAAACTAGCTCGTCTCGCCCGAAAACTTGTCCATTCCAAATTTATCAGTTCTATGATGTATTCCTAACTTACAGATACTCTTGAGAAGAACTTAACCATTTTCGCGTTTTGTCCGCGTGACACACGCGCACTGCGGCGTGTTAAATTTTCGCATTTCAATACGCGGTAAATCGCGTCCATACGCGATTGCAACCCGTTTAATATCAGCCAATGATAGTGATTATACGAAACGCGTTAGATAAACTCAATGCGCGTTTCTGTTGGGGAGAATTCTAGCCAATAAGAATAAGACAGGTAATTGACGATAAAACGCGTGAGTACGAGAGAACACGGGTCAATCAAACTATAGCATTTACGTATAATATATTGTTGATATTTTACTTTCATTGCACCCTGTTTGTTTCCGCATATACGCCTAAACTCCCGAAATAAGACAATGGTTTTCAGCGAAGATCCTGATCAGACGCCACAGAATGTGGGGTCTAATCAGGGCCTTTACTGTTTGCTCAAAGTACTGAAATTGATGTAAAAGTTGCAACGTATGAAATGACCCTGACGCCCCTTATTCTGTTGGCCATTATAGGATTAAAGGATTAAATGAACACAAATACAACTGAAGGTACAAAAGAATACAGCGGATGCGCAGAAGTACACGTATCGGCTGATCTACACCTGTGCTGCTCGCATAAGGTGTATCATGTCACGGCCTTTTTAACCCATATAAGACAATGGAATTTTCCACTTAATGAGATTAGAGTAATCCATTTCCAATTATAGGAGTATCAGGTTTGTTTTTGTTTGCGGCAAATTTTACAAAAAAATGAATGCTTAAGAAAACAGCGTTCTGCGGCGTCTGATCTGGGTCTACACTGTTTGCCAATATCCTAAAATGTAAGCCGCTAGGCATATGTGTTAATTAAAATGCGTGGGTTTATATTCAATTTCCTTGACGTCTTGAAGAACACGTTGCATGGCCCGCCCTAAGATCAAAGGACTCTTAGAATTTCCTTATTCTCTTCTATCCTAAAGTCCATGTACACCATTGTAAAGTAGAAGTAAAACAAAGATCAGGAATTGATACAATTAACTTACTCCATCCATAAAAGACACCAAAGGGAAAGAAATACAAACATTAAGCGACCAGACCATAATGGAAACCTAAACAAAGGAAGGCCATACGGACAGTTACTTTCCCACAAAATGGCCATACGGTCATCCAAAATTAAAAGACACAAGTGATACACACAGTAAGTAACAAACAACAACATAAATAAATCGCCACAGAAGTGCCGCCTTGGAACGGTCAGTGTAAGATTTCCACTGGGGGGCTTAAATCGATTTTACGTGGCCACAATCCTCGCCCTTACTTCCGTCGCGATTTAGACAAATAATTTGTTCAGTCCGCATGAAGGCCTCCTAACTCATCAGTGCAACATCTCCGTAAACACAGAAATCAAAGAACCACAGAGGTGAGACAACGGTGAGGACTCGACAGCAAGAAACCACTGAAATGCTGGAGCAAAAGAAAACCAACAGTTAGACTCCGATGAGCCCGACCAGAGACAGAGCATCAGGCACCAACCAACATTATCTCATTAATTTTCAATAAGCTTTTACGTTGGAGCCGTCATAGAATCTGAGGCCTGACCCACCGGCGTGCAATTAAAGAGGGAAGCAAAGTTGCCAACCGTGATTGGGTTAACTACCATGCATGCAGTCTGTCGTATAAAATCCATGTTGTACCCAATCTTTTTATATCGAAGAATGATTTTACGAAATTGGGTGCTGAAGTCATTGCGGTTATATATTTTTCTGAATTTATATACTAAGTCACCATAAAATTCGGGTTCCGATAGACCTTGTTGCAGAAGAGATTTAAGTCCAATATTGAATTTTGCAATTAAATCAGAATGGCGTCTATAAAATTTTGAAAAGGCTTTGCGTAGTTTATGGTACCGATAACCCTGATTAAGGAGTTTAGCCGTTAATAATTTATTACGAGTGTTGAAGTCAGTTAAATGACTACACACTCTAGCAAATCGAATTAATTGCGAAATATAAACGCCATAGGATGGCGCACGAGGAACATCGCCATCCAAAAAAGGAAAATTTACAATCTCAAAATCAAAGTCATCGCGTTTATCATAAATTTTGCACGAAACAAATCCATCTACAATAGATAGATGTAAATCCAAAAACGGGGCCTCGGTATCAGAAGAATTTGCTTTATTTAACTGAAGTTCTAGGGGGTAAATCTGACTGATCAAACCATCAAAATAGGTATTATCAATATTTAATAAATCATCTAAATATCTAGAAGTAGAGCTAAAAGCTTCAATAATTTCAGATTGGTTATCAATGGAAAGCGACAAAATGAAGTCTCTTTCATAACAATACAAGAACAGATCAGCCACAAGAGGTGCGCAATTAGTACCCATCGGAATACCCACAATTTGTCTAAATAACTTAGTACCGAATCTAATATAAATATTGTCAAGTAGAAAGGTGAGGGCATCACACACTTTCTGACATGACCAAAGGGTATAATTCTTATGCTCTTTAGAAGTGAAAAATGCATTTCTGACATTACATGCAAGATAGAGAGAATCTTCTATGTGAAAAGCCCATTCAATTAAATCATTAAGCTTTTCTTTTATAAGATTATGAGGAAGTGTAGGGTAAAGAGTGGAAAAATCGTAGGTAGACAGACTAGAAGCACGAAACTGTCTAGATTTCAATTTATTTAAAACCTCATTCGAATTTTTTATAGACCAAAACAGATTTCTTCCTGATCTTTCAAAGACTTTATCACAATATTTAATTACATGCGTTTTAATAGCAGTAAGACAGGAAGTTAATAATTTAGAAAGTTCAGTGGTAGTGCAAGAACTAGAATTTGCAATAAACCGTGCTTTGTAAGGTTTTTTATGAAGTTTTGGTAACCAGTATATCGTAGGAAGCTTGTCTTGGCCTTCGTTAACACACACAGCAAACTTGGTGGCTGAAAGACAAACATGTTTATCTACTATAGCTCTCTCTTCAGCCAAAGGCTGAAGTTCATAGGCCTTAGTACCACCAAGCTCCTGCTTAAGCGTGTTAACATAGTGGAGCCGTCACACAACGACGACGTTGTTAGCGGCCTTGTCTGCAGGGGCCAAAACAAACTTCTTATGAAATTCTTGAATACCTAGTTTAAGATGACGTAAAGACGTCTTGGGCTTAGGAGGTAATAAGTTAGTATTTTGAGAATAGAAAGAAATGCGTTTATTCACTAGTCTTAAAATGCTAAGTTTCCAGTCCTTTAGGGCTTTATACTCAACATACTCTCGCTTACACCATCGATTACCGAATTCATTCAAGGAAGCAGCGATTTCATCTCTACATTTACTGAAATCAATTTTAGAAGGAAACCGATATTTCGGTCCTTTAGAAATTATATTCCTTATCCTAGAATCAGGAATAATTTTCAAATTGCCAGTAATTACATGACCAGCAGCAGGATAGCAATACTTTGAGTTTTTACAATCACATGAATCAGGAGTATTAGTATCAATATCAAGATCTGAAACAAGTTTATTGAAATTAAAAATGATAGATCTAACAGGTTTGTTATATTTATAGCAAATTATAGGTGTTTCAGTATTTTGAAAATAAGCAGGAATGGAAGAAAGCACCGATCTCTCACGGAAGATACTGGGCAAATCTATAAAATCCATACCCTTATTAATGAAGGATATTTTGAAGAAATGACGTTTATGATTAATTTCAGAATCAATGTAAGGACGGAGAGTATGCTGAGTATAGCCTCTAGTTAAGAGAGCCGCATCATATAACTGATGAGAACTATCGTAGAATTTATTCGCCTCGGTGTCCAGAAGACGTAAAACAGAAACGGGTAATGAACTTAAAAATGAAAGCATAGAGTGGCGTCCATGATTTAATAATATAATTGACAGTCACTTCAGTCTAGTATTGTTTCGTTTAAACGCACGTGATTTACGTTTAAAGTTACCATTTTGCCTGGTGCCGTGAGATCTAGTTCTGCGTTTTCGACATTCCAGGAGTGAGAAAATATCAAAGTCCGGCATTCTGGAAATATTACCCTCATGGTAAATGTTGTCATTAAATCCCAGTGGAAAAGGGGTCTGTAAAAATTTAATCCATTTCAGTTCAGCTTCATGTCTTTTGATTATTTTGAATCTAGATGTAGAATTTGCATCGTAATAAAGTTTTTCCACTGGTTGTATAATAATGTTATTTACAGAATGACCTGTACGTCGAAAGTGACGGTACAAGAAAGTGTCAGTTTTCTTAGGCTTACTCATTCTACGATAATGCTCGTTCAATCTAGTTTTAAGCATGCGGTTAGTTTGACCGACGTACTGCATATTACAGTTTGCAGCACGTCAAGTAATTAGATAAATTAAATCTGTAGACTGTCATGTCAAATCAGACATGTTAACTACAGAGAAGCGTCTACCGTTTACAGATGAAGTAACGGTAGACGCAGTGCTTAAATGCGAACAACATCTGCACCTCTTGGCATTGCACTTAGAAATGCTAGGATACATTCCACTTCTTTTCCACGGATTAGTATATTTTCGAAGGATGGGTGATTTGAGAGGAGATAGTCTTATACGAAGACTACTCCCAAAAACATTGGTATTGCTTGCTCCTTTGAGATTAACTGAAGTTATAGAAGACAAATTTAAGGGTCTAACCAATACCGAAGGCAACATAGTATTAAAGTTCTTAATAGAATGGGGAATCCGTACAGAAGAAGCAGAGTGTAACCTAAGGGGTGATATTGATATTTTAAATGTATTTGTAATACTCATTTTGGATAATAAGGTTGTGATACCGTCAAAACTAAAGCGATGTTCATACCGGTTATTAAATAAATAAAATTACTGAAGAAGATTCCTTCGAATAGAAGGAAGGTACAACAAAAGCCCACAAAACATCCTAGTCTACTTAAAGTACAGGGATGTCAAACAAGCAGTTGTTATACAACGAGGAACGAACATCGGTTTAATAATGACCTTCAACAGGTATCTAAAGGATGTCAAATGATGGAACAGTGAAAAGCAATTGCATAAGCAATCCCTGAGGATTGGAAAAATAAGAGCATAACCCCGCTTTTTACTATTATATATTACAGATGGAGTTAATAAAGAGCTTGTGACACGGAGAAGCTGCGCAGTGTCCCATTTGCCTGAGTTTTCAAAGAAAAGGTAACAACTTGGACGATCCTTTTCCTGTGACGTGGTTTGTTTAATATATTGGGCTAGGGATCTTAGTGGTTCACAGACTGCCTCTACCTTGAACGACATTCGAGGTAAGATTAAGCTTTTCGATAATTTCTTAAGCAATTTTGGTCAGTTAGAAATTCGAGCGGTATTTTTATATAATTAATTGCATATTCTTACAATACCTTTAAGATACCACATTGTATAGCGAGAAGTAAGGTATGATATTTTATTTATTTATTTATTAATTTTTGTTTATTATTTATTTACTTTATTTATTTACTTAAGAAATTTTTTCGATAATTCCTTAAGCAATGTTGGTCAGTCAGAAATACGAGTAGTATTTTCATACAATTAATTGCAAAAACTTACAATACCTTTAAGATACCAAATTTTATAGCGAGAAGTAAGGTATGATATTTTATTTATTTATTTATTTATTTTTATTTGTTATTTATTTACTTTTTTATTTACTTAAGAAAGCTTTTCGATAATTTCTTAAGCAATTTTGGTCGGTTAGAAATACGAGTGGTATTTTCATATAATTACGTAATTGCATATACTTACAATGCCTCTCAGATACCACATTGTATAGGGAGAAGTAAGTTATGGTATTTTATTTACTTAGTTATTTATCTTTGCTACGTCTTGGGTAAAGATTGTTGGTACTCGATAGAACCTTCTAACGAGAACCCACAATCTATTTTTGCAAGGAAATAAAGACAGAATGTCAGGAATGTTACATGTATCAGACAAATCTTAAGTTTGGAGCCATGAAACAATTCAGAAACATTTAAATGCAAATGATATCAGTTTCGTGAGAAAGATTTTGTTTGTTTGTGTGTGTATGTTGAGGTTTTAAGTCCTGGTCAACACTATTTAGGTCAATTTGGAGACGTTGCTTCCAATTTGTGCGACTTTAACCCTACATTGAGATAAAATGGCAAGCCCCCACTCGCACCACTTTTCCTGGGCAAGCTTAGACTTTAGCGGTTTACGGTCGGTTTCAACTCTGTGCGGAAGCACCATGCAGCCGAGTCTATGTCTAAGAGAAAGACCTGTAAATTCTTAGGAATAATTTTAAAATAATTTCGAATAAATGAGCTGGGCTTAAAGACACATTTTTTTCCTTATATAAAAGGGGTGGCCTGTCTAATGATCTCCAATAAACATTTCCTTCCTACCATAGTGCACATCAAAGGCTTATCTTATCTAAGTGATTATGAGGTGATTATGAGCAGTTTTCTTGTTTAATAAGTGGGCTCAATAAGGGTACTTGAGTGATAGTATAATTTACTGAGATTGTTTCAAACAACATATTGTTTAAATAACTTCTTTTTTTATTTTAAAATAAAGTAAAGAAAAACACTGATATCCATTGTTTCCTTTACTCAAAAGTGCAAAGAAGTAAACAAACAAGGTAAATGAATTGATTAACCTCAAAATTCAATCAATCAATTTACCTTTATTTATTTATTTATTTATTTATTTATTTATTTATTTATATTTATTCATTAATTTATTTTATTTTGGTTGAAAGAATTTATTTTATTTTGGTTGAAAGTATGTGATACACAAATCATATAATGTCTAAAACATTAGCATTTTTTAGTTTCAGTCAAGATGGAACTATAAAATGTTCTTTGTTTTAGACACAATCATATCAGAAAAGAGAGAGAGAAAAAAAAATTAAATTTTATTTTTCACCTTTTCAAGTTTAAAACTAAAATAACAAACACAATTAAATTTATTTTTTTTATTTATATTGCAAACATAGGTTGTGGGTGCTCGTTGGAGCCGCCTCATTGAGGCGGTTCAAACGAGTACCCACAACCTATGAATCAATGAAACAATTCTAACGAGCACCCGCAACCTATGACTTGGAGCAGAAATAAGGAAAATAATGTTTACCCCCTTAAACCTCCATTTTCTCTGTAGGAAGTGGGGTTTAGGGGATGTTCCTTTCTCCTCAAAAACATATATTGTGTGTCCTCGTTAGAACCGCCTCATGGAAGCAGTTCTAACGAGCAGTCACACTGTAAAAACAAATTGTGAGTACCCGTCTGAACCGCTCGGTCGAGGTGGTTCTAATGAGTATCTACAATATATGTTTAGAGCAGAAATAATAAAGTTATCAGGATTTTATCTGAAATAAAAATCATTTTTGGTGGAAAAAATTTACCAATATATTTGAATTGGCATTTTCTATAATGATTAAAAATAATGGCTACTAAATATTAAATCGGAAAAAAGTGCTGTTGTTTCTTCCAAGCAAATCAAAATAAGGACTTACGTATAATTGAATAGATGTCATTTGTCAAAGTCATATCCTTAGGTAATTTGTTACCCTCTCTTGGTCCCCTACCTGTATGACAGCCTTAATACCCCAAGTGTATTTTATCTCAATGCTGGATTCTTTAATAAACGGTCATTAGGATGTTATGTAATCGAAAAATGTGTCTTTAACAAAAACCAGCATATACTTCTTCTTTCTCTTCTTCTTCTTAGTTTTAATTTTAATTTCATTGTATAATGATAATAGTTCGTCTGTCATTACTGACAAAGGGCAATCTTAATCATAATTGAGAAATGTTACTATTTGTGTGTTCCAAAATGGCTGATGAGACGGTTTCTAGCTCTAAACTGTCTGTTGCAGATAGAGCAACAGAGGCTAGAGGAAGACAGCTCTGTTGGTAATGCCTTAGCTCTGGCTTTGCACTGTGCGCGTTTCTGCTTAGCTTCACTGATACTTTTTGCCTCCCTGAGGGAGGCTTTGAGGGTGTCCTTGTAGCGCTTCTTCTGGTCACTTTGGAGGCGTTTCCAATTTCTTGTTCTCCACAGAGCATTTTCTTTGGTAAACGTTCCTCAGGCATTCTGGTGACATGGACTGTCAATCTTAACTGTGCTAATTTCAGAAGAGTATGCCCACTTTTCATCCCTTCTCTGTTCAGGACTTCTGTATCTCGAATCCAGTCTTGTCACTTAATCTTTAAGAGTTTTCAAAGACAGATTCAGTCTTTTGGCGTGCCGTTGGTAAACTGTTCATGTTTCACATGCATTCAATAGTGTTGGCAGCACTACAGCTCTGAAGACTTTCAGTTTTGTGTCAGGTCTGATTTCACTTCGATCCCAGAGACTACCACGTAGTTGGCCAAATGCTGCACTAGCTTTGGCAATCCTAGCATTGACTTCATCATCAATGTGCACGGCTCTTGACAGTGTGCTTCCAAGCTTCCCATAAAAGCGATACCTAATGGTTGGCCATTGTCACCATCCTGGAAAACATCTGTGGGAAGTGATTGGGAATGCAGGAGTAGGAAAGTGCAATGAACTCCTCCTTTTGGGAAAGTGCAGAACACTAACTGCTGATCACCAACACAGTCTTCCGTCTACCAACTCGCAACAAGACACCATGGATGCATCCTCGCTCCAAACACTGGTATCTCATTGATTATGTCAAAGAAGGAAGGACAGATATGATGTCAGAGTGGCAGAGACTGTGGTGCGGACTGCTTGACAGATCACAGGCTAGTTGTCAGCAAACTCAACCTGCATATCCCAAATAGAAGGGAAGGCAATGATCAGGAACCGATACAATTAAATCACAGCAGGAACCAATACAATTAACTCACAGCTCCCATCAGAGACACCAAAGGGAAAGAAGCACACATATGAAACAAATAGACCCTAATGGAAACATCAAGAGCGGAAAGCCAAAAGGACAGTTACTTTCCAACAAAATGACCAATTGGCTATCCAAAGCAAAAAATATAAGCGATAACCACACACTAAAAGAAAAACCGTAACAAAAATAAACCGCGACAGAAGAAAAATTGTCTGGTCGAAGGAGTTTTCTATAGACAGGAAGTTCAGCCTTTGATTGAAACGGACGAATACGAAATTGAACGCATATTGAAAACTAAAGGAATGGGTACTGACACCAACGTTCGATTTCGCTGGAAAAGGTACGGACCCAAGTTCGACCCCTACGTGTTGAAGTCGTCGCTTATAGAGGATGGCCGATTAAGAAAACTATCAAAGTTATCAGCCCTCTATCAGCGATGGTACCAACAGCCTGCACGGCGACCACAAGGCAAGTAAGTGCCCAAAAGACTGGATGTCTCTAATCTGACACAAGACAGCAAGAGGCAAGCCTTCACCCATGACATCTGCAGCAGACTAGATGCAATGCAATTTAGTTCAGATGATCCAAAAGAGAACTGGACAGTCTTTTTTTTTTTTTTTTTTTTTTTTAATTTATTTTTTGTCGCACCTGCTTTAGCAGGAAGACATAGGCGTGCAAGTTTCCGTCCGTCCGTCCGTCCGTCCGTTCGTCCGTCCGTTCGTCCGTCCGTCCGTTCGTCCGTCCGTCCGTCCGTCCGTCCGTCCGTCCGTCCGTCAACATTTTACACTGGATGTCTTGTCATCGCAACTCCTCCTACACTTTTAGACCGATCATTTGGAAACTTTGCATGTGCTTTCGCCATGGTATGAGGATGCGCATGTGGTTTGGACTTAATCTTCAAATCAATTTTTGTCACTTTTTCCATATTGTGAACTTAGTCATTTTTAGGTATGCGATACGTACCTCTTGTCATCGCAACTCCTCTTACAGTTTCATACCGATTATTTTCAAACTTTGCGTGTGTTTTTGCCATGGTATGAGGATGCGCATGTGGTTTGGACTTTATCGTCGGATCATTTTTTGTCATTTTTTCCACATTGTGAACTTAGTCATTTTTAACCTTCAATTGATATATGATAGGTACCTCTTGTCATCGCAACTCCTCATGCAGTTTTATACCGATCATTTTGAAACTTTGCATGTGCTTTTGCCATGGTATGAGGATGTGCATGTGGTTTCGACATAATTTTCAGAATATATTTTCCCACTTTTTGCACATTATGAACTTAGCCATTTTTAAGCTTCATTTGATATACGATAGGTACCTCTTGTCATCACAACTCCTCCTACAGTTTTATACCGATTATTTTGAAACTTTGTGTGTGATTCTGCCATGGTATGAGGATGCGCATGTGGTTTGGACTTTATCTTCGGATAAATTTTTGTCACTTTTATCACATTGTGAACTTAGACATTTTTAACCTTCAATTGATATATGATAGGTACCTCTTGTCATCACAACTCCTCTTGCAGTTTTATACCGATAATTTTGAAACTTTGCGTGTTCTTTTGCCATGGTATGAGGATGCGCATGTGGTTTGGACTTTATCGTCGGATCATTTTTTGTCACTTTTTCCACATTGTGAACTTAGTCATTTTTAACCTTCAATTGATATATGATAGGTACCTCTTGTCATCGCAACTCCTCTTGCAGTTTTATACCGATCAGTTTGAAACTTTGCATGTGCTTTCGCCATGGTATGAGGTTGTGCATGTGGTTTCGACATAATTCTCAGAATTTTTTTTTTTCACTTTTTGCACATTGTGAACTTAGCCAATTTTAAGCTTCAGTTGATATACAATAGGTACCTCTTGTCATCGCAACTTCTCTTACAGTTTTATATTGATCATTTTAAAACTTTGTGTGTGTTTTTGCTATGGTATGAGGATGTGCATGTGGTTTTGCCTTTATCTTGGGATCAATTTTTATCACTTTTTCCACATTGTGAACTTAGTCTGTTTTTACCTCACATGTATAGGCTATGGATTCTTCTCAAAGCCCTATATTCATTTCTTCTGCCTTAAATAAACTTATATTTTTTGTGTGGGGCAGGTGGGGAGCAGGTGCGACATCAACTTCACCGAAGTTGAATTTCTGGTTTTTTCCACAAATACAAATACATTATTTCGTATGAATACATGTGTACAAATACATTTTACATAACTACTAGCCTAGAATTATCGTCGCCTATTTCCAAACTGAAGTAGGACTAACCAGTTAACCTTTCATACACAATGTCTAAACAATCATAATAATATTTTTGCACAGTAACTGTACATTGTCGACAAACACGCTTCATCGAATTTCAGTTATATACATAGATGAGTGTGTGTGTGAATTCGGGTTTAACGTCGCTTTCAACAATTTTTCAGTCCTATCACGACGGTGTCTTGTTGCGACAGGGAGCTCAATGCTCACTTTTATAGTGCTGCCTCACTTAAGTATCATGTCCCAGACACATTACATGATACCACATCCAGTCACATTATCCTGACACTTGGTCGACCAGTCCTAGCTCTACCCCGTAAATCTGAGTGCCAAGCGAGGAGCAGCTAGTACCATTTTTAACGACTTTGGTATGTCGCGGCCCGGGATCGAACCCGTGACCTCCCGTTCCCCGGAGCGGACACTCTACCAACTGAGCTATCGGGGCCGGTATATACATAGATGAACCACGTCAACTACAGCTATCGTTCACCTTCGTAAGTTTGTTTGTTTGTACTGGGGTTTAACGGCCACGTAAACCCTATTTTAGGTCATTTTTAGCAGGTCGGTTTATCTATTCACACTTTCCCTGGGCAAGCTTATACATAAAGCGTTAATAACAAGTACAGTGCAAAATGTTTCGCCAGGAACTGACATTTTCCATTCCCGAATGCGGAAGGGAGAGAATGACCGCATAAAAAAATTTCATGACCAGTCTCTGCGAAAGCATGTATTATCTTCATAAGTGGTTGGAGACTTGCATACAGACTAAAAGTTTTTGTTTTGTTTGTTTGTTTGATTTGAGGTTTAACGATCCCGTCAGCACCTTAAAGGTCACTTTGGAGTCGTTGTTTCCAATTTTGTGGGACTTTTACCCGATATGTCGTTTCGTAGAACTGGACAGTCTTACGAGACATTGGACCTAGGGAATCCATTGCTGAAGAGTGAACAGTGTCTCTGAGAACTGGAGAATCTTCAGAGGCACTGTTCACTCTTCAGCACGGCCCCCGCCCATACGGGCTTGAAGAAATATATGGGCTGCACGATGTTTCCACGCAGAGCTGAATCCGGTCCGTAAACTAGTACTGGTAAACCGCTTAGAGGATCAAAGCCTGTCCAGGAACCGCGGTGCGAGGCGGACCGTCCATGCTAATAAACTCAATTGGTTTCATTGGGCGACAGGGCTTGAGATGTCATTTCATCTCAATATCGGGTAAAAGTCCCACAAAATTTGAAGCAACGTCTCCAAAATGACCTTTACAGTGTTGACGGGGACGTTAAACCTAAAATCAAACAAACACTCTTCAGCAATGGATTCCCTAGGTCCAATATCTCGTAAACATCAAAACTGCACACGAGTACTGGTAAAGCCCAGGCAAAGCAGTGCGAGTTGAACCGCCCATGCTTATAAACTCTATTGGTTTAATTCGGTGACAGGGCTTGAGAAGTCATTTCATCTCATTGTCGGGTAAAAATCCCACAAAATTGGAAGCAACTTCTTCAAAATGACCTATACAGTGTTGACGGGGACGTTAAACATCAAATCAATCAAATCAGGTTCAAGGGCCTAAGGCCAAGGTCAGTCACAATGGACTTGACATTAAACAAAGTACTGAAAGTACTGAAGAAAGTCGATTTATGAGGAATAATTATTATATAACAATGTTAGTCGTAGATTAAACAGTTATCTAGATATTTTGTTGAAAAAAATGTAGAGACTTACCTCCCATATCACAAGTCCTGGTGTATGAATGTCATTTGACGTTTACTAGTAACAATTCTGATTCTGATTCTGATTTGACAGGGTCCCAGAGGGTTAAATTATTCGACAAAGAAAAAATGATTCATCGGTTTTTTTTTAGTTCAACACGACATGTCAACCCTAGAGGATCATTTTTGTCTTCTCCAAGAGAAAGTAGGAAAAGAGATAGGAGAGACAGTAGAGGAGATGATTTTTTTTGTTTGTTTGATTTGAGGCTTAACCTCCCCGTCGACACTGTAAAGGTCATTTTGGAGACGTTGCTTCCAATTTTTTGGGACTTTTACCCGACATTGAGATGACATGTCCAGCCCTGCCGCTCATCGGGGCTTGAAGAATTATATATGGGCTGCACGATGCTTCCAAGCAGGGCTGAATCCGACCCACATACGAGTACTGGTAAACCGCTTAGAGGATCTAAGCCTGCCCAAGCAAAGCGGCGTGAGAGTCGGACAGTCCATGATTGAAAAACCTATTGGTTTCATTGGGCGACAGGGCTTGAGATGTCATGTCATCTCAATGTCGGGTAAAAGTCCCACAAAATTCGAAGCAACGTCTCCAACATGACCTTTGCAGTGTTGACGGGGACGTTAAACCTCAAATCAAACAAAACAAATCAATGAAACCAATAGGGTTTATAAGCATGGACGGGCCGAATCACACCGCTTTGCCTGGGCAGGCTTAGATCCTCCAAACAGTTTACCAGTACTCGCGTCGTGTGCGGGTTGGTTTCAGCTCTGCGTGGAAGCATCATGCAGCCCATATATTTCTTCAAGCCCCGATAGGCGGGGGCCGTTGTAGAGGAGATGAAAGTGAGGGACAGAGGAGAAAGAGGAAAATGAATGAAAGTGTAGAAACGGAAGAATTAACAACATTCCCCCATTCTACCGATACCTGCTGCAAGGACAGCAGGTGTTGCCAAAGTGTAAGTCAATATCAGCTGGACTCCCCAGTGACACAAAATACACATCACCATTGCCTCAAACAACTACCCCCACGAAGAAAAACAACGTAAGAAAGAAAGATAAACGTGTCACCCAATTTCTTCATGGTCAAACCATAAATTTCTAAATTCTCCAAATAATCTTACAGAGATGTTCTCCTTGCGGGCGTCAGGACATGCAAAGGAGAATAACTTGACAAAAAAGATCATTTTAAACCATTTCATTTAGACATTATAACCCTGATCAGACGCCGCATTAACCCAAGGCGAATTAAAATACGTTTATTCCAACCTGTGCGGAGCCCTAAAACTACTGGGACATTCGGAAACAGTTAAGATAGATTAGAGGCCACAGAATGTTGCGTCTGATCGGTGTCTTCACTATTTGCTAAAGCACGGAACACAGCTTACAACACGTGTTTTGTAATTAGAGCTCTCGAAGGCAGGCGAATTGTAGGTCAGTAAATGGTAGTTTAGTTGGTCACTGATAAGCTCACCATTTTAACCCTGTAGACCGATGCAGACGCCGAAGTAGAAATACACTGTATCTATGCAAACCTTGAAGATCCTGATAAGACGGCACGTAGCTAGAACGTCTCGCCAGAATCTACATGTACACTGTTTGTCATCATGTCAGTGAACTAATCCGAAATCCCTTTCTGTAAGAATATATTTAAAGAAAAAAGAGTCCTGTTTAGAAACTCAGGATGAAAAAGAGTAAAACATTAATATCATCGGAAAGCGCGTTGGAAAATAGTCTTAGAGTACTGTTTTTGTTTCAGAATTCGTCTTTCTGTGCCAATATTTTTTTTTATATTCAATCCGTATAAAGTGTCGAAAACTTAAGTATTTTGAAAGACGTTCCATGCCTGCAAAATTAATTTTCAAGAGTTCCTTTGTACTATTTTATGCAGCGAACAAAAAGCGGAAGTGGAGTAACGCGGTCCAGTACCGGACGTACAAATGTATTGACGTAGGAACTTGATTTTAAAAATCAACTTTCAAAAACCTGTTAAACAGCGGAGTAGACAAAGCTCTCATCACAGAAGCATCAAACCTTCCACAAATGTTCCCCATGGAAAGAGGATGAAACCTATTGATGTTCAAAGTCAATGGTCAAAGGCCAAGGTGACAATGGACTTGACATTAAAATCCTTGTGAACAGGAGAGAAGACAAAGCTATTATCATAGAAACATCAAACCTTCCAAAAATGTTTTCCATGAAGATAGGATGGACCCTGTTGATTTTCAGGGTCAAGGGCGGCCTCCGCCCATAGGTGCTTGAAGAAATAGATGGGCTGCATGATGCTTCCACGCAGAGCTGAAAGCGACTGCACACGAGTACTGGTAAACCGTTTAGAAGATCTAAGCCAGCCCAGGCAAAGCGGTGCGAGTCGGACCGTCCATGCTTAAAAACTCTATTGGTTTCATTGGGCGACAGGGCTTGATGTCATTTCATCTTAATGTCGGGTAAAATTCCCACAAAATTGGAAGCTGTCTTCAAAATGAACTTTACAGTGTTGACAGGAACGTAAAACCCCAAGTCAGCCTCGATAGCGCAGTGGTTAATGCGTTCGACTCATGATCGAGAGGTTGTGCGTTCGAATCCGGCACCCGGTATCGAGGTGTGTCCTTGGACAAGACACGTAATGACACTGCCTCACTCCACCCAGGTGTAAATGGGTAGCAGTGGTGTAATAGTCACTGCCTCTCTCTCACGCGCGTGAAAAAATCCGGAATGAGTGTTCGAGAGCGATTAAATAAGCCTGAAGCTTCCATCGCAATCGAACTAAAATTAATTAGTATAAACTAAAAAACTAAACTAAACCCCAAATCAATCAAATAACGGCCAATGGACAAAAGCCAGGGTCACAATGGACTTGACATTAAAAACATGTTGAGCAGCGGAGTAGACAAAGCTATCATCATAGAAGCATCAAGCCTTCCACACATGGTGCCCATAGAGAGGGGATGAACGCTACTGACGTTCAACGTCAAGGGCCAATGGTCAAGGTGTTACAATGGACTTAACATTAAAAAACTTATGAACAAGGTAGAAGAGAAAGCGATTATCTTGGAATCATAAGACATTCAACAAATATTCCCCGTGGAGAGAGGATGATCCTAGTGGTGTTCAAGGTCAAGGGTCAACGACGGTCAAGGTCACAATGGACTTAACACTAAAGCCTTGTGAGCAGGATAGAAGACATTGTCATCATGAAAGCATCAGAGTTAATCTAAGACACTTAGTAGGTCTATCAAATTCAGATTGGATTTAGATGCTGATGAGTTGTATGCAGTTGCTAGTGGATGCTACGCTTGCGTTGCCTTGTTCACTTTTTGTAAACGCCCACTGCCCTCTAATAAGCGACCACCTTTGGGACTTTTCAAACATACTTGGCATTAACGAACATTCCATGTTAAAACAGTTCAAAAGATGGTCTTAGATGGTGTCAGTATAAGAATTCTACTTGTATTTCAGGCGGCAAAAATCTGTACAAATGAGGTCTTCGAAAATGAAGGTGTTTTTTGCGTTGCTGCTGCTATTTATATCTGAAGGAACATGTAAGTAACATAATACACCAATAGCTCAAATCTCTATTGCTCTTATACCATGACCAATACATAGAGGATCTAACATGAGCATGATGAGTGCTCATGTATTATTGAATTTAACGAGTTGAGGAAAGGGGATAAAATGCGAGGCATTTATGCCTTTTCTTCAAAGAGTTAAATATATTCAATAATACATGAGCGCGAATGCAAGATTCTATTTATCATAATTATGACGCATTTTAGTCATGATTTTATTTTTTTAACAAAATTGTTTGTATTCCGCCATCAGTAAACACGATGCAGTAAAGTGCAGTTAAGGACGACGTATCTAAGTAATTTGCATATTTAATTCGCTGGTGAATTATCGAATTTATTACATATATGTTTGTGTTCTTATTAGAATCGAGGCGATTGTAATTAAAACACACAATAAACTGTGTGAAAATAATTAAAACTGCTATTTTATAGAAAATCGAACATATATTCCTTACTTATTGGCATTATGATTACATTATGAAAACACGCCTTTACCAATACACCGTAACTTTACTGCCGAAAAAAACGAACATTTTAAGATGAAAAATTGTGATATTTTCTAGGCGTTAATTATTCTACATATATTTATTTAAGTAATGTATTAAAATATTTCTCTTTATAAGGCCTATATTTGTATTTGGTATTATATTGGATTCTTCCGGTAGGGGGTTTGTCAGGATTCCATATTCATAATAAAGTATCTGTAAATGGCATGGTATTTACTGAAGGAGATTGTGGTCATTTCAATGCATAACTGTTCGTAAAAAAGTTTAAAATTTTGGTGCATAATGGTGATAAGTAAAGGGATTACTTGAGTTAAAGATTCTTGATATCCCTTCAGAAATATTGGTTATGTCCAGGTGTCTGTCAGATATGGCGGTCCGATTATGTGCTCGTTTTGAGGTACCTCATGGCTGAAATTACAGCTAGATATGTTCTGACCCCAAAGGTTCGCTTTCCATGTACTTTGTTTGTGTAAAACGAATCATTTGGTGCTCTTAACATAATAATTTCATTTGATATGTGTCAGGGAACGACTGCAACGTAGTGGACCTATATTTTTGCAGTGTTTAATCTTTCATCTTCGTATGCTCACCTTTCTTTTATTCTTTTAACTCTGCACTATCACACTTTTACTTCTCTTACTAACACACCATGCGCAACTATCCTAATAACACTCTGAAGAGGGTTGAGAATGATAGATAGACAGACAGACAGACAGACAGACTGACAGACAGATAGAATATAATGCAGCTAAATATTGCACTGATTTACAGATAAGACCAGTGGTCCAATGGAAACGTGTTCGACTATGATTCCTTTAATGACTTTTGGACCAGGGCTCGGGAGTTCAAATCTCATGGCCAACATGATATTTTTTGCATGAAAACATATAAACAGTTATAAGGTTATTACTTGCAAATTTGTAGATTTTTTATATGTGTCAAGGATTGAATTTTTAAATGCAAAGGCTTGAAAAGGACTTCTTGTTCATTTGTTCTAATGGTCGCTATTGGTTCGCTTTCAAATGCTTCAGTTTGTTTTTTAGGGGCGAAAACTGCAAAATTGAAAACTGGAGTACCCGGAGAACAACCTCCTGGATATCAGTTTCAGAACGGCGTCTCACATGTGACTCTAGTAAAACATAGTTTTTAGAGACCTAATAATTAACATTCAGCTGCTCAAGTAATTCATTTGTAATCAGATGTGGCTGAAAACTAGAGTACCCGAGCAATCCCGAGTTGTGTTCAGCTCAATATTACGGGCAATAAAAAGGAAAATGAATGGCTTATGTTTCGTATTTGTTCACAAAACTATTATTATGGTTACTTGCTAAAATAACCTCGACGAGGCCATTGAAACAAGACCATATATCCGATACATATGTTTCTGAAGAGATTAACATATAAATGACAGGGTTTTTAAAATGTTTATAGTGTCAAATAAGTGATATTTAAAGATGTGAAAACAGATTTTAATGGATTTGGTTTAACGGCCCTTCCAATATTATTTCACACATTTCGAGACGATCGTTATTCAGAGGCGGGAGAAAACTGGATTACTCAGAGAAAAGCTACCTGACACCTTCAGTTACAGAACTTGGCGTCCCACATTTGACCAGCCCGAGCGAGGTCCGAACCACAGTGGTGTTCAGTCAGTGCTCTTATCCAGTAGGCAACGGAGCCGTCAAAAAAAGGTTTTATGTGTATATTTGCTATAGAAAAATACATACATGCGTTGATTGTTTTCCATAGACCAAAAAAAATTAAAAAGCACAGTAGCTTTCTGTTACTTAAGTCCAAGTTGAAGTAAATCATGTAACATTAGCCTGCCTTTTCTTATCGCCGGGGTCAAAGTCTATCTCTAGAATCTGGGCTAGAATCATGTGCTTGGTTTAGCAAACAGTGCAGTTGACAAACAGTGTACATGTAGCCCCAGATCAGAATGCGTCATATTAGCAGGTTTTACACTGTTTGTTTACAGCTCAAAAATGTATTGGTTGAAGTAATTATTATTATTTTTATTATTATTATTATTGTTATTATTAATATTATTATTATTATTATTATTATTATTATTATTATCAAATACTTTTATCTGGACAGTCACATATAAAAGATCATTCATATTTAGAGCAGGGTTTTCTGATATACAAAAAAAAAAAAAAAAAAAGTTTAACATTTTAACATGTAGTTACATGTTATAGAGAGGCATTGCTAAACATAAGGATTGATTCCCTAAGTTTAGCAACGCCTCTGTATAACATGTAACTGCATGTTATACATTTTCTTGTTCTTATTTCTGCTCAAAATATACATTGTTGGAACTCGTTAGAACCGTCATATTGAGGCGATTCTAACGAGTACCCACAATCTATATTTTAGAGCAGAAATAAGACAAATAAGGTTTATGCCTGTAAACCACAGGTATACTGTATAAAGGGGGTTCAAGGGGGTCAAAATTATATAGGCGTGTTTTTGTGATGAATCCACTGTGGCTCGAACAACCCCGGTCTAGAACAAAGAAGTATGTTCCGGAAGATGTTTGTGTTTTTGAATGTTTACTGTGGATTCTTTTGTAAGTTCTTAACATGTCTTCGGCTATGTGCAAGAACAAAACATCCGCGAAGTCCAAGTAGAGCCCCGTGTGCTCGCTATATTATTATTTATGAAACGAACTAAATTATTTGACAATTATTGAAGTGTGAACAACATCAGGTCACTGGCAAAGGGGTTCACTTATACTTTGACCGTGGCCCGCGTTGTTCATACTCCAAATGTTTGGATCACGAGCAAAGAAAGTGAGACCCTTTAACTTCGCTCGTGATCCGATGTTATCCTTACTTAAATTGTTTGAGTCACGAGCAAAGTAAGTGAGACCCTTAAACTTCGCTCTTGTCCCGATGTTGTTCATACTTCAATTGTTTGGATCACGAGCAAAGAAGTGAAACCATTAAACTACGCTCGTGACCCAATGTTGTTCATACTTCAATTGTTTGGATCACGAGCAAAGAAAGTGAAACCCTTAAACTACGCTCGTGACCTGAGTTTGTTCATACTTCAATTGTTTGGATCACGAGCAAAGAAAGTGAAACCCTTAAACTACGCTCGTGACCCAATGTTGTTCATACTTCAATTGTTTGGATCACGAGCAAAGAAAATGAAACCCTTAAACTTCGCTCGTGACCCAATGTTGTTCATACTTCAATTGTTTGAGTCACGAGCAAAGAAAGAGAGACCCTTAAACTTCGCTCGTGACCCGATGTTGTCCATACTTAAATTGTTTGGATCACGAGCAAAGAAAGTGAAACCATTAAACTTCGCTCGTGACCTGAGTTTGTTCATACTTCAATTGTTTGGATCACGAGCAAAGAAAGTGAAACCCTTAAACTATGCTCGTGACCCAATGTTGTTCATACTTCAATTGTTTGGATCACGAGCAAAGAAAATGAAACCCTTAAACTTCGCTCGTGACCCAATGTTGTTCATACTTCAATTGTTTGGATCACGAGCAAAGAAGTGAAACCATTAAACTTCGCTCGTGACCCGAGTTTGTTCATACTTCAATTGTTTGGATCACGAGCAAAGAAAGTGAGACCCTTAAACTACGCTCGTGACCCAATGTTGTTCATACTTCAATTGTTTGAGTCAAGAGCAAAGAAAGTGAGATCCTTAAACTTCGCTCGTGACCCGATGTTAGTTTCTTACCTCAGATAGGTAGACTATGGATATCTTTTAGAGTCCTATATTAATTTCTTCCGCCTTAAAAACATTTATATTTTGGGTGGGGCAGGTGTGTGTGTTGGGGGGGGGGGGGGGGGGGCAGGAGCGACATCAACTTCACCGAAATTGAATCAGTATTTTTAGGTCGATCAACCCAAAGTTATCAAGCTCAGTAAGTTTTTCACCTTTTAGCGAATCCTTTTTTCATAGTGTCATAGTCAGCATTTTGATATGAGTACACTTTCCTGCGAGGTTTCTTTATAGGTTGAATGAAGATTTTTAAAAATCGAAACAATGTCAAGATCACTTAGTTTGTCTGGAAACTGAATGTCGTCAAATTGCCATGTGAAGTTGTAAGTATCAAATCCAAAAGTTTTTGACCACGATTTGGAAAGTTAACATTTTTTTCTAAGCCACAATCATTTATGATGTCAATTAACAATTGTCATTCGGCCTCACTGAGCCTGTCTGGCCAAACAATGTCTCTGAAGTTGAAGTCACCTAGAAAATGTACTGCCTGAAGTTTTTACCCTTATGCTGAGACTTAATGTGATCAACTTGATCTTTAAACAAGTGGAAATTTTCGACCATGCCATTTGTTGTTACGAAGTGAGAAATTAAGAGTGCCCACTGATCAGTCATTTTCAAATTCAACTCTGTCAAATTTTCCAGTGTTAAATTCAACACAGTGACCAAACTGCCAGTTTAGATGTTCGATCTATCGAATTAAAAAAGTAAAAGAAACAAAACAAGTCAGCCGGTATTGTTGAATTTGATACTGCAAATTTAGTGTTCATGTCGACACATTCAAGTAGTTCTAGTATATATTTTTATAACTGAACGGCTTTATAATGAGATATCATTGGCCGGTCCTTTCTAAAATAGTACAAAATACGCGACGAGTCACAATCGAGTCACTTGATATGGCACTTTGTCATATCTGTTCTTGTTCTTATTTATACTAAAAAAATAGGTTCCTGGTGCTCGTTAGAACCGCCTCACTAGGGGGTTCTAACGAGTACCGACAACCTATGTCTTGGAGAAGAAATAGGAAAAAAATAATGTATACTCCCTTAAACCCAAGTTTTCTCTATTTAAAATGGGTTTTACATCACGAAAACATGTCTATATAATTTTGACCCCCTTAAACCCCACTTTTATATAGCAAAACTGGGGTTTACAGGGGTATTAATTATTCTTCTTATTGTGGGTACTCGTTAGAACCGCCTCACCGAGGCGGTTCTAACGGGTATCAACAATCTATGTTTTGAGCAGAACTAAGAAAAATATCACAATTTTTCATCTGAAAATTTTCATTTTTCTGTGGTAAAATTTACAATGTATTTGTATAAGCGTGTTTTCGTAATGGGGGCTGTTCATTACACAGACTTGTTAACATGATGATGTATATACATGTTTTAAGGCGACCCTTGCGACCCAGCTGTGTACACAATTCTACCAAACCTATATGAGCGTTACGAGAGCAATAAAGTATTGGATCCTAATCTGTGGATTGAAGACGACTTCTTGCCTCCTGGCTGGTACTATACGAATGGCATTGAAATGTTAGACCATGCTCCTGCTGCCCTCTTTATATGCGGTACCAAGTTCCCAGTTTGGCTTAACGGTATGTTCGTTTCATTTTTACACTTTTACTAAAGGTTTTGAATATCCGTAAATTCCGTGTAGACTTAAAATGTTTATGAAGTAGTTCGATCACGAACCGTGGTTAACCATGGTTAACCATTGGTTTACCAAAGTGTGATCGAACTCAGTCAGGTAGCATGGCGGGAAAGTCGTGACGTCACTCTGGTCTAACCAGACTAAAGTGTTGGTTTCTCTGGTAAACCGGATACAAGATGGCGGCGAAAAGTAAGAAAATATGTTGGCCCAAGGAAAATACACATTTTAAGTGTTGTTAAAGCATGTTTATTTTAAAAAAAATATGCACAATTTGAAAGGTAAAATCGGTACTGCTATTTCTGAAGTGTTCAATCGTCGGCCAAAAAATTCAATCGTGACATGGGGCTGCCATGTTTGTTTACCAAAGTTGTACCAGAGGTCGTTTGATAACACCGGTGAAAGAACAAGCGCAGTTTGACTTCCGCTACCATAGTATGGTCGATGATCGAACTGCATCTATGTCACTAGGTACGATACTTTGTGTTCAACTGACTGATTGATTGATTGAATGGTTGGCTGATTGATTTGGAATTTAGCGGCTTAGTCATCAGTGTTTAGGTCAAGTTGAGCCGATCAGTTTTCCTCACACCTTTCATCCTGGACAGGCTTATACTTAGGCGTTCAACCCGTGAATGATAATGGAATCTTCCACCTACGAGATTAACCGCTTGACGCTTATGACCCACAAAGAGGGTTGACGCGTCGTTAATTGCGAAATCATCATCATCATCACCTTTCTTGGAAGAGAATGGCCGTAGAAAATTATTCATGGTCAGTCTCCACAAAAAAATGATAGCGGTCAGACGCACACCCGACTAAGCTACACATGGTTGGAAAATATATATATATGAAGCTGTTTCAGTGAGTATGTGAGTGTGATTGTGTTTTACTACCCACCAACAGCTAAGGTTATACGGAGACGGGACCTCGGTTTTAAGACTCATATGAAAGTCTTGAGAAGACCAGGCTCGAACCTACGAGCCCTGGTTTAACAGGCGAGTAGCTTAACCACTATACCGCGGAGGCTTCTAAAGCTGTTTCAGGCGATAGCTAACTGCCTATGTGATTAAATGGTCTGCTTGACTAATGCCCGGGTTAGAAAACGTGTGTGTTGTTTGTTTGATTTGAAGTTTTAACGTCCCCGTCAACACTGTAAAGACCATTTTGGAGACCTTGCTTCCAATTTTGTGGGACTTTTACCCGACATTAAGATGAAATGACCTCTCAAGCCCTGCCGCCCAAAGAAACCAATAGGGTTTATAAGCATTGAGGGCCGACTCGCACAGGCTTAGATCCTCTAAGCGGTTTACAAGGACTAGTGAACTGGTCGGTTTCAGCTCTCTATGGAAGCATCATGCAGCCCATCTATCTAGTCAAGCCCCGATGGGCGGGGGCTAATTTGAGTGTGTGTTGCTTATATTATTTTGCTTCGGATAGCCAGTTGGCCATTTTGTGGGAAAGTAACTGTCCTTTTAGCTTTCCGCCAGTGGTGTTTCCGTTTGGGTCTTGTTGCTTCTTGTTTGTGTTTCTTTCCCTTGGTGTCTCAGGTGGGAGCTGTTGGTGAATTGTATAGATTCCTGATCATTGCCTTCCATCACGGAAACACGCCTATATAATTTTGACCCCCTCGAACCCCACTTTTATATAGTGAAACTGGGAACCATATTTTTCTTATTTCTGCTCTAAAATATAGATTGTGGGTACTCGTCAGAACCGCCTCGATGAGGCGGTTCTAACGAGTACACACAATCTGTATTTTGAGCAGAAATAAGAAAAATATCACAATTTTTCATCTTAAGATTTTCATTTTTTCGGCGATAAAGGTTACACTGTATTGGTATAGGAGGGTTTTCGTATTGACTTATGTTCAGCAGGACAAGGGTTAATACTATTTCCCAAAATTCCAGATTTCCATATACAGTAGAACTTCGATGGTTCGAACACCGATGGCTCGTTTACCACGGATGAGCCGAACCGTTCTTGAGTTCCTAGCGAAATCCTCTACATAAGAAATAGTGGGGTGTCATTAAGGAGATTTTAGTCTTTTATCTTGCAAATGTATGCTGTGTGTATATATGCTCAATGAGGCGATTCTAATGAATACACACAGCATACATATTCATTAAAGAACACAGAAAAGATGTCTAAAAGTATCTCGTTATGCCTCCTGACAGTAACCTCAGTGGCTCGAACTACCCCTGTCTCGAACAGATTTTCGTGGTCCCAAAGGTGTTTGAGCCATTGAAGTTTGACTGTATTTAGGAAGATATTTGGATTTTTTTGAAACGGTTTGATGTGTGTTCTCATTAGAATCCCCTCATTGAGGAGATTCTAATGAGTACACACAACATACCTTTATTTGATAGATGCTTGTAAAAATACAACCGAACTTCAATGGCTCGAACACCTTTGGGACCTCGAAAATCTGTTCGAGACAGGGGTAGTTCGAGCCACTGAGATTACTGTCAGGAGGCATAACGAGATACTTTTAGACTCATCGAGTCGATTCTAATGAGTACACACAGCATACATTTGCAAGATAAAAGACTAAAATCTCCTTAATTATTCCCCACTATTTTGTATGTAGAGGATTTCGCTAGGGGCTCAAGAATAGGTTCGAATAATGCATGGTAAACGAGCAATCGGTGTTCGAGCCATCGAAGTTCTAGTGTATTCTAAAGTGAATCCCATTATGCCTTATGACCTGGCGCTAAAAGTAAAACTTCAGTAATTCAAACTATCATCCCTAGATTGAACAAAATTTCGTGGTCCCAAATGTGTTCGAGTTATCGAAGTTTCACTGTATGGAGATTGGCATCTTATAAATTAAGTAAACACAGTTGGGTTGATCCATGGGAAGCTTAGCTGCGACCTTAGCCCAGCTTTCCTGTGCTGGCTAGGTATCTGCCATCTCTTCCCTTAGCATCTCAGCTAGCGGAGTGTCTTGATTCAGAATTAAGCTGAAACACTTGATTGCACATTAAAACTGTCACAAGACGACGTTGATAGGCAGTGGGTAACGTCGTGTAATAAATATCGTATGACATCCGTGTCAACCATGCACTTTTTGTGGTAAAATTGTCAAATTTAAAGGCGATAAAAAACAATTTAAAGTGGTATTATGAACAGGATCTTACACTCGTGGTAAAAAGCTAGTTGCATACATTTCATATGAAATGACCACTCGTGTATGATCCTCTGTTAACAACACCACTGGCATGAAGCTCATTGTAAGTGCTCAAAGATCAGTCCACCTTTTTTAAAACGCTAATCTTGTCTTGTACCCAGGTGATCATCCACAAACGGTAGATGGCGCGGTCTCGAGAGCTGTGTGTACGATGACGGCCAACAGCCTATGTGTTAATCCCGTTGACATTGCGATTAAGAAATGTCAAGATAATTATTATGTGTACTACCTGTCTGCTACTATGGCTTCGAGTGCATATTGCTTTGGTAAGTTCACATATTTTGCTGTACGCTAGATACATGTAGAATAATAATCAGAGCAAGGTGAGTATTTTGTGATAATTGAAGGATTTTGTCTGTTTGATTTGAGCTTTAACGTCCCCGTCAACACTGTAAAGGTCATTTTGGAGACGTTGCTTCCAATTTTGTGGGTTTTTTACCCGACATTGAGATGAAATGACATCGCAAGCCCTGCCGCCCAGTGAACAGCTGATGAAACAATAAAGTTTATAAGCATGGACGGTCCGACTCGCACCGCTTTGCCATGGCAGGCTTAGATCCTCTAAGCGGTTTACCAGTCCTTTTGTGCGGGTCGGTTTCAGCTCTGCGTGGAAACATCATGCAGCCCATCTATTTCTTCAAGTCCCGATAGGCGGATGCCGGATTATTGAAGGATAGTTTCCCTTATCTCTCCATATAAACCTATCGTGTGAGTATTCATTAGAACCGCCTCGCCGAGGCGGTTCTAATGAATACCCACAACATATGTTTTTATGGCAAATTGACATTAACTATATTTCAGTTATCACAAAATACGAACCTTATCTGTTGCTATAGTAGATGTTTGTTTTTAGTTCTCCTGACCGAAGGTCATGGTGAGCTTTTGTGACTGAAGTGTTCGGTGTCGTCGTCCGTCGTGCGTCCTGCGTCCTGCGTCGTGCATCGTGCGTAAACTTTTCTTGTGAACACACCAGAGGTCAGTTTTGGGCCAATCATCATCAAACTTGGTCAGAATGATCATCTTGACAATATCTGGGTCAAGTCCGAATATGGGTCATGTTGAATTAAAAAGTAGGTCAGTAGGTCAGATCATAGAAAAAACCTTGTGAACACACTAGAGGCCATAGTTTGGGTCCGATCATCATCAAACTTACTCAGAATGATCAACTGGACAATATCTCGATCAGTTTCGAATATTGGTTATGTCGGGTCAGAAAGAAGGTCAGTAGGTCAAATCATAGAAAAACCTTGTGAACACATTAGAGGCCATACTGTTGGCCCTATCATCATCAAACTTGCTCAGAATGATCATCTTGACAATATCTCGGTCATGTTCGAATATGGGTCATGCCAGGTCAAAAAATAGGTCAGAAGGTCAAATCATAGAAAAACCTTGTGAACACACTAGAGGTCACAGTTTTGGTCTGATTATATCAAACATGCTCAGAATGATCATCTTGACAATATCTCGGTAAAGTTTAAATATGGGTCATGTCGGGTCAAAAAGGTGAGCAGGTCAAATCATTAAAAAAACCTTGTGAGCACACTACAGGTAACAGTTTTAATCATATCATCATCACTCTTGCTCGGAATGATCTGCTTGACAATATCTCGGTCAAGCTTGAATATGGGTCATGTGTGGTCAAAAATTAGGTCAGTAGGTCAAATCCTAGGAAAACCTTCTGAACGCACTAGAGACCACATTTTCCGTCCTATCATCATCAAAGTTGCTCATAATGATCATCTTGACAATATCTGGGTCAAGTTTGAATATTGGTCATGTGGGGTAAAAAGTAGGTCAGCAAGTCAAATCATAGAAAGATGTTGTGAACACTCTAGAGGCCAGTTTTGGTCCAAGCATCATACAACTTGCCTAGAATGATCATCTGGACAATATCTGTCAAGTTCAAATATGGGTCATGTCAAATCAAAAAGTAGATCAGAAGTTATTTTTTCATAACTTTTGAACCATTTGATGTAGAGCCTTCGTATATGGCATGTATGTTCCTTGTGACAAAACTTCCCACTCTTTCAAAAACATCTGACCTATGACCTTGACCTGTGACCTACCCTGTCATAACTTTTGAACCATTTGAGTTAGAGCCTTCATATTTGGCATGTATGTTCCTTGTGACAAGGTCTTCCCACCCATACAAAAATTTTGTCCTATGACCTTGACCGTTGACCTTCTTTGTCATAACTTTTGAGATAGTCTTCATATTTGGTATGTAGGTTCCTTGTGACAAGGGTCTTTAAACCGAGGTCCCGTCTTCGTATGACCTTAGCTGTTGGTGGGACGTAAAACTCAATCTCTCACTCACTCACTCACTCCTTGTGATAAGGGCTTCCAATTCATAAAAAATGACATGTGACCTTGACATTGACATGTGAACTACTTTATCAATACTTTTGAACCATTTGAGATAGAGCCTTCGAATTTCGCATTATATGTTCATTATGACAAGGACTTCCCATCCATACAAAATTTCTGCCTGTTACCATGGACTTTGACCTACTTTCTCATAAATTTTAAACCATTTAAGATAGAGCCTTCATAATTGGCATGTAGGTTCTTTGTGACAAGGGCTTCCCACCCATACAAAATTTGACCCATGACCTTGATCTTTGACCTACTTGGTCATTTCTTTTGAACCATTTTACATTAAGCCTTCATATTTGGCATATAAGTTCCTTGTGACAAGGGCGTTCCACTCATACAAAACAAATAACCGGTGACCTTGACCTGTGACCTACTTTATCATAACGTTTTAACCATTTGAGATAGAGCCTTCATAGTTTGCATGTATGTTCCTTGTGAGGAGGGCTTCCCACCCATAAAAAAATTTTGACCTGTGACATTGACGTATTTAATCATAACATCTGAACCATTGCGATAGAGCCTTCATATTTGGCATGTATGTTCCTTCTGGCAAGGGCCTAAAAATTTCGACCTGTGCCCTTGACCATTGACCTACTTTGACAAAACTTTTGAACCATTTCAGATAGAGCCTTCATATTTGGCATTTAGGTTCCTTGTGACCAGGGCTTCCCATTATACAAAACTTTGACCTGTTACCTTGACCTTTGACCATTTTTGTCATAGCTTTTGAACCATTTAAGGTAGAGCCTTGACGTTCATATTTGGCATGTAGGTTCCTTGTGACAAGGTCTTCCCACTCATGCAAAATTTTGACCTGTGATCTTGACCTTATCTGTGACCTACGTAATCATAGCTTTTAAAACATTTGAGATAGAGCCTTCATATATGGCATGTATGTTCCTTCTGACAAGGCTCTTACTATATTACCTACCATTTCATTTCTACTGTGTTGATCAGTTGAGCGATCCAGGGCCATCATGGCCCTCTTGTTTGTGTGTTTAGGTTTACGACCCCGTCAATAATATTAAGGTCATTTTTGAGACGTTGCCTACGATGTTCTGGGACTTTTTATTCTACATTGAGATGAAATGACATTCCAAGCCTTATCGGCCAAAGAAAGCACTTGTGTGTAAGGAATCGTCCGACTCGCACCACTTTTCCTGGATAGGCTTAGACCTTCTAAGCGGTTTATCAATACTTAAAGTTCGGTTGATTATACCTCTGCGCGCCCGCTAACCAAACCTTTATTCATGCAGACAAAAATTTGAAGTCTTGTCAAACAGTGGGTGCGCAGGGTGATTTATTTCCTTGCTAAGCGCACATATAGGAATGTATTTTTTGATTGACGCGCCTCGTATTATAAGGATCTGACATCTGTATGTGCGACGGATAGAAAAGTCCATCCAGAAGGACACATTCAGTTATCATGTGGCTTGCCGAGTTACGCTGGATTGTGATCCTGATGGCAGATAATTTTTTCGAGGGCAGATACCCATCATACCAAACAATGTTATTTGTTTTTACTTGCATACATACGGAACCTGGGAAGGGACATGATTTTTTGTTTAAGTTGTGCGCATAGGATAATGTGCGGACATGATAATATCTTGTTATCTTGTGGGCATAAGATATTACCTTGTTTGGACAAGATATAATCTTGTTTGCACAACATATTATCTTGTGCACACAAGGTATTGTCTTTTGCGTGCAAGATATCATCTTGTGTGGACAACATATTATCTTATTCGCACAACATATTATCTTGTGCGCACAAGATAATATCTTGTGTGCACAACTTAAATATCTTGTACCCACAAGATACCTTGTCCGCACTAGATAATATCTTGTGCCTACAAGATAATATGTTGTGCGAAGAAGATAATATATTGTTTGCACAAGGTAATATCTTGTTCGCACAACTTCCCAAGATCTATGTTGTGCAAACAAGATATGTTGTGCGCACAAGATAATAACTTGTTCACACAAGATATTAAATTGTGCAAACAAGATATTATCTTGTTATATAATATGTTGTCCACACTAGATTAATTATGTTGTCCACACAAGATCATATCTTGTGGGTACAACATATTATCTTGTGCACACAAGATAATGTCTTGTTGCACAACTTAATATCTTGTTCATACAACAAATTAAAAAAAAATCATGTCAGTTTTGGGTTCTTTACATACATTTCTTGCGCTCCAGCCATATTGTGAGTTTTGTGACCTCATGTCACGTACAGTGACGCCAATTAAACGATCAGTATAAATCGAACACGAGAGACTACTCGATATCACTACATGTTAAGGGATGAGACGGTTAGTGAGTGTTAAGTTTTACGTCTCATCAACAGCTAAGGTCATACGGAGACGGGACCTAGGTTTAAAGACTCATCCGAAAGTCTTGAGAAGCCCGAGATCGATCCTCCGACCCCTGGATTAATCATGCGACTCCTGGTTACAAGGTGAGTAGCATAACAACTACACCATGGAGGCTTCGTCATGATTAGGAGTAGATTAGAATTTCTATCCAAGATTAAGGCGAGGATAGTCTAATGTTGTGGCAAAAAACTCTCTCCACAGACTAGGCATCTACTACAGCATGATTTATTATTTTTGGATGGATTGTTTGCCAAACGAACAAAAGTTAGTACTGCAGTATGTTTGTGCACTATATTCGGTAACAGGACACTTCGGACCCAAAACCACCTCGGCCCCTAGACACTTCGGCCCCTAGACACCTCAGCCCCAAAACCACCTCGGCCCCACATAAAATTGAAACCCTAGACCCTGGACACCTCGGCCCCTAGACACGTCGGCCCCATATACCTAGACACTTCGGCCCGACTTTGCTTTTTACAGGGCTTCCACTTAAATAGGAGATCGGGTTGGATGCCCGATGAGTTTTTTTTTTTTTATTTGCTGATTTGATTATTTTGATAGGGAGCTACGAATATTTGAACCTATAATATATATATTCATTATATATTATAACGTTACTAAATAGAAAATATATATGTCCATTTAACAGGAATGGAAGATACATTTGAAAATTCCCCTCTTTTATTTCAATGTATAATTCTAACTGTATTGCGGCATGCTTTAGAGCTTAATATAATGACAGGCTCTTTTTCAACTTTTCTGCTCTTTTGATCATCTATAGACTGTTTTATTATCCAAAATAATTCCACACCGCTAAAATACTTTTTAAATTAATTTCAATAAGAACATGATGCCTAATTATCCTTGATAATGGGGTGGAAATCGGGATGGATCGGTGGATGGGGCCGTAACCCCCTCCCCCCACTCCCCACCCCCCCCCCCCCCACACACACACACACTCACACTCAAAATCATTCCTCTGTTTAGTCAATCATGGTGATGATGGGGGATCTTATATTTGTTTACATATTTATATATTTAGATATTATTATTTATTTATTCATTATTTGCCTCAGTAGCTAAGTCGGATGCGCGTCTGACTGGTGATCAGGTGGACGCGGGTTCGATACCTACCGGGGTCGGCAACTTTCTTCCGTGGAGAAAGATTATGAAATCTTTTCCAGGATCATTCTCTCCCTTCTTCTGATTCAAGAAAGTCGGTTGTTACTTTCTGGCGAACAAAATGTGCACTACATTGGTTAACCGCTTACGTATAAGCCTACCTAGGATAAGTGTGGATAGGTAAACTGACCGACTCGAAAATGAACTGAAATAGTGTTGACTGGGCCGTTAAACTCCAATACAAACAAACAATTCAAAAACTGCATGAAAAACGGTGCATATCCGGTTCAGAGGGCAGAAGTAATCTGATCAGGATCTACACTGTTTGCAAAGATAAGGATTATCGTGTTCAGTAGCGTAAGGATTAATAAATTTCAGGTTAGTACACTATTTAGCAAAAAGTTTTACAAGAACAACTAATTACTGACTTAAACCAGTGCTTTAGCTGAAGTGCACGACCCGCCGGATGCTTTTAGCTTTGAGTGTTACCATATATGGGTATGGCGGCCATTTTGGTCATGTGACCTTGACCTTAAACGGTTCCCCAAATAAATGCATCTTACCGTAAGGAGCAAAAATATATCTTATACTTTAGTACTGTATTCTGAATCGTTTGCAGGATAAAATGCATTCTCACATTTTTCAATACAAAAGCATATGTGTCAAAGTTTGACCTAGGCATAAAGAAGGTCAAGGTCAACCCAGGGTCACTATTTTAGCAATTTATGATGGGCCTACGTCCCAGATGCCATTTATCAAGTTTCGTGGAAATCTGCCCAGTGGTTCTGGAGAAGACTATTTTTGAAGGGTTTTTACCATATATGGCTTGGCGGCCATTTTGGTCATGTGACCTGGACCCCATTAGCAAATTTTGGTTTTCCCCATGCCATAAAAGCTCCATATGAAATTTGACTTCAATCGGCCCAACGGTTTCCGAGGAGAAGCAGTTCGAAAATTTTCACATTTTTCGCCTCTGCGAAGCTATACTAAATGGAATATAATATTTGGCAAGTTCATTGGTTAGATCTCATTGATATCTATCAGTATGCCAAAAATTGTTTAAATATTCCAAGCGGTTAAGTCACTATCATAAATTTTCACAAACGGGTTACGGACGGACAGACATACCATATATGGCTTGGTGGCCATATTGGTCATGTGAGCTGGACCCCATGAGCAAATTTTGGTTAGTCCCATCCCATAGAGGCTCCATATGAAATTTGACTTCAATCGGCCCAATGGTTTCCGAGGAGAAAGAGTTCGAAAATTTTCACATTGTTCGCCTCGGCGAAGGCTATACTAAATGGAATGTAATATTTCGCAAGTTCATTGGTTAGATCTCATTGATATCTATCAGTATGCCAAAAATTGTTTAAATATTCCAAGCGGTTAAGTCACTATCACCAATTTTCACAAACGGGTTATGGACGGACAGACAGACAGACCATATATGGCTTGGCGGCCATTTTGGTCATGTGACCTGGACCCCATGAGCACATTTTGGTTTCCCCCCATCCCATAGAGGCTCCATATGAAAATTGAGTTCAATCGGCCCAAAAGGTTGCCGAGGAGAAGCAGTTCGAAAATTTTCACATTTTGGCCTCGGCGAGGCTATACTAAATGGAATGAAATATTTCCAAGTTCATTGGTTAGATCTCATTGATATCTATCAGTATGCCAAAAATTGTTTAAATATTCCAAGCCGTAAAGTCACTATCACCAATTTTCACAAACGGGTTACGGCGGACAGACAGACAGACCATATATGGCTTGGCGGCCATTTTGGTCATGTGACTTGGACCCCATGAGCAAAGTTTGGTTTCCCCCATCCCATAGAGGCTCCATATGAAATTTGACTTCAATCCGCCCAATGGTTTCCGAGGAGAAGCAGTTCGAAAATTTTCATTTTTCGCCTCGGCGAGGCTATACTAAATGGAATGTAATATTTGGCAAGTTCATTGGTAAGATCTCATTGATATCTATCAGTATGCCAAAATTGTTTAAATATTCCAAGCGGTTTAGTCACTATGACCAATTTCCACAAACGGGTTACGGATTTTTCGCCTCAGCGAGGCTATACTAAATGGAATGTAATATTTCGCAAGTTCATTGGTTAGATCTCATTAATATCTATCAGTATGCCAAAAATTGTTTAAATATTCCAAGCGGTTAAGTCACTATCTCCAATTTTCACAAACGGGTTACGGACGGACAGACAGACTGACAGAATGACCGAATGACAGAATGACACGGTGATTTTAGGGCACTCTTGAAAATCAACCGACTTCAGTCGGTCGCTTTTTCTGCGGGTCGTGCAATTAGTAAAGAGTGAATCTCAATAAACAACCAGGCGTTACTAATCCCTTTTCCCCAATAAAGAGATCATTGATGATAAACAGATCATTGTTATCAATTTTCACACATTTGATTGTTAGTCACGCTCATATGATAAAGACGGACAGTAACGAGTATAATGTATAATTTATTTATTTATTTATTTATTTATTTATTTATTTATTAGTCATATTTCTGACTATCATCCACTCAAATTACTTGATACATGTTGACTATATGTGGCAAACATGTTTACTATATGTGGCAAATGTGCACTGTGTACAACGTCTTCACGGCTCGTATTTTTGTACGAATTGCTCAGTATGTTTCCATTGTCATCAATTTTCACACATTTAGAAATTCCTATTTGATTGTCATTTAAGCTCATATTTAAAGACGGACAATAACAAGTATAGTGTATAATTTAATTATTGAAATATTTATTTATTTATTTATTCATTTATTATGCCCCCGGAATCTAAGAGATTCGGGGGCATATAGTTTTTGGTCTGTCCGTCTGTTTGTCTGTTTGTCCGTTTGTCCGTCTGCAAAAACTTTAACATTGGGCATAACTTTTGAATGGTAATAGATAGAGCTTTCATATTTCACATGTGTATACCTTATCACAAGACCTTTCCAGTGGTACCATAATTTTTGATTTCGTGACCTTGACCTTGACCTTGACCTTTGACCTATTTTTTTCAAAATTTTTAAAAACATTAACATTGGCGCTGTCCGGGGGCATCAGTGTTTCACAAACACATCTTGTTAGTCATATTTCTGACTATCAGACCCTCAAATTACTTGGTACATGTTTAGTGCATTCATTTAAAATTCGCAAACTAAATGACAATGTAGATCCAGATCAGATGGATTTGGATGTGCACTGAGTGCAAAGTCTTCATGGCCCTATATATATATATACTACTCAAAGTTTGATAGGGATCACTTTTTTAATGCAGAATAATTTTTTGATGAATTAATAAGCTGAATCCAAATTTGATACATAATGATAGAACACGTATCTTTCACAAAACCTAATGATTAATTTTGTCAACTGGTACTGCACCCAAGCGTGACAACAGCAACCGTCTTGGCACCCCCAAAATTTGCCGTAACACGAAGGAATTTGGACAACTGATTTTTCACAAATTTCCAAAATTGTTCAGAAAAACGTGCCTAATAACGTGTATGGCGTCCACGGGCATCAATTATAGTACGACATCGCCTGCGCATGCCGTTATCCGAGTCTGTATCCGGTTTTGTTGAATCAGCTTTCATTCAGCAACCAATGCATCTTTGAGCTCCTGTAAAGTCCTCGGATGCACAGGTCGGGCTGAAACAGCATGCTGAAACATGTCCTGCGCATGCTCAATCGGATTTAAGTCCGGTGACCGAGTAGGCAAGTCCTTACGAACGATTGTCTCACGTTCCATATAGGAATCAGTGACGTTGGCACGGTTTGGACGGGCATTATCGTCCATCAGAATAAAGTCCGTGCCGATAGCATCTGCATATAGTCTCACAAACTCATCAAGAATATCATTACAGCACCTAACTGCCATAAACGTTCCGTTTTCAACGACGTACAAGTCAGTTTTACCGTTCACGCTTATCCCAGCCCAAACCATGACAGACCCATATTGATCATGTCCTGCCACATCCAAGTCATCGAATCGCTCTTCAGACATTCGCCACATTAACTGACGTTTATAAGTGAAGTTTAGACAGAATCTAAACTCCTCAGTAAACAGTACTGGCGTCAAGTCACGAACCGTCCACTTGACATGAGTTCTGGCAAAGTCCCACCTGTCTAGCACGTGCTGTCTCGTCAACGGAACACGTACAGCAGGCCTCATGGCATTAAGTCCGAACTCGTAGAGCCCGTATCTGACAGTTCGTATAGAAATTCGTACTCCAATTCCGTTCATAAGCTCGTAATGCAAACGCGTAGCGTTCATGAACCGTTGACGTCGAGACTGAATCAACAAGAAACGGCCCTGACGTTGAGTTGTAGCCCTTTCTCGACCCCGCCGTGTCTGTTTGAAGGATTTCCATGGGTAAGATACCGACTCCACTTTCGGGAAACCACGCTCTGGGACACATTCAGAATCCCAGCAACACGACGTTGAGAGACGCCAGATTCCAACATTTCGACGCCACGAATAATTTCTTCGGGGCTCAGACGGTTTCTTAATTGTCCTCTAGGCATTTTAGTGTTTCCCAAACCCAAATGAAGTCCATTCTACGCTTGGTAAAGGAACACTGACAATTTGATTGGTCTGTTTGAAAGCAGTGCTACGCAAGATTTTGGGGGTGCATGAATTCATTTGCGAAGTGTGAGAAGTGTGCACTTTTATGAGAACTGAACTGCACATGAGTTTCTGTTTCAGATATTTACCAATATACCGAGTACAAATTCTGTCAAGAAATTTTAAATTTTCAGTGCACAATATGGTATATAAAAAGTGATCCCTATCAAACTTTGAGTAGTATATATATATATATATATCCACAATGCGGGTAAATATAACTATGAAAAAATTAAAGAAACACTGGAATAAAAGTTATTTTTCCTGTATTTTTAACAACCGGTTTCATCCATGATGGAATTTTCAAGTTAACAATATATATATATATATAAGGCTCATTGACTATCAGTACCAAATTGGGCCCCCGCCCATCGGGGCTTGAAGAAATATATGGGCTGCATGATGCTTCCACGCAGAGCTGAAACCGACCCGCAGATGAGTACTGGTAAACCGCTTAGAGGACATAAGCCTGCCAAGGCAAAGCGGTGCGAGTCGGCCCGTCCATGCTTATAAACCCTATTGGTTACATTGGGCGGCAGCGCTTGAGATGTCATTTCATCTCAATGTCGGGTAAAAGTCCAACAAATTTGGAAGCAACGTCTCCAAAATGACCTTTAGTGTTGACGGGGACGTTAAACCTCAAATCAAACAAACAGTACCAAATATTCACGACAGAACAACCCGCTAAACCCCATTTTTCGTGATGCTGACTCAAGGTCAACGTCACGGTTGAAGGCGGCGGGGGATTAGTGCCTGAAAATGTCGTGTATGCGTTGTTATATTTATTACAAACGTCTCCTTGGTTATTTGTTTTTATATGGAATAAAAATAGCAATAAAGTAATTTGATCTTATTTCCTAACATCTTAATAGAAGATTCCGTAAAACCGAAATTATATAACGAAAATTTGATAAAAATTATATTTCTTACTTCTGCTCGAAAACAGATCTTTGATACTGGCTCAATCGTTCTCAAGGAGATGGTTTATCGCATAGACCTGTTAACTTAAAGAAATGACTAGTTTGCATAAACACAGATTAATATTAAACTAGTTGTGATTAAAGGTTGTCACATACGCATTCTGATCAGTCCTGCACATTGAGACGGTTCTAACCAGTACACACAACCTGTATCTTGGAGCTGAAATAAGAATTACGAAAATACGCCTATACAAATGCATTGTAACATTAACCGCCGAAAAAAACAAACATTATAAGAGTAAAAAATGTGATATTTTTATTATTTCTGCTCAAGTAAGAAAATTAAGGTTTACCCCTGTAACTCCCAATTTTACTGTATAAAAGTGGGGGTCAAGGGAATCAAAATTATAAAGGCGTGATGTAAATAATATATGCATAGTTTTCCCCATATAAACTGGGGTTTAGCGGGGTCTTTATTACACGGTCTTATTAACATGATGTTTTATTTGTTAGATTTGACGTTTAACGCCACCAATAAACACTGTTTCGGTTATTTTGGAGACGTTGCCTCCAATTTGTGACATGGAGATGAAATGACATCTCAATCTCTGCAGCCCAATGAAACCAGTATGAACGGTCCGACTCGCACCGCTTTTCCTGGCCAGGCTTTGAACCTCTAAGCGGTTTACCAGTACTCAAGTCACACACTGTCGGTTTCTTGAAGTCCTGTTGGGCGGGGCCGATTTTAACATGATACAAATGCCCATACCCTAACAGATATCAAAAGTGGGGCCGAGGTGTCTTTGGGGCCGGATGACTAGGGGCCGAGGTGACAGTGGGGCCGAGGTGTCTAGGGCTGAGGTGCCTAGGGCCGAGGTGTCTAGGGCCGACTTGGTTTTGGGCCGACCTGTCTAGGGGCCGAGGTGCAAGTGGGGCCGAAGTGCCTGGAAATCCTATATTAAATAGACAAAAGCAATACAAGCGAATGCCCCGCGAACAGGATAGTTTTCAATATCGAATTTATAAGCCCGCATTTACCTAGGGTCCCAAAAGGAGATAAAGATAAGCGGATCCTTACATTGTAGCTTAATTTATTTCAATATTTACGTTCTCCGTGCATTCACAGCGAAAACTTTACAGATATAACAATAGGGATGTTATACTGTCAATACTTCAACAATTCCAGCTCCCCGACCACCGGGGCTTGAAGAAATAAATGGGCTACATGATGCTTCCACGCAGAGCTGAATCTAGTCGCACACGAGTAGTGGTTCACCGCTTAGAGGATCTAAGCCCGTCCAGGCAAAGCGGTGCGAGTCAGACCGTCCATGCTGATAAACCCTATTGATTACATGAGGAGACAGGGCTTGAGAAGCCATTTCATCTCAATGTCTGGTAAACATCCCACAAAATCGGAAGCAACATCTCCAAAATGACCTATATAGTGTTGACGGGGACGTTAAACATCAAATCAAACAAACATCACTTCAATAATTCCAATTTTCCACCTTAATGTGCATTTCGAGCGATCTGATTGGTTGAAATAAAAGTTTTAAACTTCGATTAATTCCATGAGCAAGATTCTCAGATCTGTTTCACATAGCGATATATCGTAATATAACGTGACGTCAAAGAGCATGTTTTGAACCCGCACGTTACGTCATTGTTTATGAAGCAACGCCAACAGAGTTCGATTAAAAAAATAGAACTGTTGACAAAGTAAATAATTGAAGACAAAAAAAAAATGAATCAAAAGACTTCATGCTGTTTTTTTCCGCTTGTTTTTTTTTTTTTTTTTTTTTTTTTTCAAAGATGGCAGATTCTAACTGAATAAGCATTCTGCTGCGGTCATTGGTAAGGTCACCCTTACGCTTTCGATAGAATTCCTAAAATTTATAATTTTGTTGGCATTTTTAAACATTTGGATGACAAAGTTGGAATTATAAGGAATGAATAGTCATTTTTTTGGCTTTTATTGTTGTGTAAACTCCGGCGAATCACTCACAAACTTAGCATGAAGCCCTTCGGACTTCTTGATTGGGTACAATATGGATATTATACGACAGACTGCATGCATGGTAGTTAACCCAATCACGGTTGGCAACTTTGCTTCCCTCTTTAATTGCACGCCGGTGGGTCAGGCCTCAGATTCTATGACGGCTCCAACGTAAAGGCTTATTGAAATTTAAAGAGATAATGTTGGTTGGTGCCTGATGCTCTGTCTCTGGTTGGGCTCATCGGAGTCTAACTGTTGGTTTTCTTTTGCTCCAGCATTTCAGTGGTTTCTTGCTGTCGAGTCCTCACCGTAGTCTCACCTCTGTGGTTCTTTGATTTCTGTGTTCACGGAGATGTTGCACTGATGAGTTAGGAGGCCTTCATGCGGACTGAACAAATTATTTGTCTAAATCGCGACGGAAGTAAGGGCGAGGATTGTGGCCACGTAAAATCGATTTAAGCCCCCCAGTGGAAATCTTCCACTGACCGTTCCAAGGCGGCTCTTCTGTGGCGATTTATTTGTGTTGTTGTTTGTTACTTACTGTGTGTATCACTTGTGTCTTTTAATTTTGGATGGCCATATGGCCATTTTGTGGGAAAGTAACTGTCCATATGGCCTTCCTTTGTTTAGGTTTCCATTATGGTCTGGTCGCTTAATGTTTGTATTTCTTTCCCTTTGGTGTCTTTTATGGATGGAGTAAGTTAATTGTATCAATTCCTGATCTTTGTTTTACTTCTACTTTGAGTGATACGCAGGAGTTTACATATCTGTCACATTCACAAAATTGAAATGGATTCTTGTAATGAATACATTGGAGTGATCAGACTGATCATTAAGTGGCGTCAAATTAAAGCATGGCTATCTGCAGTATTATTGGGGCGTTGTCCAGCCGTTAATATAGATGACTTTAGGCACTTTAACTCCCCGAGTTACGCGCATGCGCAGTTTCTGTAGGGCAAAAAGTCGCGGGAGTAAAGTAGAACTACACTGTATTTGTGTCAATATTGCAAGTAAAATGAGTCATTACGCGAAACACTTTATCGCCAGAAACACAAAGCTTGTACTGCAACAAATTAAATTTACTACTGTGGAAAACCAGTGCTTCAGCTGAAGTGCATAACCCGCCGGATGCTTTTAGTTTTATTTGTGTTACCATATATGGGTATGGCGGCCATTTTTTTCATGTGACCTGGACCTAAAATGGTTCCCCCAATAAATGAGCCTTATCGTAAGGAGCAAATATATATCTTATACTTTAGTACTGTATTCTGAATCGTTTGCAGGATAAAATGCATTCTCACTTTTCCAATACAAAAGCATATGTGTCAAAGTTTGACCTAGGCACAAAGCAGGTCAAGGTCAACCCAGAGTCACCATTTTAGCAATTTATGATGGGCCTACGTCCCAGATGCTATTTATCAAGTTTCGTGGAAATCTGCCCACATGTTCTGGAGAAGACTATTTTTGAAGGGTTTTTCCATATAAGGCTTGGCGGCCATTTTGATCATGTGACCTTGACCCCATGAGCAAATTTTGATTTCCCCCATCCCATAGAGGCTCCATATGAAATTTGACTTCAATCGGCCCAACGGTTTCCGAGGAGAAACAGTTCGAAAATTTTCACATTTTTCGCCTCGGCGAGGCTATACTAAATGGAATGTAATATTTGGCAAGTTCATTGGTTAGATCTCATTGATATCTATCAGTATGCCAAAAATTGTTTAGATATTCTAAGCGGTTAAGTCACTATCACCAATTTTCACAAACGGGTTACGGACGGACAGACTGACTGACAGAATGACCGAATGACAGAATGACACGGTGATTTTAGGGCACTCTTAGAAAATCAACCGACTTCAGTCGGTCGCTTTTTCTGCGGGTCGTGCAATTGTGACCAGTATTTACCGGGTGTATCGTCAAAATCAAACAAATCTGGTACGCCCTTGTTGGTCGGATGACAACACTAGATTGCCAACTGTTGAGATCGTTTGTTTATGTGTATCTTATTAAGTCTCTGGACCTTTTTAATTTGCTGCATTTATAATAATAATAATAATAATAATAATAATTTATTTATAGAGGGTAGAATACTTAGTAAACTATTACTAATCTTCCATGTGGCCGTCTTTTTCCTCGACAGAAACCAATACTTACCAATGTGGATAAAGTCTCTTAATTGCTCAAGGAAACAACACTTTCTGTTTGCGGGGATAGAGCCAGCTACCTCTCGATCTAAAATCCAATACTTTACCGCTGCACCATAATGCTCCATAATAATATAAACCGTGTGTCCTTCGGATCATGCCATTAACTGCACCCCTACCCCTGCTAGGAGAGACCCACCTTGTGCCATTTCAAAATAGAGATGCATACCCTGTGCAGGCTCGGGATAGCTACTGCTATTCAAAGTGATTTCACAAGGCTTTCAGCCTTCAACAACCAGAGTATATAGTTTGCACATGTATTTAATGCTCAACCGTCTGTGTACATGTAGCAATCAAGACCCGAGGGGAGACACAAGTGAGAGATTAGGTTACCACAAACAGTGTATAATAGACCTTAATTTGGTTAACATCACGAAAACACGCCTATATTATTTTGACCTCCTTGAACCCCACTTTTAGTTAGTAAAACTTGGGTTGGCAGGGGTAAAGAAAGAAAAACCATCGATATTATGAGGCGGTGCTAACAAGTACCCACAAGCTATATTTTGAGCAGAAATAAGAAAAATATCACAATTTTTCATCTTAAAATTTTCATTTTTGTTTCGGCAATAAAGGTTACAATGTATTTGTATAGGCGTGTTTTTGTAATGAAGTGACTCCATATCGATGGGTATTGCATATGGAAAACCATCTCAAGGGACATGAAACCAACACAGAATGAGGCGTGTTGAGTTCTTTGCAAGTATCTTGCCCCAACTATAAATATTGTCAAGGACTAACGTTTGCATACTGGATAAGGTGTGACAAACAGAACTATCACAAAGCACGACATTGCTGGGATAGGTGAGAAAAATTTGCTGTAGGTGACAACGACGTTTGGTGAGTGGGATGCTATGACATGTTTGAATCTCAGAAAGAAATTCAATACTCGAACATTACAGGTTTGGGTTCTGGAACGATCGGCCTAATAAGATTTATCATGCTGGTCGAGTGGGAGGGGTTTTTTCTTCGTAGTTTTATATCTTTGCCCAGTTACATACCTGAGATACACTGCTCCCATGATAATCCGTCTGATCTAGAATTATGTCTGTCCCGATTTTAGTACACAGAATGAAGCGTGTTGAGTTTTTTGCAAGTATCTTGCCTCGCCTATAAATTTTGTCAAGGATTAACGTTTGCATACTGGATAAGGTGTGACAGACATAATTACCACACAACCCACACAGCTGGGATAGGTGAGATAAATGTGCGGTAGGTGACAATGTTGGGTGAGTGGGATGCTATGACATGCTTGAAACTCACAACGAAATTCAATACTCGAACATTACAGGTTTGGGTTCTTGGACGGTTGGCCAAATAAGATTTATAATGCTGGTCTAGTTGGAGGGGTTGTTCATCGGAGTATTTAATTTTTGCACAGTTACATACCTGAGTTACACTGTCGTGGTATTGGGACTCCAATAATCCACCTGATCTACAATTGTGTCTGTCCCAATTTTAGCACACGATTGATCTTCTTTACCCATCTTTCATATTAGCACCCGCCAGTCGGAGCAAATGAAATAGATTGGGCTGCATGGAGCTTCCACGCAGAGCTGAAACTGGCCGGACGAGTACTGATAAACCGCTTAGAAGGACTAAGCCTGTCTAGGAAAAGTGACGCGGGTCAGACCACCCAGTGCATATAAATAAGTTCTGAATGTAGATCCTTTGGAAGCAAGGAATACACCAAATAAACGAAAAAAAAAAAAAAGCAGACTTGGTTTCTGTCTGTTCATGACCAGTAATGAAATGTGCAACACCGGCCATGCCCTCTAGCACCGGCTTAAGCAGAACTCTATTTTCAAAATGATACCAAATGAACTCGATGATCCCAAAGGACCAGAAAATATAAACTGCACTATGATGATAAACTGGGAGACGTTTTACGGCCGCCACACGGCACAACACCAGCTACAATGAAAATAAACATGTTCTGAAGTTAGATCCTTTGGAAGCAAGGAATACACCAAATAAACGAAAATAGCAGACTCGGTTTTATTGAGTCTGTTCATGACCAGTACTGAAATGTGCAACACCGGCCATGCCCTCTAGCACCTGCTTAAGCAGAATTCTATTTTCAAAATGATACCAAATGAACTCGATGATCCCAAAGGACCAGAAAATATAATCTGCACTATGATGTTGTACGGGGAGACGTTTTGCGGCCGCCACACGGCACAACACTAGCTACAGTGAAAATAAATAAGTTCTGAAGTTAGATCCTTTGGAAGCAAGGAATACACCAAATAGACGAAAATTGCAGACTCGGTTTTATTGAGTCTGTTCATGAACAGTACTGAAATGTGCAATACCGGCCACGCCCTCTAGCACTGGCTTTAGCAGAACTTTATTTTCAAAATGATACCAAATGAACTCGATGATCCAAAGGACCAGAAAGTGTAATCTGCATTATGATGTGCTGGGAGACGTTTTACGGCCGCCACACGGCACAACACCAGCTACAGTGAAAATAAATAGGTTCTGAAGTTAGATCCGTTGGAAGCAAGGAATACATCAAATAAACGAAAAAAGCAGACTCGGTTTTATTGAGTCTGTTCATTACCAGTACTGAAATGTGCAACACCGGCCACGCCCTCTAGCACTTGCTTTAGCAGAACTCTATTTTCAAAACGATACCAAATGAACTCAATGATCCCAAAGGACAGAAAATATAATCTGCACTATGATGATATAAACATTTCGGTTTCATTGAAGGGCAAGCCTTGAGAAGTAATTTCATCTCAGTGTCGGATAAAAGCCCCACAAAACTGGAAGCAACATCTCCAAAATGACCTAAATAGTGATGACGTGGACGTTAAATCCCAATTCAAACAAACCTTTCATATTTCTAATCGTTCGAAGTGGACGAAGGTAACATTTTCACTGTTTCCTTCCTGATTTAAGCGGTTTGTGTAGTCCGAGGCACAATTGTATGTCAATTGCAAATTTAACACAGCCCGTTGCAGTTACATTGTATTTGAAAACAAATAATGACACGACTAGTCTCAAGGGTTAGGGTCACTATATTTTAACCCTTATCTTGCTGAATATTCATTTGAGCTACACCTATTTCTGTCTATCAACCAATCAAATCACTTGATGTAATTTATTACTACAAATAAACTGAATTCCAAGCAGTGTAGATCCTGATCAGATGGCTTCTTCAGAAGCCATCTGATCTGGATCTACACTGTTTGCAAAGATAGGGGTTGTCGTGAACAGCAAGATAAGGATTAGCCTGATGCTCTGTCTCTGGTCGGGCCCATCGGAGTCTAACTGTTGGTTTTCTTTTGCTCCAGCATTTCAGTGGTTTCTTGCTGTCGAGTCCTCACCGTTGTATCACCTCTGTGGTTCTTTGATTTTTTGTGTTCACGGAGATGTTGCACTGATGAGTTAGGAGGCCTTCATGCGGACTGAACAAATTATTTTGTCTAAATCGCGACGGAAGTAAGGGCGAGGATTGTGGCCACGTAAAATCGATTTAAGCCCCCCCAGTGGAAATCATTCCACTGACCGTTCCAAGGCGGTTCTTCTGTGGCGGTTTATTTATGGTGTTGTTTGTTACTTACTGTGTGTATCACTTGTCTTTTTATTTTTGGATGGCCATATGGCCATTTTGTGGGAAAGTAACTGTCCTTTTGGCCTTCCTTTGTTTAGGTTTGCATTATGGTCTGGTCGCTTAATGGTTGTGTTTCTTTCCCTTTGGTGTCTTTGATGGGTGGAGTAAGTTAATTGTATCGATTCCTGATCTGTGTTTTACTTCTTCTTAACAATACATGTAGTCCTACGTAATTTAAGCGTGAGCGAGAAAACTGCATTATTGGATCGGGTTTTTGACGCCTTCGTTGATCTCCCGCCGCGAAGCGGAGCAGGGATTCGTCTTTTTGTCTGTCTGTAACACTTTCTTGTCTGCTCCATATCTCCAAAACCCTTCGATAGATTTTCTTTAAACTTTGGTCAATTATTTGTCTCAGTGAGCTGATGTGCGGAACACAAAAATGAACCAAGCCGACTCCAGGTCAAGGTCACAGTTGAAGGTCACGTGTTTAAAACTTGGAATTTTGTGTCCTTTCCATATCTCCTTTACCCTTGGAAGGATTTTCGTTAAACTTTGGTCAAATATTCTTTTTAGTGAGTGGATATGCAGAACCCATAAATGAAACATGCCGACTCAAGGTCAAGATCACATCTGAAGGTCAAGTGTTTGAAATTTAGAATTATTGTCAGTTCCATATCTCCTTTACCCCTGCAAGGATTCGCATTAAACTTTGGTCAGTTATCCCCCGTAGTGAGCTGATGTGCAAAACCCATAAATGAACCATGCCGACTCAAGGTCAAGGTCACATTTGAAGGTCACGAGTTTTAAACTTTGAATTTTTTGTCGGTTCCATAACAACTTTACCCTTCAAAGGATTTGGTCAATTGGCCCTCTCAGTGAGCTCATGTGCAGAGTTCATAATTGAATCATGGCGACACAAGGTCAAGGTCACGAGTTTGAAACTTTGAATTTTGTGTCCGTTCCATATCTCCTTTACTCTTTAAAGGATTTTCATGAAACTTTGGTCAAATGTCAAACTCAGTGAGCTGATGTGAGGAACACATAGATAAACCATGCCGACTCAAGGGCATGGGCACAGTTGAAGGCCACGAGTTTGAAACTTCGTATTTTGTGTCCGTTCCATATATTCTTTACCCCTGCAAGGATTCGACTTAAACTTTGGTCAGTTATCCCCCTCAGTGAGCTGATGTGCAGAACCCATAAATGAATGATGCCGACTAAAGGTCACCGTCGCATTTGGAGGTCACGAATTTAAAACTTTGAATTTCGTGTCCGTTCCATATCTCATTTACCCCTCAAAGGATTTTCGTTGGACTTTGGTCAATTATCCCCCTCAGTGAGTTCATGTGTAGAACCCATAAAAAAAAAACACGCCAATTCAAGGTCAGTGCCACAGGTGAAGGTCACGACTTTGATACTTGGAATTTTGTGTCTGCGCCATATCTCCTTTACCTCTGGAAGGATTTTCATTAAACTTGTGTGAAATATACCTCCTCAGTGAGCTTATGTGCAGTACCCATAAATAAACCATGCCAACTCAATTCAAGGTCACAGGTGATGGTCACAAGATTGAGCTTTCATACAAAGTGCCGCGGAAGATTTGCCTGTCCCTCAGACTGCTTTCTTGTTTGCTGTACGTGTTGCAAGAGACCCGGACAAGCTTCCTACGTTATATTGGTTACCTAAACTTCATGAAAGACCATACAAACATTGCTGTCGAGTCCTCACCGTTGTTTCATCTCTGTGGTTATTAGAGTTTTGTGTTCTCGGAGATGTTGCACTGATGTGTTAGAAGGCCTGTATGCGGACTGAAAAAAAAATATTTGTCTAAGTCGCAACGGAAGTAAGAGCGAGGATTGTGGCCACGTAACATCGATTTAAGCCCCCTCCCCCTCTTCCCCCAGTGGAATTCATTTCACTTACCGTTCCAAGGCGGTTCTTCTGTCGCGGTTTATTCTTGTTATAGCTTGTCTTTGAGGTGTGTGTATCGCTTATATTATTATTCTTTGATTGGATGATAGTCAGCAATGGGTGTGGCTTAAATACTATTCCACAATTAGTAAAATAATTTAGGACCCCCCCCCCGTGCCCCTCAGTGGAATTCGTTTCACTGACCTTTCTAAGGCGCGTCTTCTGTCGCGGTTTTATTTTGCTATGGCTTGTCTTTGAGTGTGTGTGTGGCCTATATTTTTTTTTTGCTTTGGATAGCCATTTTGCCATTTTGTGGGAACGTAACTGTCCTTTGCGCTTTCCGCTGTTAATTTTTCCATTTGGGTCTAGTTGTTTCTTATTTGTGTTTCTTTCCCTTTGGTGTCTCTGATGGGACCTGTGGATTAATTGTATCATATAGGGGATTTATATGGCATGAATTCGTCGGCCATATGTTATATATTGAATGAAATGCTTAAGCTTAAGAAGGTTTGTGCCATGTGGATCCACTATCTTTTGACACCTGAACATAATGGGGTAAGGTTAGAATAAGCCTCAGAACTTCTAGCAAAATATAAGGATGCGGATCTCGGGAGACTCAGAGAAATAGTAATTTGAGATTAAACGTGTTTGGGTAGGTGATAATGGCGAAAGACTTAAAATCGCGCGGCGATATAAAACGTGTAATGTGTACCCTATTTTTTATTTTTTATTTATTTATTTATTATTTTTTGCTGCGTTGGAATTGTGGCCAGAGTACCAGTACCTCAGAACAAGACTGTCACAAGATTATTTTATAAAAAAAAAACAAATCTTTCCGTTGTGATGGATCACCATGTTGCAAAGCGCCCACATGCAGGGATGCTTGGTTTTTATAATCTGCATGGAAAATGCACCTGCACACAAATTAGCCATGGATAGTGCGTTGTTCCAGTTTATAGACAGTATACCTCAAAAGGACTTCAAAAATACATTTTCTAAGTGCATAAAAAGACTGGAAAAGTGCATACAAGGCAAGGGAGAATACTTTGAGGGACTCCATTAGTTAGTTTAGGCCAGGAAAGCCATATATTTACAAGCCGCACCAACTATTAATACTTTCCAAACGCCCCTCATAAGTGTGCTTTCAAGATGTGTATGGCAACCACTTTGTAAGCCTCAATTGTTTGTAAAGTCTTCTCAGTAATCGCACGACTGATTTTTCTGAAAGTTGGGTGATATGATATGTATCAATAAGAAGTGTTGCAAGAGGGTATCAAAACGTCTCCCGGGTGCGCTTAGGGTTTGCTCCTTTCCATCTATACTTCATAAAATAGTCTAATAACTCAGGAACCGTTGAGCTCCCCACCCCTAAACCATTTCTATTCTTCTGGACAAGACCGATACCGACGTGGAGGTCCCTGGGGTGCTGCGGGGTCATGCCCGATTCCTTCACTTTATAAAGACCTTAATCTCAGAAATTGCTTAGACCCCACGCACAAACCATATAAAAGGTCCTCTTACTTATGATTTGTTTGTTTGTTTGTTTGTAATGGAGTGTAACAGCCCAGTCAACACTATTTAGGTCATTTTTGAGCCGGTCAGTTTACCTATCCACACTTTTCCTGGGCAGGGTCATAAGTATTCGGTTAACGAGTACAGTGCACATTCTTTCGCCAGAAACTGTCATCTGCCCTTTTTGAACTTTTTGAAGGGAGAAAATGACAGTATAAAAGATTTTATGATCAATCTCCAGGAAAGAATGTTGCCGACCCCGGCAGGTTTCGAACCCGCATCCTCTGATCACCAGTCAGAAACGCATCCAACTGAGCTACCGAGGCCGGCTCTTCCTTATGATAAAACACATTTACTAAACTGGGGGTCTCCCGGGTGACCTGGGGTCATGCCCCATCCCCTCCACTTCATAAAATTCTTATATCTAAGAAATCATTCGGAATCCCAACTCATAATCATGTTTTTTTCTTGTTTCTTATTATAAGACGCAATGCGAGGGTTTCAAAGCGCCCCCGGGGTTCATCGGGACCTTACTTCACCTCTCCACTTTACAAAAGCATCCGTTCAGATCCCCACCGCTTTTACATATACATTAAGTGGACACATTAAGTAACACCAACCTGGAGGTCCTTAGGATGCGCTGGGGCCAACCATACCCCCTCCATTTCGTTAAAACGCCTTATATCTCAGATACCTACCTCATTACTTTATACATTCTTGATTCTTATGATAAGACGCATTCAGTCACACCATCAAGGCCGTCCCCTGAGGTAGGCCAGATCCTATCCTCATCCCGTCACTTCATAGAAGGTCTGACTTCTCGGAAACCGTTCTCACACCATAAATATATATTCTTGTTCCTTATGATAAGATGCATTCCGTGAGACCCAGGTTTGCCGGGGCACGCCGGGACCATGCACCACCACCTCTACTTTATTTTCGGCCTTGTATCTCAATAGTCATTCAATTCCAACCCCTAAAGCACATTTATTCTTTTTTTAACTCACCTATCACGTAGTGACGGGTTGAGCTTTTGGGATCACTTTTTTGTCCGTCCGTGCGTCCGTCCGAGTGTCCGTAAACTTTTTCTTCAAACGACATCTCCTCCTAAACCACTGATCATATTTTGACCGAACTTCACAGGAATGATTAAGATTGTTCATATTATAGCCCTTGGGCCGAAAATGCCACCGCCCCGGGGTCCTTTGGTTTTACATTGACTTATATAGGGAAAAACTTAAAAATCTTCTTCTCTGAAACCGCAAGGCCCAGGTCTTGGATATTTGGTGTGAAGCTTCACCTATTGGACCTTTACCAAGATTGTTTACATAATAGCCCTTGGGCGGAAAACGCCCCCGCCAAGGGGCCCTTTGGTTTACCATTGACTTATATAGGAAAGAGCTTAAAACATCTTCTTCTCTGAAACCGCAAGGCCCAGATCTTTGATACATGTATTTGGTGTGAAGCTCCATCTAGTGGACCTCTATCAAGATTGTTCCAATTATAGCCCTGGAGCCATAAATGCCCCAGTCCAAGGGCCCTTTGGTTTTTCATAGACTAATAAAGGGAAAATAATTGAAAATCTTCTTCTCTGAAACAGCATGGCCCAGGTCTTTGATATTTTTTTGGTGTCAAGCTTCAAATAGTTGACCACCATCAAGATTGTTCAAAATATAGCCCTGTGGTTAAAAATGCCCCCACTCCGGGACCCTTTGTTTTAATTCAGACTTATATAGGAAACATCTTTAAATATCTTGTTCTCTGAAACCAGAAAGTTCAGGTTTTTGATATTTGATATGAAGCTTCGTCTAGTGAACCGCTATCAACATTGTTCAAATTATAGCCATGGGGCCAAAAGCCCCCTCCCCGGGGGTCCACTGGTTTTATATAGACTTATATAGGGAACATCTTTATAAAATGTTTGTCTGAAACCAGAAGGCTCAGTTCTTTGATATTTGGTATGAAGCTTTGTCTAGTGGACCTCGACGAAAATTGTTCAAATTATAGCCTTGGGGCCAAAAATGGCTCCGCCCCGGGGCCCACCGGCTTTACATAGACTTATAGGGAAAAAAATCTTCTTGTCTGAAATTACAAGACCTAGGTCTTTGATATTTTGTTTGAAGCTTTGTTTAGTAGACCTCTACCAAGATTGTTCAAATTATAGCCCTAGGGCCAAAAATGGGCCCACTCAGTGCACACTGGTTTTACGTAAACTTATATAGGGAAAACCTTTGAAAATGTTCTTGTCTGAAACCAAAAGGCCAAGGTCTCTGATATGTAGTATGAAGCTTTGTTTTGTAGACCTCTACCAAGATTGTTCAAATTATAGCCTAGGGCCAAGAATGGGCCCACTCAGTGCATACTGGTTTTACGTAAACATATATAGGGAAAACCTTTGAAAATGTTCTTGTCTGAAACCAAAAGGCCAAGGTCTCTGATATGTAGTATGAAGCTTTGTTTTGTAGACCTCTACCAAGATTGTTCAAATTATAGCCCTTGGGGCCAAAAATGGGCCCACTCGATGCACACTGGCTTTACGTAGACTTATACATGTATAGGGAAAACATTTGAAATTGTTCTTGTCTGAAACCAAAAGGCCAAGGTCTTTGATATGTGGTATGAAGCTTTGTTTTGTAGACCTCTACCAAGATTGTTCAAATTATAGCCCTTGGGGCCAAAAATGGGCCCACCCCGGAGCCCACTTGTTTTACATACTCATATTGGGGAAACCTTTGAAAATCTTCTTGTCTGAAACCAGAAGGCCAAGGTCTTTGATATTTTGGTATGTAGTTTCGTCGTGTGGATTTCTACAAAGATTGGTCAAGTTATAGCCTTAGGGCCTACAAATGGCCCAGCCCCGAGGCCCAAAGGTTTTGTATAGACTTATATAAACCAGAAGTCCAAGGTCTTTGATATTTGGTATGTAGTTTCGTCGTGTGGATTTCTACCAAGGCTGTTCAAATTATAGCCCTAGGGCCAAAAAAATGGCCCCGCACCGGGGCCCACAGGTTTTATATAGACTCATATAAGGAAAACCACCTTGTCTGAAACCAGAAGGCCCCGGTCTTTGATGTTTGATATGAACATTCACCTTTTAGACCTCCCTCAAGATTATGCAATTTATAGCCCTGGGGCCAACAATGGCTCTCCCCGGGGCCTACTTGTTACACTATGGATCAGGTTAGCGATCCGGGGCCATCATGGTCCTCTCGTCTTATGATAAGATTCATTCAGTGATACGAATTAGTGGTCTGCTGAGGGCATTCCCCATCCCCACCCTCTTCATAAAAGGCCTAATATCTAAGAAACAGAATCTACATTGGTGCTAATGGGTATAGGGGTTCGCTAAGGAGACATTCTTGTATAATTGCTTGATAATAATCATATCATGTTTATACTCAGTTTTCTTAACATTATAGATGGCGGGTGCTCGTTAGAATCTCTTACAGCAGAAACAAGAAATTTTAAGCAGTGAAATGCCAGTTTTGGGATAAAAAAATAATGCAATATGTCAGATGGTTGTGTAATGCATGACGTTAACAAGTCAGTGAATTGAATACCCCTGTAAACCCAACGTTATATGTAGAAATGTGGGGACTAAAAGGGTACACATATTTATCATTTTCGCTTAAGAACATAGATTGTGGGTACTCGGTAGAACCGCCTCAATGAGGTAGTGGTTCTGATAAGCACTCATGGTCTGTACGTGCACCAAAATAAGAAAAAAACATGTGAACGTTTTTCCCCCGAAGAAAAATGTCATTTTTGCAGCCATGAATGAACTGACTTATTCCATATGATACATGTGTTGTCTATGACTTACGAACTTTGTAACGTTTCATTCTCTTTATTATACAGGTGCAAATCCACCAGGTACGTATACCTTGTTTTTTTTTCTAATTCTAACGGGAATGGATTCATTCCCGGGATGACAACTTTTTCTAAATCGTTTTTTAGTTTTTTTATCAATTGGGATCCAAATTTGCTGCTAAGTAGCAAGTCATTCCTTTAAGAAAACCTCGTTTTTCATAGGTATTATGCGCCCCTTCCCCTCCCCAATGTTGAGGGGGACATATTGTTTTTGTTGCGGTTCCGAGTTGCGTCTGCGTCGGCATTTGTGTATGCATCGCACTGTAAAAAATGAAAGGAAACATTACACCAAAACTGGTGGCAGCTGGGCTGCCGCCACTTTTGATGTAAGTTAACTCCATTGTATGATTGGCAACTTTTCAACGAATAGTTGGCTATTACTCCAGCAATATGGTGTAATTAAGCATCCGAAGATCGAATGAAAGTTTACACCATAGTGAAGCTGATCTTCAATAGTGGTGTAAATGTACCATCATTTTTTAAGATAACGTTAAAAAGTGGGTTCAAGGGGGTCAAAATGTTATAGGCGCGTTTTCGTGATAGAATACAACATGATATTTATTGCTAAAGTTTTCTTACATCATCTAGGCGAATACTAAAACTTATAAAGAACATTTTTATAACATTTTTACGGCCATCGGGGCTTGAAGAAATAGATGGGTTGCATGATGCTTTCACGCAGAGCTGAAACCGACCCGAACACGAGTACTGGTAAACCGCTTAGAGGATCTAAGCCTGCCAAGGAAAAGCGGTTCGAGCCCGCCCATCCATGCTTATAAACCCTATTGGTTTCATTGGGCGGCAGGGCTTGAGATGTCATTTCATCTCAATGTCGGGTAAAAGTCCCACAAAATTGGAAGCAACGTCTTCAAAGAGACCTTTGCAGTGTTGACGGGGACGTTAAAACTGAAATCAAACACACAAAACAAAACAATTTTTTAATACAACCTAAAAACGCTAATGGTTAACACACAAAAGCTTTATTATTACATGTGAGCAAATACACAGCAAACCGCTTAGACTTTCACAGAGAATGCTTTCTTATAACAATATTACGTATGTATACATGTTTCACATCCGTGTACTAAAATGGTGTTTATCACGAAAACACGCCTATATAATTCTGACCCGCTTGAACCCCACTTTTACAAAGTGAAACTGAGGGTTGCGGGTTTTCTTATTTCTGCTTTTATATATAGATTGTTGGTACACCTTTGAACCGCCTCGCTGAGGCAGCTATGTGTACCTACAATCTATATTTTGAGCAGAAATATGAAAAAATGTGACAGTTTTTCATATTAAACTATTCGTGTTTTTTTATGGGGGGTCTGTAAGATTTACAACGTATTTGTATAGGTGTGTTTTCGTAATGTTGCTTTATCTCTTCAGATTGAAACGTTTGATATTTTTCTTATTTCTAGTCAAAATATAGATTTTGGGTGCTCGATAGAACCGTGTTGAGGCGGTTCTACGAATGCCCACAATCTATTTTTGACCACAAATAAGGAAAATAATTAATAGGCCCGTTAACTCCACTCTTTTCTCAATATTAAGTAGGGTTTAGAGGGATGTTCATTACACGGACTTGTAAACCTGATGCTTGTGCAACATTAATGAAAGGATATTTTCCCATTGCTGTGTGTAGTGTAGAATTTATTATTACATAAATGAAAGGATATTTTCCCATTGTTGTGTGTAGTTTAGAATTTATTATTACAATTGAAATGTATTATTCACGAGAATTATTAATGCTACAACTTTAAAAATCCGCCCCGCCCATCTGGGCTTGAAGAAATATATGGGCTGCATGATGCTTCCACGCAGAGCTAATTCCGACCCGCACACGAGTACTGGTAAACCGCTTAGAGGATCTAAGCCTGCCCAGGCAAAGCTGTGCGAGTTGGACAGTCCATGCTTATAAACCCTATTGGTTTCATTGGGCGACAGGGCTTGAGATGTCATTTCATCTCAGTGTCGGGGAAAAGTCCCACAAAATTGGAACCAACGTCTCCAAAATGACCTTTACAGTGTTGACGGGGACGTTAAACCTCAAATCAAACAAACAAACAACGTTAAAAATGTGTGACAAAAAAATATTTAACAGAACAAGATGTTTATAAGACAAGATGGAGGGGAAGGTCGGCAAAGCATGCGAACTTGGTATTCCACTCTTTCTCGGATGTGTTCAATTTTTATCATTAAAACGTCGTATCTGATGACGTCTCACAGCAGTGGCGCCATGCGAAACATTCATTTCGTATACACACGCGAACCTTTTCTGATAAAAAGCATGTGTTGCCTTGATATTGATGCATATTGTCCCATCACGCAAAACACACCTATATAATTTTGACCCCTTGAACCCCACTTTTATATAGAAAACCTGGGGTTTCCGGGGGTATACCTTATTTTTCTTATTTCTGCTCTAAAATATAGATTGCGGGTACTCGTTAGAACCGCCTCGATCAGTGCTCATATTCTTTATTTCGGCGCTTAAGGTTGCAATGTATTTGTATAGGTGTGTTTGCGTAATGATCGTTATTCTTCACAAGCTAATGACCTCAGTCCCAACTCGGGAAAACAATTACCACTTTATCTTACATGAGTATAATGCTATTGGTATGTTTTTTGTTTTAAGCAACACCAATAATAGGCGAAATAACGCCTCACCTTGACACCAAAACATCACCCATCGGAATCCAGTTTACAGAGTTGTATTTTAAGTGCAATTTCGACCAACCTGAGACAGGCCAACCGAATTGGTTTTATAAGATGTATTGGTACCAGGACGCTGTTCTTTTATATACATCAGACTATGTCGATCAAACACAGCTTGATCTGCTTTGGCTCACAGAACCCTTGTTCGTTAACAATGGATTTAATCTTGGGAGAATGGTAATATATCAGGACAAAATGCACGAGTAGCATAAAACAATACTTTTCGAAAGAAAATATTTATGATTTTAGCTTCTGTAACAAGCATAGATTCTGGGTGCTCTAGCGAGTACCCACAATCTACGTTTTTGAGCAAAATAAGGAAAACAAATGTATACCCCTGAAACTATGAATGTTTATTAATTGACTATTCTGTGTTGAACGAAGGTCATCCGTATTTACACCAGGTCAACCAATATTAACTGGAGGTCAAAAATCAATAATCATATTTTTTAATTGCGTCAATTAATAAAATTTTATTAATCTCATTAATCAAGTGATTTCGTATTGGCCAAGTTACAGGTCCTCGGCCAGCTGTATTGGCGCGAGGCCTGTAACTGGGCCAGTACGAAATTATATGATTGATAACATTATATTATTAATTGACTATCCTGTATTGATCCAAGGTCATCCGTATTAATCATGTTGGGCAACCAATATTAACTGAGGTCAAGTGAGGTCAAAAAATTCAAAAATCATATTTTTGTGTCAATTAATAAAATTGTCATTGATCAAGTAATTTCGTATTGGCCCAGGTACAGGTCCGAGGTCTGCTGCATTGGCCCCTGGCCGAAGTAAGCTCGGCTTCGGCCCATTGCAGCAGACCTCGGACCTGTACCTGGGCCAATACGAAATTACTTGATTAATAACATTATATTATTACACAAGCGTTATCGATATAAGCATCGTCTATTGACAGTTCACTATAATTTGCAAGGTCCGCAACAATCTTTCGTGGAGATCGATTATGAAATGTTTTCTTTGGTCATTCTCTCCCAAAAGGACAGTTTTCAGTTCCTGACGAAAGAATGTGCACTGCAGCGGTTTACCTTGTGTGTAAAAGCCTGCCGAGGAAAAATATTTTGATGTTATACATGACCTAAATAATATTGACTGGGCCGTTGAATACCAACGATAGAACAGAATAACAAACATAAGTATGAATGCTATAAACGTATACCCTCATATGAAATAAACAGATCACCTGTGGTTTTAAATGTTTTCTTTACTTGGAAGGAAGGACCGGCCCCGATAGCTCAGTTGGTAGAGTGTCCGCTCCGGGGAACGGGAGGTCACGGGTTCGATCCCGGGCCGCGACATACCAAAGTCGTTAATAATGGTACTAGCTGCTCCTCGATTGGCACTCAGATTAAAGGGGTAGAGCTAGGACTGGTCGACCCAGTGTGAGGATAATGTGACTGGGTGTGATATCATGTAATGTGTCTGGGACATGATACTTCAGTGAGGCAGCACTATAAAAGTGAGCATTGAGCTCCCTGTCGCAACCAGACACCGTCGTTATATGACTGAAAAATTGTTGAAAGCGACGTTAAACCCGAATTCTAACACACATTTACTTTGAAGGAAAGAGCTTTAAACACAGGTAGCAAATTTTTCAATCAGTACCCCTATGTGGATAACACATTGTGTATAATTTCTAGGTATTATTAGCTATGGCAACCTTTAACCCATTTTGTACCGGAAACCCCCAAAATCAGATTAGAATGCGGGGTGTGATCAGGGCCTACACTGTTTGCAAAACGTTCAGCTAATTTCCAAGTAGATTTTGAAGACACCCCTAAATTTTCAAAATGGACTTCCGGTTTATATAAAATGGAAGATTCCATTTGGTTCAAAAAAGGGTTAATATAGGTAACATACATATTGCTCTGGAACTTTTTTTTTCAAAACTGTATTCTGTTACATGTTTTGTTACCCATGCGAACAGGGAAGCACCTTAGATGTACATTCTTATCAGCCACAATGTCATGTCCTTGATCATATTTAATGAAATGCACATTCAGTGTTTCACAAAAATGCTGTCAACTGTGAGGGAAAGAAAGTCATGAAATGTTTTTATGAATCAACAACTTCTTTTCATTTAACAATTACCACTACATATTATTGTACAAGTAAATGAATGCTTTTAAAATGGATTTGCGCAGCTTTCAAAAAAAATTAAAAAATAATAAAAATAATAATTATAACATTTGCACAGCTTTCTTTAGAAGGTAAGAATAATACAGGATCTACATTTTTGCTCTACATTTGTGGACAGTGGCCATTTTGCGGATCTAAATTTTTCTGTATTCTTGGGCAGTCTGATGGCAGTAGTTGTGGGCGCATTTATCCATCACAGCACAATCTTAAAGGTAGAAGGTATTTGTGTGAGAAAAATAGTCAGTGTTATGATTGAGATCTGAGCAAGGCAATCTCGGGTTTGTTTTTGTCGCGCCTGCTATTAGCATGGCGCGATATAGGCGCCCGGTTTTCCGTCCGTTCGTCCGTTTTTCCGTTCGTCCGTTCGTTCGTCCGTCCGTTCGTCCGTTTGTCAAGGCGTCAACATTTGGGACCACCCTAGCATTCACCCTGAGGTTCAAGTTTATTTCTCAAGAACTATGAGCTTCATTAATGATACTTGGTACAAACTTGTATCTGGGGATGACAACTTACATGCAAGCATCCATATTTGACCTTGACCTACATTTCATGGTTCACTGACTTTGTAAAATATTGCAACCACCCTAGCGTTCACCCTGAGGTTCAAGTTTATTTCTTAAGAACTATAAGAGCTTCATTAAGGATACTTGGTACAAGCTTGTATCTGGGGATGACAACTTACATGCAAGCATCCATATTTGACCTACATTTCATGGTTCACTGACTTTGTAAAATAATGCGACCACCCTAGCGTTCACCCTGAGGTTCAAGTTTATTTCTAAAGAACTATAAGAGCTATTAATGATACTGTGCACAAGCTTGTATCTGGGGATGACAACTTACATGCAAGCATCCATATTTGACCTTGACCTATATTTCATGGTTCACTGACTTTGTAAAATATTGTGACCACCCTAGCGTTCACCCTAATGGTCAAGTTTATTTCTCAAGAACTATAGGAGCTACATTAATGATACTTGGTACAAGCTTGCATTTAAGAATCGAAACTTTTGTGCAAGCATCTATGTTTGACCTTGACCTACATATCATGGTTGGGAGACTTTGCGCCCCCACAGGCGCGACATAGCCTTCGGCGGAATTCTTGTTAATATATTTAAATCTCATAAAAAACTGAAAACTTGGCTTAAAATTCGTTGTCACGGTCTCAACCCCATCATAGATTCTATAATTCTTGCACATCAGATAAGGAAATCCATAGTTTAAGCTTGTGGTAGAAATATTTTTAACCCTAGTGTTCTTACCCAAAATCGAATATTCTCGCATGTTTGATAAATGCACTGGTTGCATACGACCTCATATGCGCCATCGTTAAGGTTGACGTTACACCACGTTACGTGACTGGAGGGTCATCACAATATGGTGGAAGTCGGTAACCGAAGTGACTGCAGCATTAAAAATCATCACTAAGGAATGGAAGGTATGCAAGAAAAGAATCCAACATGGGCGTGAGAGGTGGATAGAAAAATAAATCCGTCCATCATGATCACTGTCCGGCATGCCTCAGCAAGCCTTGTGATGCCGAACAGTGACCCTTGGGACGGATTTTTCCATCCACCCCTCACGCCCATATACGATTATTATAGTCCTCCAGTTTTTGTCGCACCTGCTTTAGGAGGAAGACATAGGCGTGCAAGTTTCCGTCCGTCCGGTTGTCTTTTTGTCCGTCCGTCCGTCCGTTCGTTCGTGCGTTTGTCCATCCGTCTTTCCGTCAATATTTTACACTGGGTGTCTTGTCATCGCAACTCCTACAGTTTCATACCGATTATTTTGAAACGTTGCGTGTGTTTTTGCCATGGTATGAGGATGCGCATGTGGTTTGGACTTTATCGTCTGATCAATTTTTGTCACTTTTTCTACATTGTGAACTTAGTCATTTTTAACCTACAATTGATATATGATATGTACCTCTTGTCATCGCAACTCCCCTTACAGTGTTATAACAATCATTTGGAAACTTTGCGTGTGCTTTTGCCATGGTTTGAGGATGTGCATGTGGTTTCGACAAAATTATCAGATTATTTATTTTCACTTATTGTCCATTATGAACTTAGCCATTTTTAGGCTTCAGTTGATATACAATAGGTACCTCTTATCATTGCAACTCCTCTTACAGTTTTATATTGATCATTTTGAAACTTTGTGTGTGTTTTTGCTATGGTATGACGATGTGCATGTGGTTTAGACTTTATCTTTGGATCAATTTTTACCACTTTTTCCACATTGCGAACTTAGTCATTTTTAACCTTCAATTGATAAATGATAGGTACCTCTTGTCATCGCAACTCCTCTTACAGTTTTTATACGAATAATTTTGAAACTTTGCATGTGCTTTTGCCATTGTATGAGGATGTGCATGTGATTTCGACATAATTCTCAGAATATTTTTTTTGCTTTTTGCGCATTGTGAACTTAGTCATTTTTAAGCTTCAATTGATATACGATAGGTACCTCTTGTCATCGCAACTCCTCTTACAGTTTTATACCAATCATTTTGAAACTTTGCATGTGCTTTCACCATGGTATGAAGATGTGAATGTGGTTTGGACATAATTCTCGGAATATTTTATTCCACTTTTTGCACATAATGAATTTAGTCATTTTTAACCTTTAGTTCATATACAGGAGGTACCTCTTTGTCACCGTAACTCCTCTTACAGTTTTATACTATTCATTTTGAAACTTTGCATGTGTTTTGCCATGACATGAGGCCCTGCATGTGGTTTGGACTTAATCTTCGGATCAATTTTTGTCACTTTTTCCACATTGTTAACTTCGCCATTGTTAACCTTCAGTTGATATATGACAGGTACCTCGTCATCGCAACTCCTCTTACAGTTTTATACTAATCATTTTGAAACTTAGCGTGTGTTTTCTCCATGATATGAGGATGTTGATATGCTTTGGATATAATTCTTGGATCATTTTAGTTCATTTTATCACATTGTGAACTTAGTCAGTTTTTTAACTCACATATATAGGCTATGGATTCTTCTCAAAGCCCAATATTCATCTCTTCTGCCTTAAATAAACTTTCATTTTTTTTGTGTTGGGCAGGTGCGACATCAACTTCACCGAAGTTGAACTTCTGGTTTTACGCCCTTTTGACAACCGGTTGTATTATGTTATGCCCCCGGCGTCCGTTCCTCCGTCCGTCCTTCTGTAAACTTTTCGTTTCCGGATAACTCCTATAGTTTACATCCGATCAAGCTGAATCTTCACACATAGTTAGACCATGATGTGGGACAGTGCATATTGTTTTGTGGTTACAGTCCACCGAATAATAATAGAGTTTTGCCCCTTTGAAATTTTTTGTAAACTTTTCGTTTCTGGATAATCCTCCTACAGTCTACATCCAATCAAGCTGAAACTTCATACATAGTTAGACCATGATGTGGGGCAGCACATATTCTTTCGAGGTTATGGTTCACCAAATATTAAAAGTGTTATGCCCCATTTAATCTTTTGTAAACTTTTCGTTTCAGGATAACTCTTCCTATAGTTTACACCCGATCAAGGCGAAACGTCATACATCATTAGATCATGATGTGGGGCAGCGCATATTATTTCGAGGTTACGGTCTACCAAATAATAATAGAGTTATGCCCCTTTTAATTTTTTGTAAACTTTTCGTTTCCAGATAACTCTTCCTATAGTTTAATCCTATCAGGCTGAAACTTCATCCGTAGTGAGACTATGATGTTGGGCAGCGCATATTGTTTCGAGGTTATGGCCCACGGCATAATAATAGAGTTATGCCCCTTTGAAATTTTTGTAAACTTTTCGTTTCCATATGACTCCTCCTACATTTTACATCCGATTTAGTTGAAACTTCATATATAGTTAGACCATAATATGGGGCAGCGCATTTTGTTTCGAGGTTGTGGTCAACCACATAATAATAGTGTAATGCCCCTTTGAAAATTATGTAAACATTTTGATTTCGGATAACTCCTCCCACATTTTAGATCTGATGATGTTGAAACTTTACATACAGTAAGACCATGATATGGAACTGTGCATATTATTTTGAGGTTACGGACTGCCTAATATTACCAGAGTTATACCCCTTTCACAGATTTTTCTAAAAATTCTGTTTCCGGATAACTCATCTTACATTTTACATCTGATGAAGCTGAAATTTTACATATAGTAAGACCTTGATGTGGAACAGTGCATATTGTTTAAGGTTTCAGTCCGCCAAATATTACCAGAATAATTCCCCTTTCACAAATTTTTCTTAACATATTTTGATTCCAGATAATGCCTCCCACATTTTGCATCTGATGAAGCTGAAACTTTACATAAAGTTAGACTATGATGTGGAGCATCGCACATTATTTTAAGGTTACAGTCCACCGCTTATTGTCAGAGTTATGCCTGTATTATTTTGAGGTTATGCTCCACCAAATATTATCGACCATGAAAATTAGTTGGAGACAGGTAGTTTGAGCCATTGAGGGCTATTAATAGTGCCAGGTAAGAATATATGGAGCACATATTGTTCCTTGGTTACATTCCACAAACCCAAACTTGTACAACAGTTAGTATAGATATGCTCTATCTTACTAATTGCTACGGGCGTATAATGCCCCGCTTGCGGGGCTCTTGTCTAGATATACATGTAGCTTTTTCAGATGTAAGCTTACGATATATTTAGCAAATTGAACCATAGATACTTGGGGCCTGGACGCAGGTGAGTGATCATGGGCCAATCTGACCTCTTGAAAATCGTTTTTGTACACTTTTTCCACATTTAAACATGACTGAGCACTAGCTCGACCTGTTCAAAACGTTTGGTCGTGTCTAGAAAGCTAATACATAAAATTAGTTGTGATGGCTATTGTGCCCCTTTATAAAGGGACATTATAGCAATTACAACTACTTTTATTTATTAGCTTTCTGGACATGATTAAGGTTTTCAAACAGGTTAGGCTAGTGCTCATCCGTCTTTAACTGTGGAAAAACTGTGGAAAAACATTTTCAAGAGTTCAGTTGGGCCCATGATCACTCATCTGAGTCAAGGTCCCAAGTATCTGTGAATTGAACAGCTCTAGGAGTGATTTGTTAAAGGAATAAATTCATTTTATCAATGTTTAAACTCTGGTGAAATACTCACAAACTTAGCATTCCTTATAATTCCAACTTTCTCATCGAAACGTTACAAATGCCGTCAAAATGGCATGTTTTTGAGGAAATCTTTCGAAAACGTAAGAATGCACTTTCCAATGGCCACAGCGGAATGATATTTCACTTGAAAGCGGCAATCTTTGAAAGAAGCCCAAGGTAAAAAGAATCAAGTCTTTAAATTTAGTTTATTTGTCTTCAAACATTTACGTTTTCAATAGTTCTTCTTTTAATAGAACGCTGTTGACGTCGCTTCATTAAATGACGTAACTCGCGGGTTCTAAACGTGCTCTTTGACGTAACATAATTCACGTTTTATTACTACCTGTCCCGATGTGAAACAGATTTGAGATTCTTGCTCATGGAATATATCGAAACTTAAAACTTATATTTGAACCAATCAAATCGCTCGAAATGCACAGAACAATGGAGAATTGCAATCATTGTTCAATAATATAAGAATCTGATATGGGTTTCTGTTGTAGATGAGCGTTTCCAACCCGAGGGATGACCGTGCTGAGCGGAACCGAGGCTACGCCGAGGTTCCGCTCAGCACGGTCATCCCGAGGGTTGGAAACGTCCATCTACAACAGAACCCCATATTGGATTCTTTTTCTTGCACAACACCTCCGGTTAGTTTTGACAGCTCGCACATGCATATTGTTTACAAAATAAAAGTAGTGCGGAAGTAGTTCCGGCAGTCGAATAGAATTGAAGCGCATATATGTTAGTTGCCTGGGTCGGAACACCAGGGTCAGAACATAAATTTCTATCCCAGGGTAAAATCACGGATTTCCTTGTCTGGTGTGCAAGAAATTACTGTTTCAAGGTCTGTTCTAAAGTAAATTAAATAACGAGCGCCTAGCGGGAGTTATTTGTCCACTTAAACAACTGACCAACAAACTGTGATTTATTAATCAATAAAGCACACACTAGAGCTGATCTGTTTCGAACTTAAGGAGAATGGGAGCAACTGGCAGCTTTTTCTGCCTTTTTTTAAAGGGGGACAACTTTTGGAACTTCCTGTCCCCCGTTTCTATAAGCCCTGTCCCACTGAAAAAAGGGTCTACTCTTAAAGGAAAGAATTTGCTTCTCAGGAGTATTTTTTCCTTCAAGAGTTGACCCTCTTGGCAGGAGACAAAATACTTTTGCAGGGGTTGCCTCCCCTGTAGGTATATCCATTCCCCTTAACACACTAAAATCGACCATAACTTTATGACACACATTTATGTTGTGATGCCATAAAAGAAGTTTCCACCGTCTTACGTCTTAGAACCTATGAGTTATGTCATTAAACGGCACCTTTTTATGATGTCACTCATCATGCTCTTGTGCCTAATGATTTGTCGAAGATTTAATCACCGTTCATTTAGATAATACGTCCTCATCAAGAAAACACGCCTACATAATTTTGATCCCCTTGAACCCCACTTTTATATCGTAAAACTGGGGTTTGCATGGGTAAACCTTATTTTTCTTATTTCTGCTCTAAATCATAGATTCTGGGTACTCGTGAGAACCGCCTCGATGGGTGCCCACAATCTATATTTTGATCAAAAATAAGAAACATATCACCATTTTTAATCTTAAAATTTTCATTTTTTTCTGCGGTAAAGTTTAGTGTATTAATAAAGGCATGTTTTCGTAATGTTGCGACTTAAACATTACAAAAATATGCATATACAAATACATTGTAAATTTTTTCCACCTAAAAAACGAAAATTGTAGCCGAAAATTGTGATATTTTTCTTACTTATGCTCAAAATATAGATTGTGGGTACTGGTTACAACCGCTTCATCGAGGTAGTTCTAACGAATTCCAACACTATATTTTCAAGTAGAAATAAGAAAAACAAGGTTTACCCCTGTAAACCCCAGTTTTACTGTATAAAACTGGGGTTGAAGGGGGTCAGTATTATATAGGCGTGATTTTGTGATGTGAATCTCCAAAATGGCTACCCGTAGATTTTTGTCTTATTTAAACTGAAACATATGTTGTGGGCGCACGTTAGAACCGCATCACGAAAACACGCCAATGTAATTTTGATCCCCTCTAACCCCAGTTTTGGAAATAGAAAGAATGCTCTATGTCGCCCGGATTTGTTATTGTAATGTGATTGTGGTTACCATTACGAAAACACGCCTATACAAATACATTGCCACCTTTATCGCCCAAAAAAAAATATAAATTTTATGATGAAAAATTGTGATCTTTATCGTATTTCTGCTCAAAATATAGATTGTGGGCACTCGTTAGAACCGCCTAATCGAGGCGGTTCTAACGAGTACCCACAATCTATATGTTAGAGCAGAAATAAGTAAAATAAGGCATACCCCCCTGAAATCCCAGTTTTACTATATAAAAGTGGGGTTTAATGGGGTCAAAATTATCTAGGCGTGTTTTCGTGATGTGTCAATCCATCATTTATGTTCGAAGCATTAAGGTATTTGGTATTTCAGTCTGACACAATTGCTGGATTTAGAGCTGTACAATTAATCATAATATCACAAGAGTAAGTTAATATTGTTTTAAGATTTCATCTATTTCAGCTTTCCTGTGAGGTTGAACTGTTCTTCGTAACAGATGGTAGTCCCGGACTGAGATCTGATCAAGCTCCTGAGGCTTTCTTTGGAATTACGGTATGTTTATTGGCAAATTTCAACTCATTACGAAAACACGTCTTTACAAATACTTTTTGTAAATTTTACGGCCGAAGAAATAAAAATGTTAAGATGAAAAATTGCGACTTTTTTCTTATTTCTGCTCAAAAATAGATAGTGGATACTCGTAAGAATCGCCTCCGCCTCGCCGAGGCGGTTCTAACGAGTACCCACAATCTATGTTTTGAGCAGAAATAATAAAAACAATGTATATCCAAGCAAACCCCAGTTTTACTATACAAAAGTGGGGTTTAAGGGGGCAAAACTATATACAGTAGAACTTCGATGGCTCGAACACCGATTGCTCGTTTACCATGGATGCGTCGAACCCATTCTTGAGCCCCTAGCGAAATCCTCTACATTAGAAATAGTGGGAATAATTAAGGAGATTTTAGTCTAAGACTTTTATCTTGCAAATGTATGCTGTGTGTACGCATTAGAATCGCCTCGATGAGGCGATTCTAATGAGTACACACAGCATACATTTTCATTATATAACATCGAAAAGATGTCCAAAAGTATATCGTATACCCCCTGGCAGTAGCCCGCAGTGGCTCGAGCTACCCATGTCTCGACCAGATTTTCGAGGTCCCCAAGGTGTTCGAGCCATTGAAGTTCGACTGTATGCATGTTTTTTGACGCAGAGTGACATTTCGATGGCTCAACCACCGATGGCTCATTAACCATGGCTGTTTCCTGCTTCCCTATGCAAAATGTCCCAAAACTGTAGATATTTACAGTCGAACTTCGATGGCTCGAACCACTTTGGGACCATGAAAATTTGTTCGAGACAGCGGTAGTTCGATCCACAGAGGGAAACTATTAGTGCCATACCAGGAGGCATAATGGAGATAATTGTGGATATCTTTTCGGTGTTCTGTTACGTTGTGTGTACTCATTAGAATCGCCTCATCGAGGCGCTTCTAATGAGTACACACAGCATATATTTGCAAGATAACTGAAGAAAATCTTCCAAAATTACCCCTATATCGTATTTGGAGGAACTCCCTGCTGACTCAAGAACGGGTTCGACTCATCCATGGTAAACGAGCCATCGGAGTTCGAGCCATCGAAGTTTTACTTTATCTTGTTTTGTTTGTATTGGAGTTAAACGCCCCCGTCAACACTATTTAGGTAATTTTTGAGCCAGTCAGTTTACTTATCCGCACTTTCCTTGGCAGGCTTATACGTAAGTTTTTAACCAGTGCAGTGCACATTCTTTCGACAGAAACTGACAACTGCCCCTCATGAATCAGCGGAAGGGAGATAATGACCACGGAAAAGATTTCATGATCAATCTTCTGCTTCAGAACCACTGAGCTGATTGTTTGGAAACTTAGTATGTTACATCGAATGACTATGTACTACCAATATGATGACCCTAGGTTGACCTTGACTTATTTATCCCCAATGTCATATTTGGTTTCTTTGGCTTTTCAACGGGAAAAAGGTTAAACAATGCTTTTGTCGAAAATTTGTGCAGTCTTTGACATGAGAATAGGTACAAACTGAATATCTATGGATACTAACGGTCAGTGACATTTGGTGACCTTGACCCAATGTCGCTTGTATTGCAGGTCCATTGACATTTCAAAATAAATATTTTCTGAAACCACTGGGTCATTTTTAATTAAATTTTATATGCAGACTTCTGACAGTGTGGAAACGGAAGTATATTAGAATAGTCCTGGTCACATGACCAAGATGGCTGCAATTTCAAATTTGATAAGAAAATTGGAAAATCTACTTCTCCAGAACCACTAGGTCAATCGTCTGGAAACTTAATGTGTAGCACCAGGTGCTATCGATTTGGCAAGAATGTTGACACTAGGCTCACATTGACCTATTTTATGCGAAGTTTAAATTTGGTTCCCTAAGCATTCTAATGAAAAAGGTAAAACGATTCCTTCTTTCAGGAACTGTTCTGGTCTATGACATGAGGGTAAGTACAAAGTGAATGTCTATGAATGTCAAATGACAAGGCCATTCATAGACCTTTGCCCGAGGTCATTTGGATTGCAGAAGGGAATTAAACCTTGGTTGAATGGTCAAGGTCACTTGACCAACATGGTGAGCACGCCCAAATATGGTTAAAATCTGTAAAAGATCTTCTCTGGAAGTCCTGGGCCAGCCGATTTGAAACATTCTTGGAGCATAAGGTGACCGAGTACAACCAGATTTGTTGAAATAATGACACCGGTTGACCGTGACTAATTTAACGGCAAGGTCAAATTAAGGTCCTTAGGCTTTTAAAAGGGGCAAGACAATGCATGTTTCCAAAGCTTTTGCTCTTTACAACCTGAAAACACGCATATATATAATTTTGACTCCCTTTAACCCCACTTTTATACAGTAAAACTGGGGTTTATAGGGAACGCCAGATTGTTTTTTATTTCTGCTCAATAAAATGGGTTATGGGCACTCGTTAGAACCGCCTCAATGAGGCGATTCTAACATGTACCCTTAATCAATATTTTGAGCAGAAATAAGAAAAATATCACAATTTTTCATCTGAAATTTTTCATATTGTTTGGCGGTAAAATTTGCAATATATTTGAATTGGCGGGTTTTCGTAATGATGACATGAGAGTAGTCCATTATGGTAACACTACCATGTGACAAAGCGCATTCTTTCAGTACTCCAAAATGGCTACTTTTCCAATGAAAATTTGTGATATTTTTCCCATCAATTCGTCAAACATAGGCTGTTTGTCCTCTGTTATAACGAGCTCTCACAAACTATGTCTTGGAGCAGGAATGTGTTTTTGTTTGTTTTTAACGTCCCCGTTAACAGTGTATAGGTCATTTTGGAGACATTGCTTCCAATTTTGTGGGACTTTTACCCGACAATGAGATGAAATCACATCTCGAGCCCTGTCGCCAAATGAAACCAAAATGGGCGGTCTGATTCGCACCGCTTTGCCTGGCCAGGCGTAAATCCTCTAAGCAGTTTACCAGTACTAGTGTGTGGTTCGACTCAGCCCTGCATGGAAGCATCATGCGGCCCATTTATTTTTTCAAGCCCCGATTGGCGGTTCAGAGAAGAAATAAGTAAAATAATGTATACTCCTGTTTTCTGTATAAAAGTTTGGTTTAGAGGGGTTTGCATTTATATATTCCAAATGTTATTGATTGAAGATGCTCGTTAGAGGCACGTCGTTGAGGCGGTTCTAACGGGTACCCACAGCCTATTTTATGAAGCAGAAATATGCATAATAATGTACCCCCTGTAAACACCAGTTTTCGCTATATAAAGTTGGGTTTAGAGGCACATTCATTTCACAGTCTTGTAAACAAGATGAAGGTTATTCGGTGGCCTTCGCAAGGTCACTTGGATTGCAGGTGCATTACAATTGCAAATGACACTTTTTCTTAAACTGCAGTGCCAATTTCAGTTAAATTTCATATGCAGCAAACTAAAAATTGCAGAACGAAAGTTTATTTGAATGGTTCGCACCAAATGACAAATATGGCTGCCATGTCCAAATATGGGAGAAACCCTTCCGGGCAGGCACACGTCACTAGAGCAAGGTCATATCTATTTGACGTTGCATAAACGTCATCACGTTGCACTGACTTTGATATGACGTCACGATTACGTCAAGTGCCTGCTGCGCTAAAATCTTCTTTAGAAACTCTGTATCAAGTGCCTTAACTGAGTAAAACCAAATCTGAGCCAGGTCAGAGCATTTCCTGCAACTTAAATGTGCGCCAAGCAAAGAATCCGATCAGCCTGCGCATCCATATAGTCTAACCAGAGACTTTTCTAGTTGCATGAAAGAGCATTTGGCCCTCAGCTATCCTTAGATCACACAGCAAAGACTCTGATCAGAGTGCCCGGCTGATCTGAGTCATCGTCAGACACATATGTCTAATTGTAGGTTTTGTCGTGCGCTGGCTCATTTGTACAATGGTGACCCTATGTTGACCTTGATCTATCTTTGCACAAGGTAACATTCGGTCACTTACACTTTTGAATGGGAAAGAAGTTAAAAAGTGGATGTGATTTAGAAATGAGAGTAGGAACTGTATGAATATATGTGAATGCTGTCAAATAACAAGTCCTTCATTGACCCCGGCCCCAGGTGTCCCATTACGGAAACACGCCTATACAAATACATCGCAATCTTTATCGCCGAAAAAATGAAAAATTTAAGATGAAAAACTGTGATATTTTTCTTATTTCTGCTCAAAATATAGATTGTGCGTATTCGTTAGAACCGCCTCGATGAGGCGATTCTAACGAGGACACAATCTATATTTAAGAGCAGAAATATGAAAAATAAGGTTCACCCCTGCAAACCCCAGTTTTACTATATGAAAGTGGGATTCGGCGGGGTCAAAATTATATAGCCGTGTTTTCGTGGTACAGTGCATGTTCTCTGAAACTACTGTACCAATTTCAATTTTTATTTTATATACAGCTGCCTTGGTAATGGATAAGCGAAAGTTTATTCAAATGATCCATGTCACATGACCAAAGCGGCTGTCATGGCCATATAAAATAAAAAAAAATCGGTTTTACGGTCGCAAATTATGTTTTACGGCTCCGCTGACGCATCGCCGTAAAACGAAATTGCCGACCATAAAACCTCCGATTTACCTCCCTTAATGACAATTTGGAACACAGTTATCCTTAATTTTGTGTGTGAGTGTTTGAGTTTTACGTCTCACCAACAGCTAGTCATACGGAGACGGGACCTCGGTTTAAAGACTCATCCGAAAGTCTGGAGAAGCCCGGATTCGATCCTGCGACCCCTGATTTACAAAGCGAGTAGCATAACCACTACACCACGGGGGCTTCTAAGGACTTTGTATAAACCAGCTGGTCCAAATTCAGTTAAATTTCGCATGCCATCTCTGGACAATGGGGGGAACGAAATCTTGATCAAATGGTTAAGATCACATGGTCAGTATGGTTGTTAGGCCTAAACATTAACAATTTTCTGCTCCAGAACCACTGGGCCGATTGCCTTGAAACTTAGTTTGTAGTATTGGGTGACTGAGTACTACCCGGTTTGCAAACACGATGATACGGTGCATTTTTTCAAAACCTCCTGTGGTCTATGACATGAGCGAAGCTACAAAATGAAAGTCTATAAATGCTAAAAGTCAAGATCATTCAGCGACCTTGAGCCTTAGTCACTTGGATTGCATGTCCGTCGAGATTTCCTCTAAACATCTGGGCCAGTTTCAATTAAATTTTATATTCAGCCTCCTGACAGTTAAAGAACAAACCCGTATTCAGTTGGATTAGGTAACTAATCGAGGCTTTGTCGAGCATTTTATCCTTTTTCGCAACGGGTTTAATAAATTTAATAATACATAGGCACGAATGAAACATTCTATTTATCATTTGACATTTAAACGCATTCTTTTTACGATTGAGTTACAACAATGTCACTGTTCCGCCATTATTAAACATGACGTTGTTAAGGACGTCATACAAATTATGCTACGGGGCGTATCTAACTAATTTGCATATTTAATCCACTAGTGGATATCGAATTTATTAAAGGGCATTATTACATTCTCAGACGCGACACCATATGATAAAAAAAACATTAAACAATCCACTCCGCCGATTGTCTTGAAACATAGTACATTGCATCACGAAAACACGCCTATATAATTTTGACCCCTTGAACCCCACTTATATAGTGAAACTGGGGTTTACAGGGTGTAAACCTTATTTTTCTCATTTCTGCTCTAAAATATAGTGTTGGTTATCGTTAGAACCGCCTTGTGGAGACGGTTTTAACGAGTACCCACACTCTGTATTTTGGGCAGAAATGAGAAAAATATCACAATTTTTCATCTTAAAATTTTCATTTTTTTCGGCGACAAAGGTTGCAATGTATTGATATAGGCGTGTTTTCGTGATGGCGTCAGGTGACTATGGTTTACCAGGCTTACAAAAAATGATGCCCCTAGGTTGACCTAGACCTAGACCTATTTATGGCCAATGTAAATTTGGTTCTTTTGGCTTTTCATTGGGGAAAAGGTAAAAATGCATTTTTTTCGAAACACTCTGTTGTCTTTGACATGGGAATAGGTACAAACTGAATGTATACGCATGCTTAAGATCAGTGTCATATGGTCACCTTGTCCCAAGGTGGCTCGTATTGCAGGTCCATTGACATTTTAAAATAAATATATTTTTTCTCTGAAACCACTTGGTCAAGTTCAATTAAATTTTATATCCAGACACATGGTCACATGACCAAGATTGCTGCAATGCCCAAATATGGTAAAAAAACATAGAAAATCTGCTTCTTCAGAACCACTGGGCCGATTATCTTGAAACTTGGTATCCAGCATCAGGTGAGTGAGTGCTATCAGATTTGCAAAAATGAGCTTAGGCTGACATTAACCTATTTTACGCTTAAATCAAATTTGGTTTCTTAAGCTTTTCAATTGGAAAGGGTAAAACGATGCATTTTTCAAATTATATTGTGGTCTGTGGCATGAATATAGGTTCATTATTGGTATCTATGAGTGTTACAGATTGATGACGTTCGGCGACCTCGTCCCAGGGTCGATTGGACTGCAACTCGATTCACATTTCGAAATAGTTTTTCTGTGAAACCACGAGTCCAATTCCAATTAAATTTCATATGAAACCATTCGACAGTGGGAGAACAAAATTTTGTTTGAATGTTCCATGTCACATGACCAATATGGCTGCCATGCCCAAATATGATAAAAAAAACACTCGAATCTTGGTATGTCATTTGGTGACAGAGTACTATCCGTACATTTGGAAAAATGATTATCCAAGCTTGTTATTGGCCCATTTTACGGCAGGTCAAATTTGGTTCCTTTAGCTTTTTTTTGAGAAATGGTAAAAAATGCTTTTATTACGAAAAGTATTGTGGTCTTTGGCATGAAAGTAAATAAACATGACTGTTTATGAATGCTGAAGGTCCAGTTCATATTTAGCTACCTTCGTCCAAGGTCGTTTGGATTGCAGGTCCATTGAAATTTCCATTACGATTACACACTCGTGCGACATAGTGCATTCTTCACATCTCCAAAATGGCCATTTTTCTGATGAAAATCCGTGATATGTTTTATAAATGCTGCAAACATAGGTTGTAGTTGTTCGTTAGAACCGCCTCATTGAGGCGGTTCTAACGAGCACTCACAACCTCTGTCTTGGAGCAATTATAAGAAAAATAATGTATACCCCCATAAACCCCACTTTTCTCTATATAAAGCGGGATGTAGGGGGGTCTTCATTTCAAGGAATTGTTCACGTGATGAAAAGACATTTTCTCGAAAACAGCTGCGCCAATTTCAATCAAATTTCACATACAACCTCCTGGCAATGGGGGGAATAAAGCAACATCATCATCCAAATGGCCGCAATGCCCCAAATATTTAAAAAAAAAAAAGAATAAAACATCTTCTCCGGGACAGCTGTACTGATTGCCTTGCAACTTAGTATATAGCATTGACTGACTGAGTACTACCAATTACATGCATATTCAAATGGTTACCCTAGGTTGACCTTGACCTATTTCACAGCAAGACCAAATTTGGTTCCTTAGGCTTTGAATGGGGAAAGGTGAGTGCGCGAATGTTAAGAGTTTTACGTGCCACCAACAGCTATGGTCATGCTGAGACGGGACCTCGGTTTAAAGACTCATCCGAAAGTCTGGAGAAGCCCGGGATCGATCCTGTGATCTTTGGTTTACAAGGAGAGTAGCGTAACCACTACACCATTGAGGCTTCTATGGGGAAAGGCAGAACAATACTTTTTTTTTTTTTCAAAAAAATATTTTGGTCTAAGACATACATGTAAGAGTAGCTTCAAAATGTCTGTGTGTGCGAAAAGTATATATCATTCGATAACTTTGGCCTTAATTCACTTGGATTCCAGGTTTATTAGCATTTTCTCTAAAACAGCTGGGCCAGTTTTATTATTTTTATTTTTTTTTTGTGGGGGGGGGGGGTGGTTACGGCCCTCTCAAGATTATTTCACTCATATCGAGCCGATCGTTAATCAGAGGTGGGCGAAAACCAGAGTACCCAGAGAAAAGCCACCTGACCTTCCGTTGCAGAACTTGGCGTCTCACATGTGACCCGAGCGAGGCTCGAACCACACCGGTGAGAGACGTAATGATCAAGAGTCAGCGCTCAGAACCACTAGGCCACGGGCCGCCCCCCAATTTTAATTTCACATGCATCCTCATGATAATAGGGCAATGAAAGTTTGTTTGATTGTTCCAGGTCACATGACCAAGATGGCCAGATATGTAAAGAACCGCTTGGTCACTGAGTACTGATAAGTTTGTTCAAATGATGACCTAGGTTGACCTAGAGCTATTGTATGGTCAGGCCAAATTTGCTTCATTAGGCTTTTAAATGGGGAAAAAAAGGTAAAACAAGTTATTTTCAGAAAAGATTGTTGTCTGACATACGAGTAGGTACAATATGAATGTCATTGAAATCGGCGACCTTGGACACATGTCACTTGACTGAATTGCAGCAGTTTTCATTAACATTTCAAAAGATAGTTACTCTACAACACCTGCGCCAGTTTCAGCTAAATTTCATATGCAACCTCTTGACAATGGCGGAATGAAAGTTTGTTGGAATGGTTCAGATCGCATGACCAAAATGGCTGTCATGCCCAAATATGGTAGAAAACATTGCAAATCACCTCTAGAAACGCTGCCCCAATCGTCTTGAAATTTGGTATGTAGCATCCGGTGACTTCATAAAACCGTATTAGATTTTGTCCAAATGATGACCCCAGGCTGACCTTTACCTGTTTATAAGTACGAATGGTCATGGTCACGCAGATGAGGACAAAAAAGAGGCCAAATAATACTCAGGGTTTGTGGGAGCGACTAGGACCTCGTGGTCCTCGTGTTATAATGCAGTCAGTACAGTTGTCGACATCAAAGGTAACGACGGCGTAGGGCTCGTCATATTTATTACGAAAACACGCCTTTCCAAATACAGTGTAAGCATTATCGCCGAAAAAATTAAACTTTTAAGATGAAAAATTGTGATATTTGTCTTATTTCTGCTTAAAATATAGACTGTGTGTAGTCGTTTGAACTGCCTCATTGAGCCGATTCAAACGAGTCTCCACAATCTATATATTAAGAGCAGAAATAAGAAAAAAAGGTTCCATGTAAACCAGTTTTACTATATAAAAATGGAGTTCAATTGGGGTCTAAATTATTTTGGTGTGTTTTCGTGATGCAACCAGTGCACATTAAACTCGTGATAATTCTCCACTTTTCTTCTATCCCAGGGAAGGATAAGAATTTCTTGCACACCAGACAAGGAAATCCGTGATTTTATCCTTGCATAGAAATTTATGTTCTGACCCTGGTGTTCCGACCTAAAATCGAATATAATCGCGTGTTTGTTAAATGCACTGGTTGATTAAGACCTCTTATGCGCCGTCGTTGACGTCACAGCACATTACGTGACGGCACTAAACATCCCTTTAGTGTCATCGCAATATGGCGGACGTCGGTAATCTAAGTGACTGCAGCATTGAAAATCCGCGTTATGAAATGGAAGGTATGCAAGAAAAAGAATCCGATATGGGTGTGATGTATGGATAGAAAACTCCGTCCCTCGGGATCACTGCCCGGAATTACTCGGCAAGCCTCGTGATGTCGGACAGTGACCATCGGGACGGATTTTTCCATCCACTCCTTACACCCATACAAGATTCTTAAAGTACATCACAGGGTTCAGTCCACGATTTTCTTATCTGGTATGCAAGAACAAACTTTCTTAGTCCCAAAATAGTTAGATCTATTAAAGTTCGACTTATTTCAGGTATTAACCCCGTCACTGGTTTTTGTAAGCGGCGAACCAGATGAAACTCTCAGGACAATCAAACTACAACGAAATCTGCCAATAAGCTGCAGCGGGGGAACTGTTTGCACTATTCAAGTGACCGTGTCTGTACCGAACACTCAAGGTGGTATTCAATGTCCGTCTTTAGGTGTTGCCAATACAGCTTGCCATGTGGATATTCTCTCTTCTGATTCACTCGATAGTGTCGTGGAGATAGTACTGTCGACCGCCGATACTGGTCAGTACGAGGCTGAGGGATATTACCAAACACACTTAACGGTGGAGACCCTGGAAAATCTGATCTGGAATGGCTACAATCTTGAACCAGTAAACGTATGCATTACGATAACATATCCATGCGACAAAACGATTCATCACGATAACACATCCGTTGGGCATAATGCATTTTTTCTTATCTCACAAACGGACATATTTCTGATGAAAATTTGTGATATGTTTCTATTTTTTACCCCAAAGATAAATTGAGGGTGCTCGTTAGAACCGCCTCACTGAGGCGGGTCTAACGAGTACCCACAAGCTATGTCTTGGAGCAGAAAGAAATAAAATGATTTATACCCTGTAAATCCTATTTTACACTATATAAAGTGGAGTTTAGGGGTGTTTTCATTTTAAAGGACTCGTTAACATGATGATTGTTCTCATGAAAATTTGTGATAAACTTGAATTTTATATTATACATAGCAGTGAAATCAATGCATATCTGAAACAAATAAAAATGATATTTTTACACTATATTATATTTTAGGATATTTTCACACATTTAAAAATATAATGGCATTGCTAAGTTCCCAGTTTCAGGTCCCGTGGAGGGCATCTAGTTTATGGTCTGTCTGTCCGTCTGTTTATCTGTTTGTCTGTCCGCAAAAAACCTTAACTTTGGGAATAACTTTTGAATGGTAACTGATAGGGCTTTCATATTTCACATGTGCACCTTTTCAGTGATACCATAAATTTTGACCTTGTGACCTTGACCTTGACATTTGACCTACTTTTTAAAACTAACATTGACCATAACTTTTGATTGGTTAGTGATATGACTTTTATACTTCATATGTCTATTCCATGTAACAAGACCTTTCCAGTGATGCCATAATTTTTGACCTCGTGACCTTGATCTTGACATTTCACCTGGCTATGACGTCACAAATCTCAGTTTCAAAACATAAACAGATGGCCATTTTGTATACAGCATTTTTACAGTACAAAGATTGCTTTTCAAGGTATTTTACATAATTATTTTATAGATAACATATATGCATTTTGGCGAGACAAATAGTCCGAGCTGCTACTGTGAAATAACACGGTCATTTTATTTTTCACACTGTGAAATATTTTCACACTGTGAAAATATCACTTTTATTTGTTTCAGATATGCATTGATTTCACTGCTATACAGGCAAGCTACCGGTAATAACCCATAATTTTTTTCTCTGCGGTAATAGGCTTTTTTTCATTGAGAACAAGCGAGAAATTTCTCCGAGAAGAAAAAAAAAATCGCGTTTCAAAGCGGTTAATTTCTGCGCGACACGCCGCTGAATTTCTCCGCGAACATCGCTTTGTCTCGGAGAAAGCCAATTAGTACAGGTGAAGTCGTTCACGGTGTTTCTCCGCGAAATCTGCCTATATCTACATGTATATTTGTTCATGTGCATGTATTTTTTCTGCATTAAAATTTGGTACACAAAGTGTGAAGCATATGACGAAATGCATGTTCTTTGTACAAAGGTGGACAACTCTAGCAATCGTAAAGTAGAAGTAAAACAAAGATGAGGAATCGATACAATTAACTTACTCCACCCATCAAAGACACCAAAGGGAAAGATAAACAAACATGAAGCGACCAGACCATAATGGAAACCTAAACAAAGGAACGCCATAAGGACAGTTACTTTCCCACAAAATGGCCATATGGCCATCCAAAATAAAATACACAAGTGATACACACAGTAAGTAACCAACAACAACATAAATAAACCGCCACAGAAGAACCGCCTTGGAACGGTCAGTGGAAAGATTTCCACTGGAGGGCTTGAATAGATTTTACGTGGCCACAATCCTCGGCCTTACTTCCGTCGCGATTTAGACAAATAATTTGTTCAGTCCGCTTGAAGGCCTCCTAACTCATCAGTTTGATTTTGAACCGGTTGGAATCATAATGATTTGCATCTTATGCATTTTGAACCGGTTGGAATCATAATGATTTGCATCGTATGCACTTTACATCTTATGCACTTTCTGCATGAATTCTACCTAACTCATCAGCATAATTTTGATCAGGTTGGAATCATAATAATTTGCATCTTATGCACTTTACAACGTATGATGAACATGATGAATGTTTTGTGTTCCTTTGTTTACTGTAGTGTAAACGCTTCATCAATTGAAAACTGTTGATTTTCTCTCGGTCACCATATTGAGAGTACTTTATTTTTTCTCTCAAGTAAATACTTTAGAAAAATCAAACAATGTAAATAATAACGGGGGATCCTGCTTGTACATGTATATGTGGGCGCTGATCTCACTCTACATTTTGGTTGATCTTTTTCTTACACTGCGAGCAATTAAACATCACTGATGCTTACACTTAAGCTCACATGGAGGCCCGCTTGTGTTTCTTGCCATTACAATTCAATTTTGCTCATACATGTACTTTAACCCATTTCAGACTGGAAATCCCTAAACGGGTACCGTGGCAAACAGCGCAGGCCCAGATCAGACGCCGCAAGGCCTACACTGTTTGCCAAAAGTTCGGCAATTTTTCCTAATAAATTTTGAAGAAAACACAACCTGAAATCCCTAAATTTTGAAATGGACTCATGCTATATATTAGGAGGAAGATTCCATTTGGTACAAAAAGGGTTAATATGGGGAAATTGCGCGCCAAGCACTCCAAGGCTGCATCTAAGTCTGATCTCCAACTTGGAGCAGAACTACAAAATTCTCCAAGATAATCAACTAAGTAGAAATAAAACAAAGACCAGGAATTGATACAATTAACTTACTCCACCCACAAAAGACACAAAAGGGAAAGAAATACAAACATTAAGCGACCAGACCATAATGGAAACCTAAACAAAGGAAGGCCATAAGGACAGTTACTTTCCCACAAAATGGCCATATGGCCATCCAAAATTAAGACACAAGCGATACACACAGTAAGTAACAAACAACAACATAAATAAATCGCCACAGAAGAGCCGCCTTGGAACGGTCAGTGGAAGATTTCCACCGGGGGGCCCAAATCTCTAAAGGATGTCAATTGATGGAACAGTGAAAAGCAATTGCATAAGCAATCCCGGAGTTTGTACAGCCATTCAAACTGGGTATCTTGTTAAGTCTACTGTACACCTCGAAGGTAACTGGCCCCCATGTCCTAATGGGTAAGAGTGCTGACGCTAAACCCATTCAGTACCAGAAACCCCTAAAGGGGTACTTGGCAAACAGTGCAGGCCCAGATCAGACACCGCAGAACGCGTCGTCTAATCAGGGCCTACACTGTTTGCATAACGTTAAGTCATTTCCCGAACTAAATTTTTAAGAAAAAAAAGAACAACCTGACACCCCTTAGTTTAAAAATGGACTGTATATATAAGGTGGATGATTCCATTTGTTACAAAAAATGGTTGATTATCGGGTCATTAGATATCTCCGCTGTGGTTTGCGCCTCGCATATGAGACGCCAAGATCTGCAAAAGACGGTGGTCTTACTCCAGTTTTAGCTCGCGGTCTTATTTATTTATTTTATTTGTACAATATTTTGAGAGGGTGACACAATTAGCTAATAAGCTTTTCATAACTTGCGGCCCTCTATACAAACTATAAACATATATACATACATATATATGTCCGTTCGAAATAAGTGAAATAATCTTGAAAGTGCCGTAAATCCACTAAACACCCCGAGAATAACGGGCATCCTTAAAGCGCTGACACTCATTAGGACTTTCACTGCTGTGGTTCGCACCTCGTTCGGTTCAAATTCTGCAACGTTGCGAGTTGAGCGCGGTCAGCTCGAAATAAATGCATTTGTCCTGACATCATGAAAACACGCCTGGGCAGGCTTAGATCCTGTAAGCAAGTACTCGCATGCTGGTCGGTTTCAGCTATGCGTGGAAGCATCATGCAGCCCATCTATTTCATCAAGCTGAGCTTTTGGTAAATGTCACACATCATTATGGTATTAATAACCTACATGTACGACTCATTATGAGAACTCGCCTATTCAAATATATTGTAAACTTTTACCACTAAAAATGGAAAAATTTCGGATAAAAATTCTTGCATCTTTTCATATTTCTGCTCTAGATTTTGAGTACACTTTAAAACGACTCGGCGAGGCGGTTCTAACGAGTACCGACAATCTATGTGAGCAGAAATTAGACAATTAATGTATATCCCTGTAAACCCCAGTTAAAAGTGGGGTTTAAACGGGTAACAAATAAATAGGCGTATTTTCCTGATGTGAATAAAAGTTGTCATGAGACTTTTAAAAAGGGATTATACAAAGGAGAAATAAATTACTAAAATGAAATAAAATGAAATTGTGTAACATGAAAGAATATTTGATTATGATTTAACAATGACTACCATATGCTTCGTTTACAAAAACAACGCCAAACAAACGAAGAAATAATAATGAGCCGAAAATTTCACGTAAGCCCAGTTGTATTTTTTTCTCCGCAAAACGCGGGTAATCTTATTTTCAATGAAAGCAATCGGTCAAATTTTCGCCGAGAATCTCCGAGAATTTTCTCCGCGAAACCGGGAGAAAATTTCAGCGAGAAATTTCTCGCACATTTTATCTTTTCTTGCTGTTTTGCGGAGAAAATAGCCCATTTCGCGTTAGGCGGTTTCTCCGCGAAACAAAAAAAAAAAAAAAAAAAAAACCGGGTTATTACCGGTAGCTGGTCTGTATATAAACTAAAAAAAATAAAATTACCTTTTTTCAATACATACCAAATACATTTTAGGTATTCATCTCAAAAAAGAGTAAATATCGTCTAGTGTCAACAAAAAGTCGTGTTCCAGCATGCCTGTCCAGTCATTATGACGTAGTGCATTTTTTCACATCTCAAAATTGTTTTTTATGTCCCCGGTAGCGATAGCGGGGACATATTGTTTTTGCCATGTCTGCGGGGACATATTGTTTTTGCCCTGTCTGTTTGTTTGTTTGTTTGTTTGTACTCGGACAACTTTAACACTGGCCATAACTTTTGAACCGTTTGAGCTAGAGTTTTCATATTTGGCCTGAAGGTTCTTTGTGACAAGACCTTCACATTCATGCAAATAATTTGACCTGTGACCTTGACCTTTGACCCACTTAAAAGAAAAAAATAACATTGGTCATAACTTTTGAACAACTTGAGATACAGCCTTCATATTTAGCATGTATATTCCTTGTGACAAAAGCTTTACATTCATGCAAAAGAATTTGACCTGTTGTCTTAACCTTGACCTTTGACCTACTTAAAATTGAAAAAATAACATTTTGGTCATAACTTTTGAATGGTTTGAGATAGAGACTTCATATTGTGCATGTAGGTTCCTTGTGACAAGAGCTTTACATTCACACAAAAAATTTTGACCTGTGACTTTGACCTTTGACATACATAAAAGAAAAAGTGAACATTGGTCATAACTTTTGAACCGTTTGAGATACAGCCTTCATATTTAGCATGTATGTTCCTTGTGACAAAAGCTTTACATTCATGCAAAAATTTTGACCTGTGACCCTGACCTTGACCTTTGACCTACTTAAAATAAAAAATAACAGTTTGGTCATACTTTTTTAACGGTTTGAGATAGAGCCTTCATATTCCGCTCGAGCTAGAGCTTTCATATTTGGCGTGAAGGTTCCTTGTGACAAGACCTTCACATTCATGCGAAAAAATTTGACCTGTAACCTTGACCTTTGACCCACTTAAAAGAAAAAAATAACATTGGCCATAACTTTTGAACCACTTGAGATACAACCATCATATAAAGCATGTATATTTCTTGTGACAAAAGCTTTACATTCATGCCAAACAATTTGACCTTTGACCTTGACCTTTGACCTACATAAAGAAAAAGTTAACATTGGTCATAACTTTTGAACTGTTTGAGATACAGCCTTCATATTTAGCATGTAGGTTCCTTGTGACAAACGCTTTACATTCATACAAAAATTTTGACATGTGACCTTGACCTTTGACCTTCTTAAAAAATTAACATTTTTGGTCATAACTTTCGAACCGTTTGGGATAGAGCTTTCATATTTGGCATGTAGGTTCCCCCTGATTAGAGCTTTTCATTTTTGCAAAATGTTTGGACCATGACCTTGACCTTTGACCTACTTAAAAGAAAAAATATTGTTCATAACTTTTGAACCGTATAAGATAGGGCCTTAATATTTGGCATGTAGGTTCCTTGTGACAAGAGCTTTACATTCATGCATTTTTTTTTGACCTGTGACCTTGACCTACTTTAAAGAAAAAATATTATTGTTCAAATTTTTGAACCGTTTAAGATAACGCGTTCATATTTGGCATGTAAGTTTCTTGTGTCAAGGGCTTCCCACACAAACAAAAATCTTGAACTGCGAGCAACTTTGAATAAAAAATGATCATGCCCGGGGACATGTTCGTGTTTCACAAACACATCTTGTTCTTATTTATACTGCAAACATAGGTTGTGGTCGCTCGTCAGAACGAGGCGGTTCTAACGAGTAACCACAACCTATGTCTCTGAGCCAACCTATGTCTTGGAGCAGAAATAATAAAAATAATGTACACCCTCGAAACCCCCAATTTTCTATTTATAAGTGGGGTTTAGAGAATGTGTTACTTTCACGGACTCGTTCACATATTGGAAGACTCAGATGGCCTCCGCTTCCATGCAGACTTAGCTGGGCACTACAAGAATGACCTTTGACATTAAGATTTTTCATACAGTCAGGGAAGAGTTGTAGTCTGACTAAATGTTTGTACATGCTGATCTGAGACTCTGTTTGTTTGTTTGAATTGGAGTTTAACGGCCCAGTCAGCACTATTTTTGGTCATTTTTGAGCGGGCCAGTTTTCCTATCCAGTTTTCTTGGTCATGCTTATACATAAGTGGTTAACCAGTACAGTGCACATTCTTTCGCCAGAAACTGACAACTGCCCTTCTTCAATCAGCGAAAGGGAGAGAATGACCGTAGAAAAGAATTCCGGATCAATCTAAACGAAAGAATGTGGCCGACACCGGCAAGTATCGAGCCCGCATACTCTTAATCACCACTCAGCCACGCATCCTACTGAGCTACCAAGGACGACAATCTGAGACTTCAGTGATCACATGCTCCATCACGAAAACATGCCTATATAAATTGACCCCCTTATACCCCAATTTTATACAGTAAAACTAGCGATTACGGGGGTGGGAGGAGGCACACAAGCTATTGTGATCAGTCAATGTCTGTCTTCCGTCGTCAACAATTTGCTTTAAAAGCTTTCTAAACCCTTGGGCCAATTTTATTTAACCTTCATATGAATGTTGCTTAGGTAGCACTCTACTAAAACAGCTAAAACCGTTCCACTCGAATGAACAAGGTGGCCGCCAGAGCTAAAAATATTTAAACGGCTACTCCCATACCCCTTTGCCAGTTTATTTTAAACCAATCTGAAATTATTGAAGCTTTTAGCTCCACTTCTAGATATTTAGATGATTTATTAAATATTGATCATACCTATTTCGATGGTTTGATCAGTCAGATTTACCCCCCAGAACTTCAGTTAAATAAAGCTAATTCTTCTGATACCGAGGCCCCGTTTTTGGATTTACATCTATCTATTGTAAATGGGTTTGTTTCGTGCAAAATTTATGATAAACGCGATGACTTTGATTTTGAGATTGTAAATTTTCCTTTTTTGGATGGTGATGTTCCTCGTGCGCCATCCTATGGCGTTTATATTTCGCAATTAATTTGATTTGCTAGAGTGTGTAGACATGTAACTGACTTCAATACTCGTAATAAATTATTGACGGCTAAACTTAATCAGGATCATCGGTACCATAAACTACGTAAAGCCTTATTAAAATTTTATAGACGCCATTCTGATTTAATTTCAAAATTCAATATTGGACTTAAATCTCTTCTGCAACAAGGTCTATCTGAACCCGAATTTTATGGTGACTTAGTATATAAATTCAGAAAAATATATAACCGCAATGACTTCAGCACCCAATTTCGTAAAATCATTCTTCGATATAAAAAGACTGGGTACAACAAGGATGTTATGCGACAGACTGCATGCATGGTAGTTAACCCAATCACGGTTGGCAACATTGTTTCCCTCTTTAATTGCACGCCGGTGGGTCAGTCCTCAGATTCTATGACGGTTCCAATGTAAAGGCATATTGAGAATTAGAGAGATCTAATTCAAGTTAATGTTGGTTGGTGCCTGATTATCTGTCTCTGGTCGGGCCCATCGGGGTCTAACTGTTGTTTTTCTTTTGCTCCAGCATTTCAGTGGTTTCTTGCTGTCGAGTCCTCATCTTTGTCTCACCTCTGTGGTTTTTTGATTATTTGTGTTCACGGAGAATTTGCACTGATTGGTTAGGAGGCCGTCATGCGGACTGAAAAATTATTTGTCTAAATCGCGACAGAAGTAAGGGCGAGGGTTGTGGCCACGTGAAATAGGTTAAAGCCCCCCAATGGAAATATTTTCACTGACCGTTCCAAGGCGGTTCTTCTGTGGCGGTTTATTTATGTTGTTGTTTGTTTCTTACTATGTGTATCACTTGTGTCTTTTTATTTTGGATGGCCATTTGGCCATTTTGTGGGAAAGTGACTGTCCTTATGGCCTTCCTTCGTTTAGGTTTCCATTAATGTCTGGTCGCTTAATGTTTGTGTTTCTTTCCCTTTGGTGTCTTTGATGGGTGGAGTAAGTTAATTATATCGATTCCTGATCTTTGTTTTACTTCTACTTTTTATAGGTTTGTTGCCTAGGTGACCCTCTACCAAAGTAGCTGAAATCGTACCAATATGGCCACTAGAGCTAAAAGGAGAAAACAAAATCTTTAAATGCCTAGTCCTACAATACACCTGGGCCAATTTCATTCAAAATTTATACAAATGTTGCTTTGATGACCCCTTACCGCAGTAGCTTGAATCGTTCTGCTCCAATGAACAAGATGGCAACCAGAGCTTAAAATAGAAAAAAAAACATCAACAATTTGCTTTGAAGACATATGTGAGTAATTCGCAATTTTTGTATGATCATCAAAAGTGAAAGTTATGCCAGAGCCAATGTTGTACCGTTGTTGGGTGAGGAAATGTTTGAAATTCGTGGAATAGGTTTTGTTTTGAGCTCATTTTATTATTAAACATGTTCAGCTTGTCTAAAAACTTCAGGAAAACAGCAAATTGGAAAGTTTTATAACTTTTATTTTTTCGACATTTACTCAAGATGAGATCGACCGAAATAGTAAGAGACTTACTTAAATGATTTGCTGTGAGGCATATTAAGGCCTGGGGATAGGGAAACTGTGTCTTCAATAAAACAGAAATAAGCAGGGTGACCCCTACTTTTCTTTTAATTTCCTTTTCTCTGATAACATGTCCTAGAGAAATTTTTTTTTGTTTTATGAAAACTTCAATATAACATTTTTCTGTATGGTCCAAAATATTACAGACAATAGATTATTTTTAAAGATATTTTGGTTGATGACAAAAATTGGTTTTGCAGAAATTTTTATGAGCTTGAAAAATAGGCTAAAGAAAAGCAGCAGTATTTTTGCTATATCATTCTGACTAAAATAAATGCTTAAAAGCTAGGCGAATGTCATTTTTGACATGTTATTTACTAACCTGATTCCTTTCTGATATTGCTTGGAAAACAGCTTGGGGTGAACTCCTTAAAGTTCAGATTTCTTAAGGTTCAGCAAGGTGACATATGTTTTTTACTTCAAATGTGGTTATCCCGAATATGAAACTGAGCATATACAGACTCTGAAACGGTTGTCAGTGCGGGAAGTATTTACCCGCATATGCCCTTAAAAGACTATTCCCCTCAACTTAAAATGAAACACTTTTGGAAACCATCGGTATCTGCAGCTTCAACTTGAATTTGTTTGTTTTTGTTTTCAAAATTACAATTAAACATATTAAGTGCTCCTAGAAATCTGAGACATATTATTTCGCAGATTTTTTTTAGTAGAATTTGGAACAAACATTGTCGTATTTTGGAATTTTAAGATCCAATATATTATGTTATTCAAATGACTATTTTCCATATACTTTTGTAAACAACTTTGAACAAAACGCAATGAAGTATAGCTGCAAATCTAAGAGATATGTTAGGACATACACAAAAAAATAAGTTCATTTCAACTGTTTTTTTTTATCCGTTTAAGATGCAGAAAATGTTCTCTTTCTCAGAATTAATTCTAGCTTACTGCTTTCAATAAGTCTTGGTTCAACAAAAAACGGTGGCCTTGGATCTTTGGTGATCGACATAAAAATCTGAAACATACATAAAATATAGCTCCAAAGTAAAGCCGGGAAGAAGAAATTTGCATGTGTGTGCTAATAGATGGTATTTAATACCATGTAGAAATGTCATGTTTTCTCGGCAAATGCTGATATAAAGCATTGACATAAAGCGATGCTTTGCCAGCATTATAGCATATATCACATTGGGATTTGCGTATGCTAGTTTAAATGGATTTGAGTATCATAAAATCTATAAATTACCGTTTATATGCTTTAAATATAATTTCGTAGAATAACTGAAAACTTTACTATCTGAATAAAGCTACAACACATTGCCTTCACTTCTCTTTTGTAGGCAAAGATTAGTTTGTCAGTTTTGTTAGTTTTATATTGTTTTTTTTTTTTAATAATTGTTCTTAAAAGATTTTCAAATGTATTTTAAGAATCAAATATTGATAACCGAATGTCAGCACTTAATATTCATGTAAAAATGAAATTTCATTAAATAATTGAAAATTTGATTTTTTGGCACAAAGAAATGCTAGAATATAAATTGAAGACAAAACCAGCACTTTATTTTTGTTTTAAAATAAGTTAAACACCTCTCGTACACCCTTAGGCCAATTTCAATTTAATTTCCTAGAAATGTTGATTAGGTGACACTCTATCACAGTAATTAAAAATCGTTTAGCTCCGATGAATAAGACGGCTACCAGAGCTAAAATATAAAACTCCAACAATTTGCTTAAAATGCCAACTCTTCCTTAACCCGTGAGCCGATCATTAGGTCTCTCACCGCTGTGGTTCGAGCCACGCTCGGGTCACATGTGAGACGCCAAGTTCTGCAACGGAAGGTCAGGTGGTTTTTCTCCGGGTACTCCGGTTTTCGCCCACCTCTGATTAACGATCGGCTCGATATGAGTGAAATAATCTGTAAAGGGCCGTAAAACAAAAAAAAAAACAACAAAAAAAAAAACCGTAAGCCAATTTCAATTAAACTCCACAGGAATCTTGCCAAGATGGCTCTCTACCAAAATAGCTAAAACCGTTTCGCCCTGATGACCAAGATGGCCACAAGAGCTAAAAATAGAAAAAAATCTTTAAATAACTACTTCTCCTATACCCTTGGGCCAATTTGATTCCAACTTCATAGTAATGTTGTTTAAGTGAACCACTACCACAACTACTAGAATCTCCACTCTGATACCCAAGATTGTCACCAAAGCTTAAATATACAGTCACTGTGATAATACGCACATGTGAAACGAGAGGCAACAACTTTAGCTTTATTATATTTCGACTTACATCCATTTGTTGCCTTAAAAATCATTTACATCTGTCATAGTGCTAAAACCATGCAGTCGTGTTCAAAATAACTAGGAAGAAACATTTAAAGTACCGACTATGACTTCTGACAGGGCAACCCCATTCTATGTCTAAACTTTTTCTACTTATTTGCACCCCCACCCCAACACACCCCGATCCCTCAAAAAGCTATCGCGTGGCCCTGATCACGACCGTGGTGGTTCCAGTTTTATATTTTGTTTAAGGGATGTATGTGTATGTTTTGTATGTATTTTGTATCAAACAGGGATACTGAGCAGTCCATTACGAAAAACGCCTATACAAATCATTGTAAACATTTCCGCCAACAAAAGGACAATTTTACGCTGGAAATTTATGATATTTTTCTTATTTCTGCTCAAAATATAGATTATGGGAACTCGTTGGAACCGCCTCATCGAGGCGGTTCTAACGAGTACCTACAATCTATATTTAAAAGCATAAAATAAAAAAATAGGTTTACCCCTGTAAACCCCGGGTTTACTATATAAAAGTGTGGTTGAAGGGGTCATATTTATTTAGGCTTGTGCTCCTGATACATTAGGTCCTGTCAATGAAGAATTTTCTCATTAGATGCTCATTCATCCTTTCAAGAGAAAACAGATTCTTGCACACCAGACAAGGTAATCCGTGATTTTACCCTGGGATAGAAATTTATGTTTTGACCCTGGTGTTCCGACCCCAAATCGAATATAATCGCGTGTTTGATATATGCACTGGTTGATTTCAACCTCATGCATGACGTCACTAAACATTCCTGTTGTGTCATCATAAAATGGCGGACGTCGGTAACCGAAGTGACAGCAGCATTAAAAATTTGCAATAGAAATGGAAGGTATGCAAGAAAAAGAAGCCTATATGGGTATGAGGGGTGAATAGAAAATTCCGTCCCTCGGGATCACTGTCCGGCATCACTCGGCAAGCCTCATGATGCCGGACAGTTGCCCTCGGGACCGAATTTTCCATCCACCCTCACACCCATACAAGATTCTTATATTCTTAAGAGATACAGATAGTTTTTTGGAAAGCCTTATATTTCCTGAACTCATACTTTTTCTCATTCACTGTATTTTTACTTTGTCACTAGGTGCGTATACTGCCGAATCCAAGTGTGAATTCGTACTATGGTAGCAGATGTTCGTCAAACAATGATCCGCATATGACAACGTTTGATGCAAGGTAATGCTGTCCAACATGAAGATACGCCTATATAATTTTGACCCCCTTAAATCCATTTTTTTATTTTATTCCAAGAAAATGTCCCGTTTACTTTGTTCAGAAGTTACCGGTCAATATTTTTCTTTATTATATACCCAAAAAATGTCTCGTTTACTTTGTACAGAAGTTACCGGTCAATATTTTTCCATATTGCCCGTAGTCAAGTTCATATTGCCCGGACATAAGCAGTCTCGTCCATAACGGGACTGTTTACAAATTTCTCAGGTATAAATCTTAAAAATCGGAAGCCGTCTTGCCGTGCGAATCGATTGAAAGAACATAAAAGAAAACAAATATCGGCTGCGAAAAAGAACATGAAGCGCATTTTATGCTAGCAAATATGACCTTCCTGCATCTGTAAAGACTTTAAAAATATTCTTTCACTTAAACAGGAGTACTATGAAAGAAATAAAACGAACACTTCGGAAAAATGGCGTCCTGCGTTGGGAAACGTCAATGTTTTTAATGACGTCACATCCACCAATGTTAACATAATCTTCACATTGGCCCCATCGGGCTTGATTTTACAACAGGAAGACACTTAGCGAGGCGCATTATTTCCTTTTTCAAAATACTTAAAGATATATAAACTGATCTTACATTCAGAGTTCTATGCTAGGCAGTCCTGAGTTCTAACAGACAGTTCCAGTTTTTGGGTATATAATTAAAGGGTTATTGACTTTATATTGTGAAATATTCGGCACTCGTTCGTATTGCGGAGATGCACTCGCAAGGTCGTGCGTCCTTCGCCATATGAACTCATGCCGAATATTTCACAATACAATGTCAATAACCTATAGATATTGCCCACCATCAAGTTGATACTGCCCGTAGATAAGCAGTCTCGTTCACAACAGAACAACTTTCAAAAATCTTATCATTTCATGACCAAACATAGGCAGCCACCTTGTCATGCGTATCGACTGAAAAACATAAAACGAATATAGGTTCTGACAAAGTGCATAAAGCGCGTTTTATGCTGTCAAATATGACCTACCTGCAATCTATTTAGGTTTTCAATACTTTATAATAAGAAGTCATGAGAATTTCAAAAGAATTATAACGGACGCGTGGAAAAAATGGCGTCCTACTTTGGGAAACGTCAAGGTTTTTAATGACGTCATATCTACCATCGTTAACGTCGTCTTTAATTTGGCGCCGTTGGGCATGGTTTTTCATTTCAACCCACTTAAAGATATATAATCTGATTTTACGTTCATATTTCTATACCAGGCAATCCTGAATTCTAGTAAACAGTTCAAGTTTTGGGTATGTAATTAAAAGGTTATTCTTGCATAAATAACTAAGCACATGTCTGTTTGAAGCCATTGTCAAAAAGGACAGAAAACCGTGCTCGAACAGCAAAAACCATGTTCAAATCATGAAATTCGCGTGCTGTTTGAACATGGATTTTGAGCTTTTGATATCACAAGGCGGGCCTTGCTTTGTTACCGTACGTTAAGCGACGTTACATTATCGCCCTGAACGTAGCGTTTTATGCTTCTATGATGACGTCAGAGGGTTACTGCGTAACAGCGTCATTGTAAACATTCTGAACTCTGGGTTCTCTGGTCGCATATTGGTTCGCTGGTCGCATTTAAAGAGTTTATATTGAGTTTTGGGCGTTTTCGTCCAAATTTGCAGTCGGAATCGTAAGTTTTGCAAGAACAATGATCATCCATGGCTATTAAATTGCATTAACATTTGCCTGATCCCTTGGAAGATATTTGAACATTCGACATAGCGGCCTCATGTTCAAACAGCTTCCTCGGGACCCGGCAAACGTTATTGCATGAAAAACCATGGTTGATCCCTATATTGACTTTATATTGTGAACTATTCGGCACGCAATCATATGGCGGAGACGCACTCGGAAGCTCGTGCGTCCTTCACCATATGAACTCGTGCCGAATAGTTCACAATATAAAGTAAATAACTTAAAATATATAGGGGATTTTATCATTAACAGCGAAGTCAAACTGACTTGTACCTGGACGCGATTTAGCCTTTTGGCTGCTTCCGAGATAAGTATTTACTACATTGAAATACATACAAGGAACATAAAAAATACAAAATTAGTTGTTTACAAACACAAAATGTGCTTCTCGGAAGACAAGCATTTGCTATGGTCACGCCATGACGGGAGCCCATTAATGTAGCTTGTGTGGTTTGTTTGTTTGATTTGAGTATTAACGTCCCCGTCAACACTTTAAAGGTCATTTGGAGACGTTGCTTCCAATTTTGTGGGACTTTTACCCGACATTGAGATGAAATGACATCTCAAGCCCTGTCGCCTAATGAAACCAATAGGGTTTATTAGCATGGGCGGTCCGCCTCGCACCGCGGTTCCTGGACAGGCTTAGATCCTCTAAGCGGTTTACCAGTACTAATGTGCTGGCCGGATTCAGCTCTGCGTGGAAGCATCATACAGCCCATATATTTCTTCAACCCCCAATGGGCGGGGGCCGGTAACTTGTGTGGACAAAGGCTAATAACAAATTATTCAGTTCCTAACAAACTCACCGCTACAAATGACTAAACATGTGGTACGTTTTTTTTTTTCAAAGAAAATAATTCAAATAAAATGTAAAAAAAAAATATTTTAAGCAAATTTTAGACTGCAAATTATTTGCAGCGAAATTTCGCTTTCGTTTCTGAACTTGGTTAAGAATCTTTTTAAAGAATGTTCCAGTAATTAAATGTGCAAAGCACGCGGACACGAGCGATCGTGTTGATGTACCGGCGAGTCAAAACATGAAAATCTCCATTTATTTTTGTTTTTAAATAAATGTAGTACATTCCCGAATAGACTGGATCTAGATCAGGACTAATGGAGAAATTTTCAAATGCTATCAGCAAGACATCTTACGTTAATATGTTGAATGCATTTAATTTCTGTCTAAGCTCCACAATTTTAATGCATAAAACCGTTTCCTTATATGCCTTTGTTCGCTAGAGGTGTCTTATATTCATAACACATGTTTCTCATGTGTAATGTGTAAAATAATGTATTCTAACACTGGTCTCCTATATTGCCAATAGTAAAATCTAGTGATGTATTGAGTAATAAATCACTAGCCGGAAGAGCGCGACGTGAAAGGCCGCCTCACCCAGACATTTCATGACGTTTTATGACGCCATTCCTAGTTACCTTGACGTTAGATTGTGTAACTTCGTTTTCTAATAAACAGGTACACGCACGTGGCACAGTCAGTTATACTGGCAGGATCTATTTCAACCATAGCGGAAGAATGAGAGAATCTGAAGGAATCAATAGCATCTTCGTGGACTTAAAGGATTTTAGAATCGAAATAGATCTGTATTAGTGTGCCGTGATTTATTGCGTGATAAGTCACTGTTTGTCGATCTGACAGTTGTAAGTAGAAAAGCACTCTCGCTACGCTCTTGTGATTCAATTTAGTCTACAAACAATGAATTATCAATCAATAAATCACTGATGGAGCTGATATTTCTTTTAAGGGGAACGGGAACTCCTGGCAATTTTTTACGCCATATTTCAAAGTGAGATAACTTTCGGGACGTCCTGTTCGCTTGCCGCTCACCCCTGGCCCTGGCCCACGACCATAGGGGCTTGAAGAAATATAGGGGCTGCATGATGCTTCCACGCAGAGCTGAAACCGGCCCGCACACTAGTACTGGTAAACTGCTGAGAGGATCTAAGCCTGTCCAGGAACCGCGGTGAGGGGCGGACCGAGCGTCCATGCTAATTGGTTTCATTGGGCGACAGGGCTTGATATGTCAAAATTGAAAGTAGAAAAGCACTCTCGCTACGCTCTCGTGATTCAATTTATTCTATAAACAATGAATTATCAATCAATAAATCACTGATGGAGCTGATATTTCTTTTAAGGGGAAAGGGAACACCTGGAAATTTTTTCCGCCATATTTCAAAGTGAGATAACTTTCGGGACTTACTGTTCGCTTGCCGCTCAGCCCTGGCCCTGGCCCCCGACCATAGGGGCTTGAAGAAATATAGGGGCTGGATGATGCTTCCACGCAGAGCTGAATCCGGCCCGCACACTAGTACTGGTAAACGGCTGAGAGGATCGAAGCCTGTCCAGGAACCCGGTGCGAGGTGGACAGCCTGTCCATGCTTATTGGTTTCATTGGGCGACAGGGCTTGATATGTCATTTCATCTCAATGTCGGGTAAAAGTCCCACAAAATTGAAAGCAACGTCTCCAAAATGACCTTTACAGTGTTGACGGGGACGTTAAACCTCAAATCGAACAAACAAAACAGCCCTGGTCCACTGAATAAGGGGTCTACACTCAAAGGAAAGAAATCGCTCATCAGGAGCGAGCTCTTTCCTTTTAGAGTTGATCACTATTGACATGGTAGACAAACGTACTTTAGCAGGAGTTGCCTCCCCTGAAGGTGTTCCCATTCCCCTTAAGAATGCCTTCCATTATTACTTTATGATTTAGATGCAAAAGCTTAAAATAGGTCTATAGATGATCTTACGTGAGTGTTAACGAACTTTTGAATTTTTATCCTATGACGTCGCGTCTGAGAGTGTAATAACGCTCTGTAATAAATTCGATAATCCACTAGTGAGTTAAATGTGCAAATTGGATACGCCACGTAACGTTACATGTGTGACGCCCTTAACGACGTCGCGTTTACTAATGGCGGAATATTAAACAATCGTGAATAAAATGCGTTTTAAATGTCATATGATAAACAGAAACTTGCATTCGTGCTCATGTATCATTGAATTTATCAAACTCGTTGAGGACAAGGCATAAAATGCTCGGCAAAGCCTCGTATTTTATCCCTTCTTCCTCAACTCGTTTATTAATTCAATCATACATTAACCTTTACACACCTTTAAGTAAGCGGGCGAAAAAAATAACCAATGAAGAAGTTGAGACCTCGACAAGGAAATCTCAGACTTATTTTCAGCTTATTTAAATCTTGTGCTCGGCATGGCCTCGCATGAGACTTAAATAAACTGAACTTGAATCTGGTCTGAGATTTCCTTGTCTCGGTCTCAACTCCATCTTAGATTCTATTATTAATGATTTTGCAGGCCTTATGAGTTGCAGCTTAGCGGTGGTTTCCTTGATGGTGTCTATACACTCTATAGCCACGAAGAGTTCAATGCTGAGGTTTGTATAAACCATCGTGATATAAAATTTAGAAACTCTACCAGTAGACAAATTTTGTAATTTTCCATTTTCTTTCTTGGTGTAAATTTTCTCATACTGTTTGTTTCTGTTAAATAGAACTTTTTAGCTTTCCTGGGCCGAAGGCTGCAGGGAAGCTTATAGTATAGAGGGTCGTCCGTCCATCGTCAGTCCGTCCGCACATTTGATCAGTTATATATCTGCAACCTGCAGGCTGATCTCAACCATTTCTCATCTGTAGCATGCCTCTAGTGGGGCACTGATGACAGATTTTTTTTTTCGAAATCGAACAAAAACTTTGGTTGCTATGGCAACCACAAGGTCCTATAGATTTACAGTGGGAAATGCTTGCCATCACCGTAGCGCCTTTAGTTTTGATCAGATCTTTCTGAAACGTATATGTAAGGATACTGGGCGTAAGAACTCAGATGATTTCGAAAACCGGCCAAGTCGGCCAATTAATCAGAGTTACGTCCCGTTGCTTGCAGAAAAAAACCTATTTTTCACCTTGCCATCACAGTAGCCCCTTCAATTTTGATACGATCTTGCTGAAACTTACATACAAGTAAGCCAGGGTTAAAAGCTCGGATGATATCGATGTCGGTCGATTACATACGAAGTATTATCCGCTAATTTGCTGAAAATGCTTATTTTTTTACTTTGTCTCACCGTAGCCTCCTCAGTTTCAATCGGATCTTCTTGAAACTTACAAACGAGTGAGTCAGGGATAAAAGCTTGGATGAGTTCGAAAACTAGCGATGTCAGTCGATTACTCACGGAGTTATGTCCCCTAGTTTGCTGATATGCTTATTTATATCCGCACTTTTCGAGAAAATTCGGATATACTGTAATCGGGCCCGTCCGTCAGTCAGTCCGTCCGTCAGTCAGGTCGTCGTCAGTCAGTGCACATTTCCTCGTAACGCGAACTTCTCCTACACCGGTCGTCGGATGGTGTTAATATTTGACAGGATGATTGCCTGGGATGTGTAGATTACACATAAGGTTTCGGATGTTGGCTTTGACCTCCGGGGTCAAAGGTCAAGGTCAAAAGTGTGGATATTTGCGATTGACCCCCAATCGATATTGCTCTATTTTTGACCTTGTCATGACCGTAGCCCCTTCAGTTTTGACCGGATCTTCTTGAAACGTACAAACAAGTAAGTCAGGGATAAATGCTCTGATTACTTTGAACACTGGCTAGGTCGGCCTATCTATCGTAGAGTTACGTCCCCTTGATTGCTGAAAATGCCAATTTTTGTCTTTGTCATCACTGTAGCCCCATTCAGTTTCTATGGGTCTTCTTGAACCTTGCATGTAAGTAAGTTAGGTATAAAACCTCGGCAGAGTTACAAACATGGGTTAGGTTGGCATATATTTCAGAGGGTTATGTCCCCCTAAGTTCAGAAAATACCTATTTTTGACTTTGTCATCACCGTAGCCTCTTCAGTTTTAAGCTGACCAAGGTCGATGGCTACAGAGGAGCTTTTAGTATAGTGGGTCGTCCGTTGTCCGTCCGCACCTTTGACCAGTTATATCTCTGCAACCTGCAGGCTGATCTCAACCATTTCTCATCTATAGTATGCCTCTGGTGGGGCATTGATGACATAAGCGTTATTTCGAAATGGAAGAAAACTTGGGTTGCTATGGCAACCACAACGTCAACTTACTTACTTGTATTCCTTGCTTCCAAAGGATAAACTTTTCTAGAACATATTTAACGTCAGTAAAGCTGGTGTCTAGGATTTAAAATTTTGAAAATATTTGAGGGTCACTGGTGAGGCCTAATTGGCCGAAACTAGCTAGTCTGGCCCAGATAACCCGTACACTCCATGTTTTCGAGTTTTGTAGCGTATTCCTTGCTTCCAAAGGACAAAATTTTCTAGAACATATTTGCAATGGGAAAATGCTTGCCCTCACTGTAGTGTCTTCAGTTTTGGTCCTTTCTCTCTGAAACTTATATGTAAGCTGGCTGGGAATAAAAACTCGGATAAGTTCGAAAACCGGCAAGGTCAGTCCATTTATGGTAGTAGAGTTACGTCCCCTTGATTGTTGAAAATGCCTATTTTTAATCTTGTCATGATCGTAGCCCGTTCAGTTTTGATAGTTTATTCCTGAAACGTACGTACAAGTAAGTCAGGGTTGAAATCTTGGATGAGTTTGAAAACTAGCGATGTCGGTCGATTACCTATGGAGTTATGTCCCCTACTCTGCTGAAATTGCTTATCTTTGACCTTGTCATCCTCGTAGCCCCTTCAATTTTTATCGGATCTACTGGAAACGTACATATAAGCAAGTCAGGAATACCAGCAAGGATGAGTTCGAAAACTGGCGAGGTCGGCGTATCTATCATACAGTTACCCTTGATTGCTGAAAATGCATATTTTTGTCGCACGCAGGAAGATATAGGCGTGCATGTTTTCATCCGTCCGTCCGTCTATCCGCACTAACATATACTACTCAAAGTTTGATAGGGATCACTTTTTATATACCAAATTTTGCACTGAAAATTTAAAATTTCTTGACAGAATTTGTACTCGGTATATTGGTAAATATCTTTAACAGAAACTCATGCGCCCATAGGGGCTTGAAGAAATATATGGGCTGCATGATGCTTCCACGCAGAGCTGAATCCGGCCCGCACACTAGTACTGGTAAACCGTTTAGAGGATCTAAGCCTGTCCAGGAACCGCGGTGCGAGGCGGACCGTCCATGCTAATAAACCCTATTGGTTTCATTGGGCGACTGGGCTTGAGTTGTCATTTCACCTCAGTGTCGGGTAAAAGTCCCACAAAATTGGAAGCAACGTCTCCAAAATGACCTTTACAGTGTTGACGGGGACGTTAAACCTCAAATCAAACAAACAAACAAAACAAAACAGAAACTCATGTGCAGTTCAGTACTCATAAAAGTGCACACTTCTCACACTTCGCAAATGAATGCATGCACCCCCAAAATCTTGCGTAGCACTGTTTTCCAACAGACCAATCAAACTTGTCAGTGTTCCTTTACCAAGCGTAAAATGGAATTCATTTGAGTTTGTGAAACACTAAAATGCCTAGAGGACAATTAAGAAACCGTTTAAGCCCCGAAGAAATGAATCGTGGCGTCGGAATGTTGGAATCTGGCGTCTCTCAACGTCGTGTTGCTGGGATTCTGAATGTGTCTCAGAGCGTGGTTTCCCGAATGTGGAGTCGGCATCTTACCCATGGAAATCCTTCACACAGACACGGCGGGGTCGAGAAAGGGCTACAACTCAACGTCGGGGCCGTTTCTTGTTGATTCAGTCTCGACGTCAACGGTTCCTGAACGCTACGCGTTTGCATAACGAGCTTAGGAACGGAACTGGAGTACGAATTTCTACACAAACTGTCAGAAACGGGCTCCACGAGTTCCGACTTAATGCCATGAGGCCTGCTGTACGTGTTCCGTTGACGAGACAGCACGTGCTAGACCGGCTGGACTTTGCCAGAACTCACGTCAGGTGGACGGTTCGTGACTTGACGCCAGTACTGTTTACTGAGGAGTCCAGATTCTGTCTAAACTTCACTTATAAACGTCAATTAGTGTGGCGAATGTCTAAAGAGCGATTCGATGACTTTGATGTGGCAGAGCATGATCGCTATGGAAAGGGATCAGTCATGGTTTGGGCTGGGATAAGCGTGAACGGTAACACTGACTTGTACGTCGTTGAAAACGGAACGTTAATGGCAGTGAGGTACTGTAATGATATTCTTGATGAGTTTGTGAGACCATATGCAGATGCTATCGGCCTGGACTTTATTCTGATGGACGATAATGCCCGTCCCAACCGTGCCAACGTCACTGATTCCTATGTGGAACGTGAGACAATCGTTCGTATGGACTGGCCTACTCGGTCACCGGACTTAAATCCGATTGAGCGTGCGCAGGACATGCTTCAGCGTGCTGTTTCAGCCCGATCAGTGCATCCGAGGACTTTACAGGAGCTCAAAGATGCATTGGTTGCTGAATGAAAGCTGATTCAACAAAACCGGATACAGACTCGGATTACGAGCATGCACAGGCGATGTCGTACTGTAACTGATGCCCGTGTACGCCATACACGTTATTAGGCACGTTTGTCTAAACAAATTTGGAAATTTATGAAAAATCAGTTGTCCAAATCCCTTCGTGTTACGGCAATTTTTGGGGGTGCCAAGGCGGTTGCTGTTGTCACGCTTGACTGCAGTACCAGTTGACAAAATTAATGAAAAGGTTTTGTGAAGGATACGTGTTCTATCATTATGTATCAAATTTGGATTCAGCTGATTAATTCATCCAAAAATTATTTTACATTAAAAAAGTGATCCCTATCAAACTTTGAGTAGTATATGTATAGTTAGGTGGCTATGTAAATGGACAGAATCAATGTAAGTCAATGGGATTTATTCCGTTAAACACCGAAAATACTTCTTTTCTGTGGCTAAAAGTAGCCACTTAAGTATCAATCCTGCCAAAAATAGCCACATACGTATACATTCGTGAGAACGTCCGGTTGTTAGTCCGTCCGTCCGTCCGTCCGTCCGTCCGTCCGGTTGTCCGTCTGTCTTCCCGTAAACATTTTACACTGGGTGTCTTGTCATCGCAACTCCTCCTACAGTTTCATACCGATTATTTTGAAACTTTGTATGTGTGTTTGCCATGGTATGAGGATGAGCATCTGGTCTGTACTTTATCTTCGGATCAATTTTTGTCACTTTTTCCACATTGTGGACTTAGTCATTTTAAACCTCCAATTGATATATGATAGGTACCTCTTGTCATCACAACTCCTCTTGCAGTTTATACAGATCATTTTGGAACTTTTCATGTGCTTTCGCTATGGTATTAGGATGTGCATGTGGTTTCGACATAACTCTCAGAATATTTTTTTTCACTTTTTGCACATTGTGAACTTATCCATTTTAAGCTTCAGTTGATATACGATAGTACGTCTTAACATCGCAACTCCTCTTGCAGTTTTTTATCGATCATTTTGAAACTTCGTGTGTGTTTTGCTATGGTATGAGGATATGCATGTGGCTTAGACTTTATCGTCGGATCAATTTGTATCACTCTTTCCACATTGTGAACTTCAATTCATATATGATAGGTACCTCTTGTCATCGCATCTCCTCTTACAGTTTTATACCGATCATTTTGAAAGTTTGCATGTGTTTTTGCCATGGTATGAGAATGTGCATGTGGTTTCGACATAATTATCTGAATATTTTCTGCACTTTTTGCGCATTGTGAACTTTGTCATTTTTAAGCTTCAATTGATATACGATAGGTACCTATTGTCATCGAAACTCCTCTTATAGTTTTATCCCGATCCTTTTGAAACTTTGCATGTGCTTTCACCATGGTATGAAGATGTGCATGTGGTTTGGACATAATTCTCGGAATATTATTTTCCACGTTTTGCACCTAGTGAAATTAGCCATTTTTAACTATTTAATTGATATACAGGAGGTACCATTTGGTCACCGCAACTCCTCTTACAGTTTTATACTAATCATTTTGAACCTTTGCATATGTTTTTGTCATGGCATGAGGCTGTGCATTTGGTTTGTACTTAATCTTCGGATCTAATTTTGTGACTTTTTCTACATTGTGGACTTAGTCATTTTTATGACCCTGCCATTCATTTCTTCTGCCTTAAATAAACTTTTATTTTTTTATTTGGGGCAGTTGGGGAGCAGGTGCGACATCAACTTCACTGAAGTTGAATCTCTGGTTTACCTTGGCATCACTGTAGCCCCTTCACTTTTCATCGTATCTTTTTGAAACTTACATGTAAGTAAGCAAGGGATAAAACCTCGAGTTTCAGAATTGGTGAGGTCGGCCTATATTCAGAGAGTAATGCCCCCCAACCCCCAACCTTGATTTCAGAAAATGCCTATTTTTGACCCTGCCATCACCGCAGCCCCTTCACTTTTTATAAGATCTTTCCGGAAACTTACATAAAAGTAAGTCAGGGATAAATGCTTGAATGAGTTCGAAAACCACATGTTTTGTTTGTTGACCCTTTTACAGTGGACAACTTTGCTCTGCTCTTTGGATGCCTGGTGTTGGGCCGGACTCTGGACTCTTTGACGATGTCCCATCTTTAATCCTTTTAATTTGGGAAGGGTGTAACCGGATATTTCCTGGGTTCGACCCTCTGTGATCTAACTGGCGGTTTTCTTCTGCTCTCACGTTGGATTGTTGTTGAGTCCTTATCCCTGATTCATTATAATATTAATCTGTACATAACCATTTTACAATGTATTTTATCATGACTCACTGCTGAGCTAGAAAGCCTAGAAAGATCAATTTATTCTTATTTTGTTTGATACAGTACTGGCACTGAGGGCGAGGGTTGGAATTTCATAAATTCCGGAGTTGAAGCCCCCAAGTAGTTTTACTACTGTCTGTCCCATGGCGGTCGTTCTTTTGCAGTGTCTTATTTGGTATTTGTCTTGGTGCCATTGTTCAGGTTTTGTCTGCTTTTGTGTGTGCCTCTGTGTCACTTTCTAGAGGTAACTTGAGACGGCTGCGTTCTTAGATTGTGGCCTTTCGTGAGAAAAGTATGAAGATGTGCATGTGGTTTGGACATAATTCTTGGAATATTTTTTTCCACTTTTTGCACATAGTGAATTTAGTCATTTTAACCATTTAATTGATATACATGAGGTACCTCTTTGTCACCGCGACTTATCTTGCAGTTTTATACTAATCATTTTGAAACATTGCGCGTGTTTTTGCCATGCCATGAGGCTGTGCATGTGGTTTGGACTTAATCTTCTGATCAATTTTTGTCACTTTTTCCAGATTGTGAACTTAGTCATTGTTAACCTTCAATTGATATAACTGTGATAGGTCCCTCGTCATCGCAACTCCTCATACAGTTTTATACTAATCATTTTTATACTAATCATTTCGATTTAAGCCCCCAGTGGAAATCATTCTACTGACCGTTCCAAGGCGGCTCTTCTGTGGCGGTTTATTTATGGTGTTGTTTGTTACTTACTGTGTGTATCACTTGTGTCTTTTTATTTTGGATGGCCATATGGCCATTTTGTGGGGAAGTAACTGTCCTTATGGCCTTCCTTTGTTTAGGTTTCCATTATGGTCTGGTCGCTTAATGTTTGTGTTTCTTTCCCTTTGGTGTCTTTGATGCGTGGAGTAAGTTAATTGTATCGATTCCTGATCTTTGTTTTACTTCTACTTTACATGTGTTTTTGCCATGACATGAGGCTGGGCATGTGGTTTGGACTTAATTTTCGGATCAAATTTTGTCGCTTTTTATCCCCCGACCGAATAGGTTCGGGGGATATAGCGATCAGCCTGGCGTCCGTCCGTCCGTCCGTCCTTCTGTCCGTCCGTCCGTCCGTAGACGCAACCTTGTGATGGCCATAACTCCTATACCCTTTGAGATTCATTGATGGTTCTTGGCACAATTGTTCACAAGGCCGAGACGGCGTGTCATGCGCAAGAACCAGAACTCTGGATGCCGTACCTCTTTAGTTATCTCCCCTTTTAATAAAATAGAATGACTACTTTGTGATGGCCATAACTCCAATACCCTTTGAGATATATTGATGGTACCTGGAACAGTTGTTCACAAGGCTGAGACGGCGTTTCATGCACAAGAACCACAACTCTGGTTGCCATGGTTTTTGAGTTATCTCCCCTTCCAATAAAATAGAGTGACAACTTTGTGATGGCCATAACTCCTATACCCTTTGAGATTCATTGATGGTTCTTGGCACAATTGTTCACAAGGCTGAGACGGCGTGTCATGCACAAGAACCACAACTCTGGTTGCCATGGTTTTTGAGTTATCTCCCCTTCCAATAAAATAGAGTGACAACTTTGTGATGGCCATAACTCCTATACCCTTTGAGATTCATTGATGGTTCTTGGCACAATTGTTCACAAGGCCGAGACGGCGTGTCATGCACAAGAACCAGAACTCTGGATGCCATACTTTTTTAGTTATCTCCCCTTTTAATAAAATAGAATGACTACTTTGTGATGGCCATAACTCCAATACCCTTTGAGATATATTGATGGTACCTGGCACAGTTGTTCACAAGGCTGAGACGGCGTGTCATGCACAAGAACCACAACTCTGGTTGCCATGGTTTTGGAGTTATCTCCCCTTCCAATAAAATAGAGTGACAACCTTGTGATGGCCATAACTCCAATACCCTTAAGATATATTGATGATACCTGGCACAGTTGTTCACAAGGCCGAGACGGTGTGTCATGCACAAGAACAACTCTGGGTGCCATGGTTTTTTAGTTATCTCCCCTTCCAAAAATATAGAATCTCTACCTTGTGATAGCCACATCTCCAACACTCTTTGAGATATATTGATGATACTTGGTACAGTTGTACATGAGGTTAAGCAGGTGTGTCACGTGCAAGAACCACAACTCTGGGTGCCCTGGTTTTTTAATTATCTCCCCTGACAATATAACCTTGTGATGGCCATAACTCCAATACCCTTTGAAATATATTGATGGTACTTGGCACAATTGTATACAACATTGAGACAGTGCTTCATACCTAAGAACCACAACTCTGGGTGCTATGATATTTGAGATATCTCACCTTCCAATATAACAGTATGACAACCTTGTGATCATCGTACCTCCAATACCCTTTCAGACATATTGGTGGTACTTGATGCAGATGTACATGAGGTTAAGCAGGTGTGTCATGCTCAAGAATTACAACTCTGGGTACCCTGGTTTTATAGTTATCTCACCTGTTAATATAACCTTGTGATGGCCATAACTCCAACACCCTTTGAGATATATTGACGGACTTTCGCACAATTGTATACAAGGTACAGAAGGGATGTCATGTGCAAGAACCACAACTGTTGGTGCTGTGGTATTTGAGTTATCTTCTACCCTTCCAATATAACTCTATGACCAGCTTGTGATCACCATATCTCCAATACCTTTTCAGACATATTGATGGTACTTTGTACAGAAATACATGAGCTTAAGCAGGCATGTCATGCGCAAAAACCACATTTCTGAGTGCCCTGGTTTTTTAGTTATCTCCCCTGACAGTATAATCTTGTGATGGCCATAACTGCAATACTATTGTGATATATTGCTGGTTTAATTCTGGTGCACTTTCTATTGGTGAACAATCTTCTGAAGGCCATATTGGCTTTTGGTCGGGGGATTTGCCATCTCTTCCGATGGCTATTTTTCTACATTGTGGACTTAGTCATTTTTATGACCCTGCCTTTCATTTCTTCTGCCTTAAATAAACTTTTATTTTTATGTAGGGCAGGTGGGGAACAGGTGCGACATCAACTTCACCGAAGTTGAATCTCTGGTTTACTTTGTCATCACTGTAGCCCCTTCAGTTTCTATCGGATCTTTTTGGAACTTACATGTAAGTAAGCAAGGGATAAAACCTCGAGTTTTAAAATTGGTGAGGTAGACCTATATTTCAGAGAGTAATGCCCCCCACCCCCCTTGATTTCAGAAAATGCCTATTTTTACCCTGCCATCACCGCAGCCCCTTCACTTTTTATCAGATCTTCCGGAAACTTACATATAAGTAAGTCAGGGATAAAAGCTTGAATGAGTTCTAAAACCACATGTTTTGGTTGTTGACCCTTTTACAGTGGACAACTTTGCTTCGCTCTTTGGATGCATGGTGGTGGGCCGGACTCTGGACTCTTTGATGATGTCCCATCTTAAATCCTTTTAATTTGGGAAGGGTGTAACCGGATATTTCCTGGATTCGACCCTCTGTGATCTAACTGGTGGTTTTCTTCTGCTCTCACGTTAGATTGTTGTTGAGTCCTTATCCCTTATTCATGATAATATAAATCTGTACATAACCATTTTACCTTGTATTTTATCATGACTCACTGCTGAGCTAGAAAGCCTAGAAAGATCAATTTGTTATAGTTATTTTTTTTTTGATACAGTACAGGAACTGAGGGCGAGGGTTAAAATTTCATAAATTCCGGAGTTGAAGCCCCCAAGTAGTTTTACTACTAACTGTCCCAAGGCGGTCGTTCTTTTGCAGTGTCTTATTTGTTATTTGGCCTTGTGCCATTGTTCAGGATTCGTCTGTTTTTGTATGTGCCTCTGTGTCACTTTCTAGAGGTAACTTGGGACGGCTGCGTTCTTAGATTGTTGCCTTTCCTAAGTGACCTTTTCTTAATCACGGAGTTATGTCTCTACTTTGCTGGACATGCTTTTTTTTCGATATTGCCATCACCGTAGCCCCTTCAGTTTTGACCAGATCTTCTTGAAACTTACAATCAGGTAAGTCTGGGATCAGGGATGACCTGATTCTTGTAAGTTCCTATAGAACTCATAGACATAAATCCACGTACAACATTTCAAGTTGCTATGAAAATCGGAACCCTGAAATCTCTTACAAAAATCTTAACAGGAGTCTAACAGGATTATGTACATATGTATGTACGCTCAAACAGTATTTTCCCCAGTATTTTTCAGTCCGTTTGTATTACCAGAGCTGTTTTGGGTTAAGTGCTGGGTGCATGTTTCACTCCTGTTAAATAATCACAAAATTTGGTTGTTTACTGCATTGGTCAGTCTTAAGTGTCAAATGATTACTTTGTGTTGAAGTATACCATGATACCTGTTTGATTATTAGCTCACCTGTACTGACCAGGTGAGCTTTGGGGGATCACTTTTTGTCTGTCGTGCATCCGTGTGTGCGTCCTTGCGTGCTTCCCTGTGTGCGTAAATTTTTTCTTCAAACGATATCTCCTCCTAAACCACTGATCGGATTTTGACCAAACTTCACAGGAATGATCCTTAGGAGGTCCCCTTTCAAAGTTGTTCAGTACATTTGCATTGGGTGTTCATTTCAGGGACTTGTTCATGTGATGCTCTTTCAAAAGCGTATTAGCATGTATCACGGTAATTCTCGATATAAATAATTACGTGTGTAATTTACGAACAATTAGCAGTATTCCCCTTACATCAAATATTTGCAAAAACAAAATACAGTATATAAAGGAAGACATCTACGACAAAGAATTATAAATAGACAACAAAACAAAGACACACCTTGGGGACGACCTACTCTTCCTCAAGGAACTAGAAATAATGAAATTCAACAACAATCGAGCGTGATTTTTTAGAGTTAAGCGACAGCGACTCGACATTAACCTAGCGGAAGTTAAGACTAAAAGCACACATATATTCAATTTGTCTGACAGAAAATTATCTTAAGATGAAATTTCTGTTTTGTCGAGGGGTCTGAAATTATCGATCTGAAATCGATACAATTAACCCACAGCTCACATCAGAGACACCAAAGGGAAAAAGACACACAAACATGAAACAATGGAGCCTGATGGAAACATAAATAGCGCAAATCCAAAAGGACAGTTAATTTCCAGCAAAATGGCCAATTGGCTATCCAAATCAAAATAATATAAGCGATACAAACACTCAAAGACAAACCATAACCAAATAAACCGCGACAGAAGAACCGCAAGTGCATTGAAAATCTAAAAAAATGATCAAAATTATTAAAGAAGCGGATAAAGGTAGGGATGTCGTAATTATGAACAAAGAATATTATGATAGAAAAATGCTTGAAATGTTAAATGGTGACACATTTTATCAAACTACTGAAATTGACTGTTGTAAGACCACTTTGAAAAAAATAAGGTTCAGATTAAGGAAAGTAAGGATATAAGAAGACATGAAGTTAACTATTTGCTAGAATTTGAATGGAAATCAAGTTCCCTTTACGGCCTACCCAAAATTCACAAAGTAAATTAATAAGAGAACAAATTAAAAGAATAACTTAGGGGAGTAAGGGATACAAGACTAAAAGAACTGTCCGCATTATTAATTCGTAGGGGTTATCCAAACCAATTGATCCAAAATGTTAATTGAAAACGCATTAAAATTCCCAGACACGAACTCCTCATTGCAAAACCTAAATTAGAAGCCCCCGTGGTGTAGTGGTTATGCTACTCGCTTTGTAAACCAGGGATCGCAATATCGATCCCGGGCTTCTCCAGACTTTCGTTTGAGTCGTTAAACTGATGTCCCGTCTCCGTATGACCTTAGTTGTTGGTGAGACGTAAACCTCAAACACTCACTCACTAAAAAACCTAAAGAAGAAACGACACCATCACACACACATATATATATATATCGACATATAACCCGAAAAATCCAGAGGCTTTTGACATTACAAAAAGGAGCATACCTATTTTAATGAATGACAATACAATGAGAGATGCTCTAAAAGAAACATCTTTAATAAAAAGTAAACACCAACCTCCAAATTTGAAACGCCTACTAACAAAAGCTTATTTTACAAGGACATTGTGAATGAACAACAAAAATTTCGGGTCGCAAAATTCGCAAGAAATAACTGTTCATAATATCAACATATAACTGAATCAGAAGTATAAGATTTCAACGTGAAAACATCATTGTAAATAAAAAATGGTCATGCAGTGTGCAAACTGTTCTTTATGCAATGACCCGTAACGGGTGTGGAAAGTTCTATATAGGCCAAAGTACTGGAAAACTACGCACAAGGCTAACAATCTGTGTCCAGCAAATTAGATACCCCTCGACAAGAGTGATACCTTTAAGCGCCCATTTGGATGAATGTTGCAAAACGGAACCCAAATTCCAAATGTTCCCATTCTTCAAATTGAACAGTGTTAGTGCTTTCGCTCGGTTTTACAAAGAAACTTACTCTATTAAGTGTTTTAAGCCCAAATTAAATGCATTACATTAATAACAAACTACTGCCGCCATTAAGGTTCCAAGTGACGCTACGTTGAACGCGTAATAAACAGTTGCTAAGTAATAACGCCACCTTTTTCTAACGTCACTACAACACTGACTTATTGCTAAACGAAATACAATCGTTTATGTGACTGTTAAAGAAAACTCTTCAGCATATGTGAAGTTGTTTTCAGTTTCTTATATGAATATATATAGATATATTAACAAAAAAATCAAGTCATATGACTGCATATAAATGTGTGAATTAGAATGGCCATATCCATATTCAATTTGATCATTTTGTTCTCGACAAAGTCATCAATTCTCGACATGAAGTCAACAAATTTAAAGTGTCAGAATACGTTCTCGTGACAGATTACAGACATTATCGCCCCGTGCAACAGACCATTACGACTAAAATATCTCTGACTATACTGCCCACTATTTATATTTGTAAATCTTTAATATCCTATAAACATGCTTGTTTATTCACCTACATTGGATTTTTCAGGTGCAGATGAAGGTAGCGCCATGTAGTGTTGTTAGTCAAGCTTTGTGTAATTGTGGAGTAGCTGTACGTTTTGACATTAATTGGTTTGTCGTCGATTTATGTCCCGATTCCATTCCAGTAGTGGGCTATAAGTTTTGTGGAAATACAGAGGCTTTGAAAGTAGAATCATTCGGATCGCAACAGTACAAGGTCAGTAAATTTCAGTGAAATTATTATATAGACCGAATGTGGCTAGTCAGTCACGGTGTAAGTACAAAATGGCAACTATTCAGTAGAGACCAAAACAAAAAAATGTTTTGTTTAACTATGACTAAGAAAACAATCCTATAAGCTGGTTACTGAATTTCATATGTGTGATAACTTGATATATGTGATAACCTGACGTGCTGCAAATTGCAAAATGCAGTACATAAGGCAAACTAATTGCATGTCAAATCAAGATTCAACAAAAACTATCGCAGAATGAGTAAGCATAAAAACTGTCACTTTCCTGTACCCTCATTTTAAACCTACAGGTCATTCTGTAAATGTTATTTCTATACAACAATGGAAAAAATTATATAATAAAAATTCTACAGCTAGATTTAAAATTGTTAAACGACACTAAACCGAAATGAAACAGATAAAATTATTACAGACCCTTTCTCCACTGGGATTTAATGACAACATTTATCATCATATTTCTAAAATGCAAGATTTTGATATTTTTCACTTCTGGAATGTCGAAAGCATAACACTAGATCGCATGACACCAGAGAAAGTGGCAGCAATAAACGTATATTACGTTTTTTTAAAAGAAACAATACTAAGCTGACGTGACTTTCCATATTTTTATTGAATCATGGACGCCACTCAAAGTTTGCATTTCTATGTTCATTACCAATTTCTTTATAATGTATTCTGGTCACCGAGGAGAATAAATTCTACGATCATTTTAAACATTTATATAATGCTGCTTTTTAGAAAGATGTTATACTCAGCATGCTATTCGTCCTTTCATCGATTCTGACATTAAACACAAACGTCATTACATCAATATATCTTTCACTAATTAGTGTTCCAAGGCTGTAAGTCTGCCGCGGTTTATTTTTTGTTATAGTTTGTCTTTGAGTGTGTGTATCGCATATATTATTTGTTTTGGATAGCCAGTTGGCCATTTTGTGGGAAAGAAACTGTCCTTTTGACTTTCCGCTATTGATGTTTCCAGTAGGGTCTAGTTGTTTCATGTTTGTGTTTCTTTCCTTCTGGTGTCTCTGGTGGGAGCTGTGGGTTAATTATATCGATTCTTGATCATTGCCTTCACTTCTATTTTGGATTTTATAGATTTGCCTTGTATCTTCAGGGACAGTTTGGTGATTTCACCAATTCCTACAAACTTTCCAAATTTTGAAGTTTTGCTATAAATACAACAACCATGTTAGATTTATCATTTTTAATTTCAGTAAACTTGCTTCAGATCTTGATATTAATACTAATACTCCTGATACCCGAGATTGTAAAAAGACAGTGTATTGCTGTCCTACTGCTGGTCATATAATTACTGGGAGTTTAAAAATTATCCCTGATTCTAGGATGCGAAATATAATTTTTGGGGGACGGACATGGCAATTTCCTTCTGAAATTGATTTCAGTGAGTGTAGAGATGAGGCCGTTGGTCCCTTTGATGGGTTCGATTTGCGGTGGTGATGGCTGGAGTGTGTTGGGCATGGGGCCCTTGGGGTTAGGGGCTTGGCGTTCTGGGGCTGGTGGGCGGTGCTGGTGCTGACTTATTACCACCAATGTATTCAAGAATCCCATAGTTCGTATTGTTTCAAACAGAAAATGCCTCTTACAATATCGTCGCTGTTTGGCGGCTCCGCTGTGTTGGCGCTCTTCGTCGGGAGCTTGATATTGCTGGGGTCTGTGGGCTGCAGCCTTTGGCTGTGGGAGGGCTGTGGTTGTGACCACATTTGTCATTCAACCGCCAGGTCTTGGGCGTGTGTTATAGAAGGACAAGACAAGCTTCCACACAAACGCTATAGTGCTGTGTAATAAGAGACTCAATAAAACCGAGTCTCCGATTTTCGTTTTTAGCTCGCCTTACGAAAGTAAGGGGGAGCTATTGCCATACCCCCGGGCGTCCGGCGTCAGCGTCGGCGTCAGCGTCAGCGTCGGCGTCAGCGTCGGAGTCGGCGTCCGCATTTGGTTAAAGTTTACCTGCAAGCTCTTATATGTGATGTTTTGCAACTTTATTTTGATTATATAATTAATAATTGCTAAAAAACAACATTTAACATTATCATTGTACTTCATTTTACAGGTTTTTTGGTTTAAATTGGACTTTTTGAGAAGTTAATATTTTCCTCTGTTTTACCTCCCTTACTTCTCTGTGTTAAAGTTTACCTGCAAGCTGCGTGAGTTCAAATCCCGGGGGAGGAAGTTTTTTTTTTTTTTTTAAACATAGCGGGGTCTGGGGCTCAAGGTCAAGGTCACTATGGCTATTTGTAGAAAAAAAACATTGTCATCGCTCTAGCGCCTTCATTTATTGATGGATTTTAATATAACTTCACCCAAATGTTGGGTATAATGATATCTCAAGTGACTTTGACTTTCAGGGTCCGGGGCCTAAGGTCAAGGTCACTACTTTCAGGGTGCCGGGGTCAAGGTCACTTTGTTTTTTTTAAAAAAAAAAACATTGTCATCGTTCGTGCACCTTAATTTATTGATGGATTTTAATATAACTTCACACAAATGTTGGGTATGATGATATCTCTAGCAAGTTCGACTTTCAGGTTCCGGGGCTGAAGGTCAAGGTCACTGTGGCTATTTTTAGAAAAAGCTTTGTGATCGCTCTAGTGCCTACATTTATGGATGGATTTTAATATAACTTCACAAAAATGTTGGCAATGATGATATCTTGAGTGAGTTTGACTTTCAGGATCTGGGGCTGAAGGTCAAAGTAAGTGTGGCTATTTTTAGAAAAACTTTGTCATCGCTCTTGCGCCTTCATTTATTGATGGTTTTAATATACCTTGACACAAATGTTTGGCATGATGATATCTTGAGTGACTTTGACTTTCCGGGTCAGGGGCTGAAGGTCAAGGTCACTGTGGCTATTTTTTAGAACAACTTGATCATTGCTCTAGTGTCCAGATTTATTGATGGCTTTTAAGTTAACTTCATACAAATGTTGGGTATGGAGTTCAACTTTGAGGGTCTGGGGCTCAAAGTCAAGGTCACTGTGACTATTTTTAGAAAAACTTTGTCATCACGCTTAAGTACCTACATTTATTGATGGATATAATGTAATTTTACACAAATGCTAGGCTAGGCTTTTTTTAATTTGTCTTGCTTGAGTTGATTTGTATCGTCTGTGATGCCTTGTTATTACTTGGTAGTTTGTAGAATTTTTTTTTTATCAAATATAGTTTTCTTTTTCATTTTTTTTCCAGTGGAAAGGCTTGAAAACAGGATGATTAGGGGTACATTGTGGTTCTATTTCATTTGCTGCAGTCTATTGGGCTGTTTTACAGACGAACATTTTTTTGATAACTTTCCCTCATCCATCTTAGGCCCCCAAAGGCGAGCTATGTTGTCTTCTGACAACTCTTGTTTTATGTGTTCTTTGTTCCCAATCTCAACCTTTCAGCTTTTTTAATTTTCCTACGTTATATTGGTTACCTGAACCTCTTGAGGGACCATACAAAGCACGGTATGTTGCAGGTTCGGGCTCTTGTGCCGCCACTGAAATTTCCAAGTTTTTGGCTTTTTTTTGTCTTGTGGCTCACAAAGGGCATGTGGTTGAGTGCTGCAAAAAGGTCTTTGGGGGTCAGGAAGAGATCTGTTTTGGTCTATAAAAATTCTAGTGGGGTTTTGGATTGAATCCTTGAATTATTTTTTTTCACATTTTTAACTTTGACTTTTTTCATGCACAAATTCTATGAAAGAGTATAATGTAGTATGTGCCTTGTGAGCGCAAATCCTCCTACAGTTTAATACCAATCCTTCCATAACTTAAAAGTTGCTTGAATTATGGTCTGAATATAAGCATGTGCTTTTTACAGAATCTTACAATTATTCTTTTCACTTTTTTTTTCACATTTTAACTTAGATTTTTTTTTGCGCATCTATAATATTAAACTTGCGCATCTATAGTATTAAACTGTATATGTAGTAGGTACATTGTGAGTGCAACTCCTCCTACAGTTTAATGGTTGTCTGGTTAACTTATTTTTAACAGCACAAATGAAAATAAGGCGGAGGGCATAAATTCTCTGTGAAATTTGCTTGTCAAAAATGATGTGGTCTCTGACATGAAAATAGGTACAAAATGGATGTCTATTAATGTTAAATGTCAAGTTAATTCTGTGACCTTGGCACAAGGTATCTTGGATTGCGGGTCAATTGAAATTTCAAAATACATTTTCTTGAAACCTCTGGGCCAGTATCATTTGAATTTTACATACAGCCTTCTGAAAGTAAGGAAAGAAAACTTTATTTGAATGGTCTATAACACATGACCAAGATGGTCGCAATGCCAAAATATGGTAAAAACCTAAAAGATTCGTCTTCTCTTGAACCGCACAGCCAATTATTTTGAAACTTGGTGTGTTGCATTAGGTGACTAAGTACTACCTAGTTTGCAAAAATGATGATCATAGGTTGACTGTGAAATGTTTTACGCAAAGGGCAATCTTGTTTCCGTCCATGTTAAATTTGTTGGAAAATCTAACTTTCAATGTTTCAGCGTATTTGTGTAACCAAAAGCGTACTGCTTTTGTTCCTAATCCGTGTGGAATGTTTGAATACAGTGCTTCAATATCAATTGAAGCTATTAAGGTATTGGTCGGAATTCTGTGAGGCAAATTATTGAGAGTATGTTGTATCTCGCAGATAACTTTTAACATGGTTAGTGAAGGTTCGCAAGATAATGTCTAATAGATTACTTAACTGCAGGTACGGCATGATGGCCCAGTCACAATTGGCCGCAATTTCAAATCCCTGACATCTTAAACCTCAACATATAGGGCGTTTATTTGCATTGGTTAGTATTTCTTAACACTTATGTTTTTTTTGAAATCCATAAAACTGACTTTCGTTTACCTCAAACAGCTCTAAATAATCATTTTTAGCTCACCAGAGCCGAAGGCTCCGGGGGGAGCTTATAGGATAGGCAGTTGTCCGTCGTCGTCGTCGGCGTCGTCGTCGTCGTCGTCTGTCCCATGACGTCAACATTTTCAAAGGACATCTCCTCTGAAGCCACCGGGCCGATTTGGCCCAAATTTTATCTGTAGCATCCTTGGGCTGGGGGATTGAAAGTTTTTTTTTTTTTTTTATGAAAATCGGCTCATTAGTTTGGTTGCTATGGCAACTTGTAGTTTCCATAGACTTATAATGGGGAAAATAGAAAAATGGCAATTACTGCCAAGCCTCTGCAGATATTTTGTCATAACTTGCATACAAATGTTCCATAGGCAATCAACTATCTGCCGTATGATTTTAGGTCTTCTGCTCGTTTTTATTGGTTGCCATGGAAACCAAAATGCAAGAAAATAGAAAAACAAATACTTAAAAAAAAAAACACTCCTCAGAAATCATATGCTTAAGGAGGCTGAGACTTTATGAAAATATTCACCATATTTGCCTATACAGGTTTTGTGTTTTTTTTTTATGAAATTTGCCTTTTAGTTTTGTTGCTATGGCAACTTAGAGTTTCCATCGACTCATAATGGGGAAAACTAAAAAATGGCATTTACTGCCAAGTCATTGCAGATATTTTGACAAAACTTACATAGACCTGTTCCTTGAGTAATTTTCTCTCCGCCATATGCTTTTATGTCAACCTGGGGGTCCCCTAGGTTGTGCCGGGGCCATGCCCCGCGCCCTCCACTTAATAAAATGCCTTATAACTCAGAAACCTTACAGATCCCAACCCCTAAACCACATAAATTCTTGTTCCTTATGATAAGATGCATTAAGTGACACCAACCTGGGGGTCCCCCGGGATGTGCCCGGGACATGCCCTGCCCCCTCTATTTCATAAAATGCCATTAATCCCAGAAACCATTCAGATCCCCACCCCTAAACTATATATATTCTTGTTCCTTATGCTAAGATGCATTAAGTGACACCAACCTGGGTGTCCCTCGGGGATGTGCCGGGGACATGCCCCACCCCCTCCACTTCATAAAATGCCATTATTTCAGAAACCATTGAGATCCCCACCCCTAAACCATATATACTTTTGTTCCTTATGATAAGATGGACTCAGTGACACCAACCATGGGGTCCCCCAGGATGTGCCGGGGCCATGCCCCACTTCCTCCACTTCATAAAAGGCCCAATATCCCAGTAACTTAACAAACCCCCCCCCTAAACCATATATATTCTCGTTCCTTATGATAAGTCGCATTGTGACACCAACTTGGGAGTCCCCCGGGATGTGCGGGGGCCATGCCCAACCCCCTTCACTTCATAAAAGGCTAAATTTTCCAGAAACCTTACAGATCCCCACCCCAAAACCATATATATTCTTGTTCCTTATGATAAGACACGTTCAGTGACACCAACCTAGGGGTCACCCAGGGTGTGCCCGGACCACACTCCACCCCTCGACTTCACAAAATCTCATATATCTGAGAAACTGTTCAGAGCCCACCCCTTAACCATATATGTTCTTGTTCCATATGATAAGACGCAAACAGTGACACTAGCATGGGGGTCCCCCCGGGGTGCCATGGGCCATGCCCCACCCCTTTACTTCATTAAAATCCATATATCTCAGAAACCGTTCAGATCCCCACCCCTAAACCATATATATTCTTGTTCCTGATGATAAGACTCCACTTAATAATAGGCCATATATCTCAGAAACCATTCAAATCCTCATCCTATAATCGCATTGTTCATTGTTAATAGACACATTCAGTCAACCCTGTCTTGGGGGTCAGCAGGGGCCATTTCTCTCCCTTCCACTTCATAAAAGGGCATCATATCTCAGCAACCGTTCAGATCCCCACCATTTAACCATATATATTCTTGCTCTTTATGATAAGATATATTCAGTGACAAAAATCTTTGGCTTTTCTGGGATCTGCCATGCCCGAATCCCTCCATTGCTTAAAAGGCCTTACGTCTCAGGAACCATACATATCCCCACCGCTAAACCATATATGGCTCTGTTCCTTTTTATAAGACCCATTTAGTGACACCAATCAGGGCTTCATTGGGCAGTGCCCACCAGAGCCCTGTTTATGAAATTTGGCTCTTTGGTTTGTTTGCTATGGCAAGTTAAGAGTTTCCATTGACTTAAAATGGGGAAACTTGAAAAATGACATGCCTCTCAAGAGATTTTGTCAAAACTTTCATAGAAATATTCCTTTAATATGTTCTTTTTGGCCTATTGCCACAGATGGGAAATTGTCAATTGTCATCTGTTGTCTTCAAGCGACATCAGACCTCTGAAGCCACTAGTCTGATTGGGTCGAAATTTATCTGTAGCAGCCTTGGGAGCAGGGCTTCCATGGTTAATTAAAATACATTGCTGCCAGTTGGCAGTGCCCCCCCCCCCCCCCCCCCCCTGAGCTCTGGTGAGCATTGTGGCCCATGGGCCTCTTGTTTTTTAGTTAATTTAATAATTTATTATATTTAAGTTTTGTTTCCTTGTGCGGATCTGTTTCTAAAACTTCATAGTACCCCCTGTCATTGAGTGTATTTTCTACCATTTCCTTGTACAGTTCCCTATCCATAATAACCGTGACGCCTTTGTCGGCTTCTTTTATTATAATGGAATGATCATTTTGTAGAGATTATATTGCCTTTGATTCTAGCCTCATAATATTGAGTTTGGAAATGGCATTTGGCGGAGTTCTTTGGCTCATACGAGGGGAGTTCAATTAATTCGTAGAACTCGGTATATATCTATACAATTAAAGATTTTTTTTTCAATTTTGTGTAAAGTAAACCTTTGTCAGTTGAATGATAACAGCCATTCAGTCAACACGTACATTTTTTCTCTTACATTTCGTTTGGAAACCTATACCCATATTCAAAAAATGGAAATTCAGACTATTGAGGTCAGAGCAGTCATAAAGTTCCTCACTATGGAGGATGCAAAGGCCAAAGAAATCCTTCGGCGCATGATTGATGTGTATGGTGATAGTAGACCGTGACAAAGTGGTCTGCAGAATTTTAAAGTGGGGAAGACACCTTAGAACATTGCCCAAAACAGGTCGCCCTGCTGATGTCATCAGACAGCGGTTCATCGACCGTGTTGAGAGCCCTATGCTAGACAATCGCCGAATCAAAGTTGCCGAACTTGCTTCAGAATGTGATATTTCTGATGAAAGTGTTTAAACCATAATCCATAAACATTTAGGCATGTAAACAGTATCTGCCATGTGGGTACCCAGAAACCTGAACATGCAAGATCGTCAGCAAAGGATGGAGTCAAGTCAAGAACTTCTAAAAGTGTACAATGCCAATCAAGAAAGCTTTCACACTCGTCTTGTAACAGGAGATGAAACTTGGCTTCACCACTGGGACCCTGATACTAAAAAAGAGTCCATGCAATGGAAGCGGCCTGGCTCAAACCCACCTAAGAAATTTCTTACCCAACCATCAGCCGGGTGGCCACGTTGTTTTCGGACTCCAAATGGATTATATTGATAGATTACTAGCCTGCTGGTACTTCAGTTACAGGAGAATACTATGCCAATGTCATTAAACAATTAAGGGTTGCTATTAAAGAAACACGAAGAGGAAAGCTAGCTGCTGATGTCCTTCTTTTGCATGATAATGCCCTTGTGCACAGGTCCAGATTTGCACAATCGGCTATTCGTGCGTGTAAGTTCGAGCAATTAAATCACCCTCCATACAGTCCAAACCTGGCCCCAAGTGATTATCATCTGTTTCGGAATTTGAAGTCCCACATGCGTGGAACGAGATTTCGAGACGATGATAAACTCATGGCAGCTACAGAGGCTTGGTTTGAGGATCAAATTGACGACTTTTATTTCAAAAGCATAGACTGCTTAAAAAAAGTGGACAAAAAGCATTGAAGTAAAGGGGGATCATTTTGAAAAAATAATGTTGAAACCATCTTCCAATCCGTGAGTTAAACCCGAGTTATACGAACTTATTGAACTCCCCTCGTGTGTATATGAAAACTTAAAAATCGTCTCCTTCAGAACCATTGGGCCGATTTCTTGAAACTTCGCATGCACCTTCAGGTGCCCGAGTACTACAATTGACCATTGACGTAGTGACAAGGTGAGCTTTTTTGTCCGTTGTTCGTGCATCCGTGCGTGCGTGCGTCGGTAAACATTTCTTCGAACGAAATCTCCTCCTAAACAATTAATAGGATTTTGACTAAACCTCACAGGAATGATCCTTAGCTGGTTCCCTTTTAGAGTTTTTCAGATGGTTCCGGCTCGTTGCACATCTAGGTCACAGGAGCCAAAATAGATTTTTTTTCACTGAAAACTTACGGCGAGGATTGTGGCCACATAAAATCGATTTAAGACCCCCCCCCGCCCCCCGCCCCAAGTGGAAATATTTCCACTGACCGTTCCCAGGCGGTTCTTCTGTAGCGATTAATTTATGTTGCTATTCGTTACTTACTGTGTGTATCACTTGTCTTTTTATTTTGGATGGCCATATGGCTATTTTGTGGGAAAGTAACTGTCCTTATGGCCTTCCTTTGTTTAGGTATCCATTATGGTCTGGTCGCTTAATGTTTGTGTTTCTTTCCCTTTGGTGTCTTTGATGGTTGGAGTAAGTTAATTGTATCGATTCCCGATCTTTGTTTAACTTCTACTTTACAAAAATATTCTTCTCTGACACAGCAAGGCCAGGCTTTTGATATTTGGTTTGAAGCATCATCTAGTGGACCTCTACCAAGATTGTTCAAATTAAAGCCCTGGAGTCAAAAATGCCCCTGCCCCAGGGTCCTTTGGTTTAACATACTTACATATCCCTTCTGGAACATATTTACTACCGATTTCAATATCCATTAGACTTTCAGTCAAATGTAGCAGATCAAATGGGTTCATTCTGTTGTATTTTCAGAGGACAGTGCACCAGAAAGATACATCCAAATTTCACCAAACTTTTTCTACTCCAGACTTGTCATAGGTGATTGACGTGTGATAGATAATCCCCTATTGGACATGCTTATTACCGAGAGTGAAAATTGTATCTGATTGGATACCGGCACACTTGTTGTATCACAATTTGCCTAATACTTTTCTTTCCTTGTCAGTTTGTGACATCATCATCTTAATTTCAAAGGATGCAGCAACAGCTTTGAAATTGGTTGGGTTTAGAAAGTTATTGAGTATCATGTCCACTATAAACTCTAATGAATATTGAAATCGGTAGTATATAGGGAAAATCTTAAAAAAAAGTTTCTCTGAAACTACGAAGCTCAGGTTTTGATATTTGATATGAAACTTCATCTAGTGGACCTCTAACAAGATTATTCAAATTATAGCCCCGGAACCAAAAATGCCCCCGCCCGAGGGCCCCTTGTTTTTACATAGACTTATATAGGGAAAATCTTTAAAAATCTTCTTATCTGAAACCGCAATGTCCAGGTCTTTGATATTTGGTGTGAAGCTTCATCTGGTGGATTTCTATCAAGATTGTTCAAATTTGTTCCGGGTCGTTTCGCCCGTGGGTCGTTTCGCCGGGTCGTTTCGCCCTGAGTCGTTTCGCCCTGATTTTGGGGGTGGGTCGTTTCGCCCTTACCTGGTGTGTCATTTCGCCCGTGAGTCGTTTCGCCCGTGGGTCGTTTCGCCCGTGGGTCGTTTCGCCGCAATTATATTTAAAGGGAGTGACAAACGGAACTGATGAGTATATGGACAGATGGATGAATAAGTAAATAAATAAATGGGTGAATGGAGTTGTGTGTTGGTTGGACGGACGTACGGATGAACGAGCGACCACCCACATTCCATGGCTACAGCAGAAATTGCAGACTATGGATACTACCCACAAAACACACAACGAACATGCAACACATTGTTTTACATATTTCCACCTCAAAATATACAGACCGTTGGTTATCGTTAGAACCGCTTCGCCGAGGCGTTTGTAACGAGCACCCGAGCAAAAATATGAAAAATATAAGAATCTTTGATCAGAACAATTTTGATTTTTTTTTAATTGCTGGTACAATTTTCCAGTATTTGAATAAGCATGTTTTCGTAAAGCAAACTATCAAACAGACCAGTACGATTACACAGCCGTGCGACATAGTGCATGTTTTCACATCTCTAAAATAACTACTTTTATTATGAAAATCTGTGGTATTTTTTCTTATCTATACTGCAAACATAGGTTGAGGCGGTTCTGACGAGTACCCACAACCTTTGTCTCGTAGCAGAAATAACAAAAATAATGTATTCCCCAGTTTTCTTCATATAAGGTGGGGTTTAGGGGTTGTTCATTCCATGTTCATGTGATACTATGATCTCAATGTTATGCTTTGTTAAATATTTTTATAATGTAAAATATGTGTTTTGTTATGCATAAAATTATGGGGAAAAGAAAGTATAAAACGTTTTGTTACTATTCCTACCAACATTTTACACATGGCACTTAAGGTGTAATATTGATTATTACTCTTTAAGTGACGTTTTTGTAAACTTTTATTTAGACAACACTGTTTAAAAATATTTTGTTTGTTTGAATTGAGGTTTAACGTCCCCGTCAACACAATTAACGTAATAATGTCACCAGTTATATCACGCCGCTATTTGTGCAGAAAGAACAACTGATTAGTAAATAAAACACCATATTAGCAAGTTTATGCAATAACGTCCCCTCTAAACCAAACTTTATACAGTGAAAAATGGGTTTTCGCATATACTTTATTTCTCTTATTTCTGATTCTAGAACATAGACAATTAGACGGTTCTAATCCAAAATCTATGTTTTGAGCAGAAAGAAAAATATGCCACATTTTTAAATATAAACAGTCATTTTCACACAGCCATAAATCCCATTTTATTGCAAAGACTTGTTAACCTTATGTGAGCTAGAATATCTTTCTCAAAATTGTGGTAGCTCAGTTGCTCAAACCTGACCTAGAAGCCGTCAGTAGGTCGTCCAGCTGCGCTGCACCACACGAGGGCAAACTGGCCCCGATAGCTCAGTTCGTAGAGTGTCCGCTCCGGGGAACGGGAGGTATCGGGTTCGATCCCGGCCGCGACATACCAAAGTCGTTAAAAATGGTACTAGCTGCTCCTCGCTTTACGGGGTAGAGCTAGGACTGGTCGATCAAGTGTCAGGATAATGTGACTGGGTGTTGTATCATGTAATGTGTCTGGGACATGATACTTCAGTGAGGCAGCACTATAAACGTGATCATTGAGCTCCCTGTCGCAACCAGACACCGTCGTGATATGACTGAAAAATTGCTGAAAGCGACGTTAAACCGAATTCACACACACACTACACACGAGGGCACAACCATGTTTTCCGGAACTCCCAATACCCCCAACAATCCCTTTATATACCAAACAAACATAACCTCAGTCAATAGGGCTTGAAAAAAATAAAGGCGAAACGACCCAAATAATCATGGCGAAACGACCCACGGGCGAAACGACCCAGGGCGAAACGACCCAGGGCGAAACGACCCACGGGCGAAACGACTCATTGGCGAAACGACTCACGTTCGAAACGACCCGAAACCGTTCAAATTAGAGCCCTGAGGCCAACAAAATGCCCCGCCCTGGAGACCTTAGGTTTTACATAGACTTTTGAAGGGAAAATCTAAAAAAAATATTTGGTATGAAGCTTCATCTAGTGTATCTCTATCAAAATTGTTCAAATTATAGCCCTATGGCCAAAAATGTCCTTGCCTCAGGGCCCTTTGGTTTTGCATAGACTTATATAGGGAACGATCTTTAAAAATCTTCTATGAAACCGCAAGGCCCAGGTCTTTGATATTTGATGTGATGCTACATGTAGTGGACCTCTATCAAGATTGTTCAAATTATAGCCCTGTTTTTTACATAGATTTATATAGGGAAAATCTGTAACAATCTTCTTCTCTAAAACCAGAAGGCTCAGGTCTTTGATATTTGTTCTTAAGCTTCATCTATTGGACTTCCATCAAAATTGTTCAAATTATAACCCAGGGGCCGAAAATCTTTACAATTTTTTGTCTGAAACCAGAAGGCACAGTTCTTTGATATATGGTAAGAAGCTTTGTCTAGTGGACCTCGACCAAGATTGTTCAAATTATAGCCCTTGGGCTAAAAATGGCTCCGCGCCGGGGCCCACTGATTTGACATAGACTTTAAAGATCTTCTTGCATGGAACCGGAAGGCTCAGATCTTTAATATTTGGTATGTAGCCTCTAACATGCTTGTTCTAATATAGCCCTAGGGCCTAAATTGGCCCCTCCCCAGGACCCACTGGTTTTACATAGACATGTATAGTGAAAAAATTTAAAAATCTTCTTGTCTGTATTCGAAAGACCTACATATAAGGTATTTGGTATGAAGCTTTGTCTAGTAGACCTCTACCAAGATTGTTCAAGTTCAAGTTATTTGGCCTTTGGGCCAAAACTGGACCCATCCCATGCCCACTGAATTTACGAAGACTTTGGGTGTTTGTGTCGCTTATATTATTTTATTTTGGATAGCCTATTGGTCATTTTGTGGGAAAGTAACTGTCCTTTTGGCTTTCCGCTGTTGGTCTTTCCGATGGAGTATGTTACTTCATGTTTATGTTTCTTTCCCTTTGGTTTCTCTGATGGGAGCTGTGGGTTAATTGTATCGATTCCTGATCATTACCTCTATTTCTATTTTTATATAGGGAAAACCTTAAGGCCAAGGTCTATGATATTTGGTATGAAGCGTCATCTAGTGGACCTATAACAAAATTGATAAGCCCTTGGGCCCACTTGTTTTACATAGACTTGTATCGGTAAAACCTTTGAAAATCATCTTGTCTGAAACTAGAAGGCCAAGGTCTTTGATATTTGGTATGAAGCTTCGTCTTGTGGATTTCTACCAAGATGATTCAAATTATAGCACTTAGGCCAAAAATGCCCCCGCCCCGGGGCTCTTTGGTTTTACATTGACTAAGATAGGAAAATTTTAAAAAAATCTTCTTCTCTGAAACCACAAGGCCCAGGCCTTTGATATTTGGTGGGAAGCTTCATCTAGTGGACCTCTATCAAGAATGTTCTAATTATAGCCCTGGAGTTAAAAAGTCCCCGCCCCGAGGCTCTTTGGTTTTACATAGACTTTTATAGGGAAAATCTTTAAAAACTTTTTTCTCTGAAACCAGAAGGATCAGGTCTTTGCTATTTGATATGAAGCTTCGTCTATCTGACCTCTATCACGATTGTTCAGATTATAACCCGGGGGCCAAAAATGCGCCCTCCCGGGGGCCGACTGGTTCTACATAGACTTATATAGGGAAGGTCTTTATGAATCTTCTTGTCTGAAACCAGAAGGCTCAGGTTTTTATGCTCTCCGAAGAATTTCAGGGGAGCAAATACTCGCCGCTTCGTCCGTGCGTCCGTCCCGCTATTGTCCATGCGAATTCTTAGAAACTACTGGTTGGATTTCAATGAAACTTCATGGGAATATTAAGTGTCGAAGGTGGATGCGCATATCACCTGTGTATTTTGGTTCGATGATTTTTTCAACAGTTATGGCCATTTGATGAATTCTGTATGAATATATAGGGTACTGTTCGTGTCCACGCGAATTCTCAGCAACTACTTGCAGAAATTCAAAGAAACTTCAATGGAATCTTAAGTAGCAATAGGGGATGCGCATATTATCCGTGCCATCAGGTAAGATGATTTGACAAGAGTTATGGTACTTTGTTTAAAGCTGAAGTGTAAGGTCACTGTGGCTATTTTTAGAAAAACATTGTCATCAATCTGGTGCCTACATTTATTGATGGATTTTAATATAACTTCACGCAAATATTGGGTATAATAATATCTTCAGCATGTTCGACTTTCAGGGTTCTGGGCTCAATGTCAAGGTCACTGTGGCTATTTTTAGAAAAAACTTTGTTTTCGCTTTAGTGCCTACATTTATTGATGGATTTTAACATAATTTCACACAAATGTTGAGTATGATAATATCTCGAGCAAATTCAACTTTCAGGGTCCTGGGCTCAAGGATAAGGTCACTGCGGCTATTTTTAGAAAAAAAAAACTTTGTCATCGCTCTAGCGTCGTCATTTGCAGATGGATTTTAATATACGACTTCACACAAATGTTGGGTATAATAATATCTCGAGCAAGTATAACTCCCAGGATCCTGAGGTCAAGGTCAAGGTCACTGTGGTTATTTTTGGAAAAACACTTTGTCATCGCTCTAGTGCCTACATTTATTGACGGATTTTAATATAATTTGACACAAATGTTTGGTATGATAATATCTCGAGCAAGTTTGACTTTCAGAGTCTGGGCTCAAGGGACAAGGTCACTAGGGATATTTTGAGAAAAAAACTTTGTCATCGCTCTAGCGTCGTCATTTGCTGATAAATTTTGATATACGACTTCACACAAATGTTGGGTACAATAATATCTCGAGCAAGTTCGACTTTCAGGATCCTGGGCTCAAGGTAACGGTCACTGTGGCTATTTTTAGAAGAAAAAAAAACTTTGTCATAACTCTAGTGCCTACATTTATTGATGGATTTTAATATAATTTCACACAAATGTTGGGTACAATAATATCTCGAGCAAGTTCGACTTTCAGGATCCTGGGCTCAAGGTAACGGTCACTGTGGCTATTTTTAGAAGAAAAAAAAACTTTGTCATCACTCTAGTGCCTACATTTATTGATGGATTTTAATATAATTTCACACAAATGTAGGGTATGATAATATCTCGAGCGATTTTCACTTTCAGGGACCTGGGCTCAAGGTCAAGGTTATTGCAGCTTTTTTTTAGAAAAAAACTGTCATCGCTTAACGTCGTCATTTGCTGATGGATTTAAATATAACTTCACACAAATGTTGGGTATGATACTATACCGAGCAAGTTTGACTTTCAGGGTCCTGGGCTCAATGTCAAGATCACTAGTGTTATTTTTTGCTCACATGTCACGTAGTGACAAGGTGAGCTTTTGGGATCACTTTTTGTCCGTCGTGCGTGCGTGCGGGCGTCCGTCCGTCCGTAAACTTTTTCTTCAAATGACATCTCCTGCTAAACCACTGATCGGATTTTGACCAAACTTCACAGGAATGATCCTTAGGTGGTCCCCTTTCAAAGTTGTTCAAATGGTTCCTGTCCGTTGTACATATAGGTCACAGCAGCCAAAAATAGATTTTTTTTCACCGAAAACTTAAAAAATCTTCTTCTCTGAAACCGCAAGGCCCAGGACATTGATATTTGGTATGAAGCTTCATCTAGTGGACCCCTACCAAGATTGTTCAAATTACAGTGCTGGGGCTAAAAATGCCCCTGCACCGGGGAGAATCTTTAAAACTTCTTCTCTGAAACAGCAAGGCCCAGGTCTTTGATATTTGGTATGAAACTTCATCTAGTGGACCCCTACCAAGATTGTTCAAATTACAGTGCTGGGGCTAAAAATGCCCCTGCACCGGGGCCCTTTGGTTTAACATGGGCTTATATAGGGAAAATCTTTAAAAATCTTCTTCTCTGAAACCAAAAGCCGTGTGGCGGCTGTAAAAGGTCTCCCCGTACATGCATTTAATGCTCTTATTTTTCCAATCCTCAGGGATTGCTTATGCAATTGCTTTTCACTGTTCCATCAATTGACATCCTTTAGATACCTGTTGAAGGTCATTATTAAACCAATGTTCGTTCCTCGTTGTATAACAACTGCTTGTTTGACATCCCTGTACTTTAAGTAGACTAGGATGTTTTGTGGGCTTTTGTTGTACCGACCGTCTATTCGAAGGAATCTTCTTCAGTTATTTTATTTATTTAATAACCGGTATGAACATCGCTTTAGTTTTGACGGTATCACAACCTTACTAACCAAAATGAGTATTACAAATACATTTAAAATATCAATTTCACCCCTTAGGTTACACTCTGCTTCTTCTGTACGGATTCCCCATTCTATTAAGAACTTTAATACTATGTTGCCTTCGGTATTGGTTAGACCCTTAAATTTGTCTTATGTAACTTCAGTTTATCTCAAAGGAGCAGGCAATACCAATGTTTTTGGGAGTAGTCTTCGTGTAAGACTATCTCCTCTCAAATCACCCATCCTTCGAAAATATACTAATCCGTGGAAAAGAAGTGGAATGTATCCTAGTATTTCTAAGTGCAATGCCAAGAGGTGCAGATGTTGTTCGCATTTAAGCACTGCGTCTACCGTTACTTCATCTGTAAACGGTAGACGCTTCTCTGTAGTTAACATGTCTGATTTGACATGACAGTCTACAGATTTAATTTATCTAATTACTTGACGTGCTGCAACTGTAATATGCAGTACGTCGGTCAAACTAACCGCATGCTTAAAACTAGATTGAACGAGCATTATCGTAGAATGAGTAAGCCTAAGAAAACTGACACTTTCTTGTACCGTCACTTTCGACGTACAGGTCATTCTGTAAATAACATTATTATACAACCAGTGGAAAAACTTTATTACGATGCAAATTCTACATCTAGATTCAAAATAATCAAAAGACATGAAGCTGAACTGAAATGGATTAAATTTTTACAGACCCCTTTTCCACTGGGATTTAATGACAACATTTATCATGAGGGTAATATTTCCAGAATGCCGGACTTTGATATTTTCTCACTCCTGGAATGTCGAAAACGCAGAACTAGATCTCACGGCACCAGGAAAAATGGTAACTTTAAACGTAAATCACGTGCGTTTAAACGAAACAATACTAGACTGAAGTGACTGTCAATTATATTATTAAATCATGGACGCCACTCTATGCTTTCATTTTTAAGTTCATTACCCGTTTCTGTTTTACGTCTTCTGGACACCGAGGCGAATAAATTCTACGATAGTTCTCATCAGTTATATGATGCGGCTCTCTTAACTAGAGGCTATACTCAGCATACTCTCCGTCCTTACATTGATTCTGAAATTAATCATAAACGTCATTTCTTCAAACTATCCTTCATTAATAAGGGTATGGATTTTATAGATTTGCCCAATATCTTCCGTGAGAGATCGGTGCTTTCTTCCATTCCTGCTTATTTTCAAAATACTGAAACACCTATAATTTGCTATAAATATAACAAACCTGTTAGGTCTATCATTTTTAATTTCAATAAACTTGTTTCAGATCTTGATATTGATACTAATACTCCTGATTCATGTGATTGTAAAAACTCGAAGTATTGCTATCCTGCTGCTGGTCATGTAATTACTGGCAATTTGAAAATTATTCCTGATTCTAGGATAAGGAATATAATTTCTAAAGGACCGAAATATCGGTTTCCTTCTAAAATTGATTTCAGTAAATGTAGAGATGAAATCGCTGCTTCCTTGAATGAATTCGGTAATCGATGGTGTAAGCGAGAGTATGTTGAGTGTAAAGCCCTAAAGGACTGGAAACTTAGCATTTTAAGACTAGTGAATAAACGCATTTCTTTCTATTCTCAAAATACTAACTTATTACCTCCTAAGCCCAATACGTCTTTACGTCATCTTAAACTAGGTATTCAAGAATTTCATAAGAAGTTTGTTTTGGCCCCTGCAGACAAGGCCGCTAACAACGTCGTCGTTGTGTGACGGCTCCACTATGATAACACGCTTAAGCAGGAGCTTGGTGGTACTAAGGCCTATGAACTTCAGCCTTTGGCTGAAGAGAGAGCTATAGTAGATAAACATGTTTGTCTTTCAGCCACCAAGTTTGCTGTGTGTGTTAACGAAGGCCAAGACAAGCTTCCTACGCTTTACTGGTTACCAAAACTTCATAAAAAACCTTACAAAGCACGGTTTATTGCAAATTCTAGTTCTTGCACTACCACTGAACTTTCTAAATTATTAACTTCCTGTCTTACTGCTATTAAAACGCATGTAATTAAATATTGTGATAAAGTCTTTGAAAGATCAGGAAGAAATCTGTTTTGGTCTATAAAAAATTCGCTGAGGTTTTAAATAAATTGAAATCTAGACAGTTTCGTGCTTCTAGTCTGTCTACCTACGATTTTTCCACTCTTTACACTACACTTCCTCATAATCTTATAAAAGAAAAGCTTAATGATTTAATTGAATGGGCTTTTCACAGAGAAGATTCTCTCTATCTTGCATGTAATGTCAGAAATGCATTTTTCACTTCTAAAGAGCATAAGAATTATACACTTTGGTCATGTCAGAAAGTGTGTGATGCCCTCACCTTTCTACTTGACACTATTTATATTAGATTCGGTACTAAGTTTAGACAAATTGTGGGTATTCCGATGGGTACTAATTGCGCTACTCTTGTGGCTGATCTGTTCTTGTATTGTTATGAAAGAGACTTCATTTTGTCGCTTTCCATTGATAACCAATCTGAAATTATTGAAGCTTTTAGCTCTACTTCTAGATATTTAGATGATTTATTAAATATTGATAATACCTATTTTGATGGTTTGATCAGTCAGATTTATCCCCTAGAACTTCAGTTAAATAAAGCAAATTCTTCTGATACCGAGGCCCCGTTTTTGGATTTACATCTATCTATTGTAGATGGATTTGTTTCGTGCAAAATTTATGATAAACGCGATGACTTTGATTTTGAGATTGTAAATTTTCCTTTTTTGGATGGTGATGTTCCTCGTGCGCCATCCTATGGCGTTTATATTTCGCAATTAATTCGATTTGCTAGAGTGTGTAGTCATGTAACTGACTTCAACACTCGTAATAAATTATTAACGGCTAAACTCCTTTATCAGGGTTATCGGTACCATAAACTACGCAAAGCCTTTTCAAAATTTTATAGGCGCCATTCTGATTTAATTTCAAAATTCAATATTGGACTTAAATCTCTTCTGCAACAAGGTCTATCGGAACCCGAATTTTATGGTGACTTAGTATATAAATTCAGAAAAATATATAACAGCAATGACTTCAGCACCCAATTTCGTAAAATCATTCTTCGATATAAAAAGATTGGGTACAACATGGATATTATACGACAGACTGCATGCATGGTAGTTAACCCAATCACGGTTGGCAACTTTGCTTCCCTCTTTAATTGCACGCCGGTTGGTCAGGCCTCAGATTCTATGACGGCTCCAACGTAAAGGCTTATTGAAAATTAGAGATAATGTTGGTTGGTGCCTGATGCTCTGTCTCTGGTCGGGCTCATCGGAGTCTAACTGTTGGTTTTCTTTTGCTCCAGCATTTCAGTGGTTTCTTGCTGTCGAGTCCTCACCGTTGTCTCACCTCTGTGGTTCTTTGATTTCTGTGTTCACGGAGATGTTGCACTGATGAGTTAGGAGGCCTTCATGCGGACTGAACAAATTATTTGTCTAAATCGCGACGGAAGTAAGGGCGAGGATTGTGGCCACGTTAAAACGATTTAAGCCCCCCCCCCCCCCCCCCCAGTGGTAATCTTCCACTGACCGTTCCAAGGCGGCTCTTCTGTGGCGATTTATTTATGTTGTTGTTTGTTACTTACTGTGTGTATCACTTGTGTCTTTTAATTTTGGATGGCCATATGGCCATTTTGTGGGAAAGCAACTGTCCATATGGCCTTCCTTTGTTTAGGTTTCCATTATGGTCTGGTCGCTTAATGTTTGTATTTCTTTCCCTTTGGTGTCTTTTATGGATGGAGTAAGTTAATTGTATCAATTCCTGATCTTTGTTTTACTTCTACTTAGGTCTTTGATATTTGTTATGAAACTTCAGCTAGTGGACCTCTACCAAGATTGTTCAAATTATAGCCCTTGGGCCAAAAATGTCCCCGCTCCGGGGCCCTTTGGTTTTACATAGACTTATAAAGGGAAAATCTTGTTTCACATAGACTTCTATATGCAGGGTAAACCTTTAAAATCTTCTTTTCTGAAACGACAAAGCCCAGGTCTTTCATTTTCGATATGAAGCTTCATCTTGTGGACCTCTACCAAGATTGTTCAAATTATAGCCCTGGGGCCAAAATTGACCCTGCCCGGGGCCAACTTGTTATACATTGGATCAGGTTAGTGTAACAGGGCCCTCTGGGCCCTCTTGTTAGAAAAACTTTGTCATCGCTCTAGCGTCGTCATTTGCTGATGGATTTCAATATAAATTCACACAAATGTTGGGTATGATAATATCTCGAGGAGCAGATTTGACTTTCAGGGTCCTGGGCTCAAGGTCAAGGTCACTGCGGCTATTTTAGAACAACTTTTTCATCGCTCTAGAGTCTACATTTGCTGATGGATTTTAATATAACTCCACACATTTTGTTTGAAAATGTAGACATGACTAAACAAACACCGACAGGTTTTGTTATAATCCATTTTGAAGTACACTGAGTATACACAGTATATCGCTCTTTAATTAGGATAATGTATTGCATCTTCTGGGAGCATCCATCGGTTTCACCGATATTATTGTTGATATACAGTATGAAAGTTTGTCGGTTGACCTCGACAAAGATTGTTCAAGCCCTGGGGCCCTAAATGGCTCTGCAGGGGGCCCACTGGTTTTACACAAATTTTATACAGGGAAATCCTTTTAAAATCTTCTTGCCTGAAACCAGACGGCTCAGATCTTGGATATTTGGTTTGAAGCTTCATCTTGTTGGCCTCTAACAAGATTGTCATGGCCCCTCCCCGGGGGTCTTATATAGTGAAAACCTTTAAAAATCTCCTTGTCTGAAATCACAAGGCCTAGGTCTTTCATATTTGGTATGAAACTTTGTCTAGTAGACCTCTACCATTGTTCAATTTTTAGCCTTGGGGCGAAAAATTGGCCCATCCGGTGCCCACTGGTTTTAGACTTGTATATGGAAAACCTTTGAAAATGTGCTTGTCTGAAATCAGAAGGTCAATGTCTTTGATATTTGGTATGTAGCTTCATCTAGTGGACCTCTACCAAAACTGTTAAATTATAGCCCTGTGGCCAAAATGGGTCCATCTCTTGTCCCACTTGTTTTACACAGACTTTTACAGGGAAAACCCTTTGAAAACCTTCTTGTTGAAACCAGAATGCAAAGCTATTGCATATTTGGCATGAAGTTTCGTCTTATGGATTTCTACCAAGATATTGTCAAAAAAAAGGCCGCGCTCCAGGGACCATTGGTTTTTCTGCCATCAAAAAACATGTGATTAAATATTCAACAGTCTTTGAAACATCAGGTAGAAATTCTTCTGATACCGAGGCCCCGTTTTTTTTGATTTACATCTATCTATTGTAGATGGTTTTGCTTCTTGCAATAGTTATGATAAACGTGATGATTTTGATTTTGAGATTGTAACTGTCCCTTTCTTGGATGGTGCTGTTCCTTGTGCGCCATCCTATGGCATTTATATTTCGCAATAAATTCGATTTGCCAGCGTGTGAAGTCATGTAACTGACTTCAACACTCGTAATAAACTGTTAATGCTAAACTTCTTAATCAGGGTTATTGGCATCATAAACTACGCAATGCCTTTTCAAAATTGTATAGACATCATTCTGTTTTAAGTATCTTCCGGGACAATGGTTATTTCATCCATTCCTGATTATTTTCGAAATACTGAAACACCCATAATTTGCTATAAATACAATAAACCTGTTAGATCTATCATTTTTAATTTCAGTAAACTTGTTTCTGATCCTGATATTGACACTAACACTCCTGATACCTGTGATTGTAAAAATTCGGTGTATTGCTATCCTGCTTCTGGTCATATTATTACTGACAATTTAAACATTATTCATGATTCTAGGATACGTAATATAATTTCTAAAGGACCGAAATATCGATTTCCGTCTAAAATTGATTTCAATAAAAGGAGAAATGAAATCGATGCTTCCTTAAATGAATTTGGCAATCGATGGTGTAATCGAGAGTATGTTGAGCATCAAGCTCTTAAAGAATGGAAACTTAGCATTCTGAAATTAGTGAACAAATACATTTCTTTTTATCCTCATAATACGAACTTATTACCGCCTAAACCTTAGACGTCTTTACCTCACCTTAAACTAGGTTTTCATTAGTTTCATAAGAAGTTTGTTTTGGCTCCAGTAGATAAGGCCGCTAACAATGTGGTCGTTGTTTGACGGCTTCACTATGTTAACACACTTCAGCAAGAACTTGGTGTTACTAAGGCATATGAACTCCAGCCTTTAGCTGTAGAGAGGTCTTTAGTTGATGACCAAACTTGTCATTAAGCCACCAAGTTTGCTGTCTGTGTTACAGAAGGCCAAGACAAGTTTCCTACGTTATATTGGTAAAGTAAACTTCATAAAAGACCATACAAAGCACGGTTTATTGCAAATTCAAGCTCTTGTACCACCACTGAACTCTCCAAATTATTAACTTCATGTTTTACTGCCATCGAAAAACAAGTGATAAAATATTGCGACAAAGTCTTCGAAAGATGAGGAAGAAATCTGTTTTGGTCTGTAAAAAATTCTAATGAAGTTTTAAATAATTTGAAATCCAGTCATTTCCGTGCTTCAAGTCTGTATTGGTGATGCCGGACAGTGATCCCGAGGGACGGATTGTTCCATCCACCCCACACTCCATTTTAGGATTCTTTTTCTTGCATACCTTCCATTTCTGAATTTTAATACTGCAGTCACTTCGGATGCCGACGTCCGCCATATTGGAATGCCACTACAGTGATGTTTTGTAACGTCACGTAAAGTGCTGTGACGTTAACCTTAACGCCGGCGCATATGAGGTCGTATTCAACCAGTGCATTTAACAAACAGGCGAGAATAGCCGATTTTAAGTAAGAACATCAGGGTTAGAACAAAATTTCTAGCACGCCAGATAAGGATATGCATAGTAGTTGCTTTGGACAGAAATTCTGTTCTAATCCTGGTGTTATTACCCAAAATCGAAGATTTTCGCGTGTTTGATAAATGCACTGGTTGAATACGGCCTCACATGTGCCGTCGTTGTGGCTGATGACACAGCACGTTATTTGACGTCATTAAACAGCACGGTCGTGTCATCACAGTATGGCGGATGCTGTCAACCAAAGTAACTGCAGTATTAAAACTATATGCTCAGAAATTTGTGTAATGCAAGAAACAAATATCCTACATGTGCGTGAGGGGTGGATAGAAAAATCCGTCCCTCGGGATCACTGTCCGGCATCACTCAGGAAACCTTGTGAAGCTAGAGAGGGATACTTGGGATGGATGAAACCTCGTGATGCCAGAGTGATATTCGGGACGGATTTTTCCATCCATCCCTCACACCCATGTGAGATTCTTATTATTTTATCACAAGCTAACACTATAGATGTCCTTATCTGGTGTGCAAGAATGAATGTTCATAGTCCCTAATATGTTCGAAACATTGACACTGGACTGTATATGCATGCCTTCATAAGCAGGGTTCTCAGTGGCCTAGTGGGTAAGAGCGCTAGCGTATATTAGGTATCTCGACGCTGTGATTCGGGCCTCTGAGATTGCTGTTTTCAGGCTCCGTAGGTTTCCCGAATAACTTTTTATTTTGTAAACCATATGTATGGTTTGGCTACAGCACCCAAAATGTCAAACAGCCTCAAAATGTAGTCTCAAAACAGGTGGTTTAACAACTAATAATTAAACGTCAACTTGAATGTCAATTTCATTATGTGATTCATATATTACAAATGATAACAGCTCGGTGCGAGCCGGACCGTCCGTCCATGCTTAAAAACCTTATTGGTTTCATTGGGCGGCAGGGCTTGAGACGTCATTTCATCTCAATGTCGGGTAAAAGTCCCGCAAAATTGGAAGCAACGTCTTCCAAATGACCTTTACAGTGTTGACGGGGACTTTAAACCTCAAACCAAACAAACAAAGTTCGGTGTTTTGACACTTTTTTCGGCAGCTAATCCAAAACGAACAACACCACGAACTAAGTAATAAATAGATCTTACATGAGTGTTCATGTATTATTGGATTTATTAAACGAGTTGAGGAAAAGGGATAAAATGCGAGGCTTTGCCGAACATTTTATCCCTTTTCGTCAGCTTGTTTAATAAATTGTTGACATCGAGGAGCTTACATGAGTGTTCATGTATTATTGAATTTAGTAAACGAGTTGAGGAAAAGGGATAAAATGCGCGGCTTTGCCGAGCATTTAATCCCTTTTCCCCAACGAGTTTATAAATTCAATAATACATGAGCACGAATGCAAGATTCTTTGTATCATATGACATTTAAAACGTATTTTATTCTCGATTGTTTACAAATATATCAATATTCCGCCATTACTTAACGCGACGTCGTCAAGGACGTCGTACATGTAACGTTACCGGACGTGTTTAGCTAATTTGCATATTTAACCCACTAGTGGATTATCGAAAATATTACATGGCATTATTGCACTCTCAGACGCGACGTCATACGATAATATTGTTTACACAATTCAGCCAGACATTAATAGCTGACTGATGTGTACAATGTTTTCTTCATGAACGCCTAGCGAGGTGTGCGTTTATCTTTAGTGCCTGTGTCTTTACATCTTGATGAAAATAAGGAATAATTCTGCAAGATGTGGATCGTGTTTTTACTGCAGCACTGGACTTACTCACCATTTGAAATACACTGAAATGCACACATTCACTGATAAATGGTGACATTGGAAAGAACATTAAAAAAATCAGAAGATTAAAGAACAATATAGTAAAACGTCGATGCCCGAAACACAGATGGTTCGTTTACCATGACTGGAATGAACTCGTTCTTCAGTCCCTACGGATTTTTTTCAACAGCTCAAGGTATCCTTATATACAAAATCATTTATTCTTATTTTTTAATTTTATTTTGTAAAGGTATGTTGTAAATGTTTTATTAGAATTGCATTAAAGATGCGATATTAACGAGTACACATAACAAACTTTATGTTGTAAACGATCCAAAACAATCAGGCCATGGGTGCTTCAATCACCAGGTAAGTACCCAATGCCAATAAATTATTGGCACTTAAGTGTCAGAAGTTGGGATTATATAAAATTACCACACCCAAAAACGTAATGTTTTTCATATGTTTCGTAATTTTGGTTCTCAAATATTTCAGGTATTGCTTGTCTATGGTACTATCGTAGAAGTAGACGTACAGGGAATTCAATTTTTAGCTATTCGTGTCAACCCAAGTAAACATGACAAATCGGCATCGAAGGGACTCTGTGGGATATTGGATGGCTTTCTCAATAACGACTTCCATGATAAACAAGGCAATGTGGTCTCACAGCAAGTTTTCATTAATGAATGGAGGTAAGCAGCCCATTAGGTAACAGGTCCATATAAATGTTATTTATACCCTTTACACCTCTATGTTATAGAGAAAAACGGTGTGTATTATCACGACACTAAAACCTACAAGCCCCACACCGAAGCAAGAAAATTACCCCAAACCTCCCGTCCAAGACACACAATGGAACGAAACAGCAACATAAAAAACCTCACCATAATTGAAACATCACAAGCTGAAAGCCAAACTGTCCAGCCAAACACACAGTTTCATTATAACAAAATGGCCAAACGGCTATCAAAAATGAAAAGATGTTAGCCATACATACATGCAAAGAAGAACAATAACAATAATCAACCACAACAGAAGCACCGCCTTATAACGGTCTGCAATATAAGAATCTCACATGGGTGTGAGGGGGCGGATGGAAAAATCCGTCCCACGGGTCACTGTCCGGCATCACGAGGCTTGCCGAGTTATGCCGGACAGTGATCTCGAGGGACGGGTTTTTCTATCCACCCCTCACACTCATAATGGATTCTATTTCTTGCATACCTTCAACTTTTTAGCGCGGATTTTTCAACCTGCAGTCACTTCGGTTACCGATGTCCGCCATATTGTGATAACACTACAGGAATGTTTAGTGACGACACGTAATTTGCTGTGACGTCAACCTTAACGACGGCCTATATGGGGTCGTATTTAACCAGTGCATTTATCAAACACGCGAGAATATTCGATTTTGGGAAAGACCACCAGGGTAAGAACAGAATATCTATCCCAAGCTAAAACTCTGGATTTCCTTATCTGGTGTGCAAAAATGGTTTTTGGTTGTTTGTATGGAGGACACGGGGTGGGGAGGGATTCTACGTGGCCACAATCCTCGCCTTTGGATCTGTCGCAGTTTAGACAAATATTTTTTTCCGCATGAAAAGCTTCCAATTCAACAGTGCAACATCTTCGAGAACATAAAATCAAACGAATACAGAGCAGAAACATCGATGGGTACTTAACAGTATGAAATAACTAAACTGCTGGAGCTAAAGAAAACCCAACAGTTGTCCTCGCGGACCCAAACAGTGACAGAACATCAGCCACCAACCAATATTAACTGCAAAATTTAAATTTGGTCTTTAAGCCGGAGGAATGATCCTTAGGTGGTCCCCTTTCAAAGTTGTGCAAGTGGTTTAAATGGACCTGGTCCATTGCACATCAAGGTCACAGGAACCAAAAATAGATTATTTTTTTTTAATAAAATTTTTGAAAGTCTCCTTTTTTCTGAAACTGCAAGTCCCAGGTCTTCGATCTTGGGTGTGTAGCTTCGTCAAGTGGACCTTTACCAAGATTGTTCAAAGTATAGCCCTGGGACCAAACATGCCACCACCCCGGGTCCCTTTGTTTTACATTGACTTACATAGGGAAAACCTTTAACAATTCTTTTTTAGCTCACCTGTCACGAAGTGACGAGGTGAGCTTTTGGGATCACTTTTTGCCCGTCGTCCGTCGTGCGTGCGTGCGTGCGTCCGTGCGTGCGTGCGTCCGTGCGTCCGTAAACAATTTCAAATAAGTATATCTCCAATACCCCATGGCCAATCTTGATCAAATTTCATGTGAAGCATCATTAGGTAGGGGGAAAGGCTGCATTAGGTTTTTTGGCTGATCAGATTGGAATTCTGGTTGCCATGGCAACATATAGCTCCCATAGACTTATAAAGGGAAAAATTTAAAAAATCTTCTTCTCTGAAACCACAGGGCTCAGAGCTTAGATATTTAGCATGTAGCAAGGGCAAGTGGTCAACTACATAATTCCTGCCAATCATGCCCCTGGGTGCTAAATGGGCCACGCCCTGGGGCCCCTTCGCTCCCATAGACTCATAATGGAAAAAAAGCTTCAAAAATCTTCTCCTCTGAAACCACAGGGCCAGGAGCTTAGATATTTAGCATGTAGCAATGGCAAGTGGTCAACTACACAATTCCTGCCAATCATGCCCCTGGGTTCAAAAAGGGCCACGCCCCGGGGCCCCTTCGCTCCCATAGACTCATAATGGAAAAAAAGCTTCAAAAATCTTCTTCTCTGAAACCACAGGGCTCAGAGCTTAGATATTTAGCATGTAGCAACGGCAAGTGGTCAACTACACAATTCCTGCCAATCATGCCCCTGGCTGCCAAATGGGCCACGCCCTGGGGCGCCTTCGCTCCCATAGCCTCATAATGGGAAAAAGCTTCAAAAATCTTCTTCTCTGAAACCACAGTGCCCAGAGCTTAGATATTTAGCATGTAGCAACAGCAAGTGGTCACCTACATAATTCCTGCCAATCATGCCCCCGGGGTCCAAACAGGCCACGCCCCAGGGCCCCTTAGCTCCTATAGACTCATAATGGAAAAAAGCTTCAAAAATCTTCTTCTCTGAAACCACAGGGCCAAGAGCTTAGATATTTAGCACATAGCCATGGCAAGTGGTCACCTACATAATTCCTGCCAGTCATGCCCCTGGGGTCCAAACGGGCCATGCCCCGGGGCCCCTTAGCTCCTATAGACTCGTAGTGGAAAAAAAAGCTTCAAAAATCTTCTTCTCTGAAACCACGGGGCCCAGAGCTTAGATATTAAGCATGTAGCAAAGACAAGTGGTCACCTGCATAAATCCTGCCAATCATGTCCCTGGGTCCAAATGGGCCATGCCCGGGGCCCCTTGGCTCCCATAGACTCATAATGGAAAAAAGGTTCAAAAATCTTCTTCTCTGAAATCACAGGGCCCAGAGCTTAGATATTTAGCATGTAGCAACGGCAAGTGGCCAGCTGCATAATTCCTGCCAATCATGCCCCTGGGGTCCAAATGGGCCACGCCCCGGGGCCCCTTTGCTCCCATAGACTCATAATGGAAAAAAGGTTCAAAAATCTTCTTCTCTGAAACCACATGGCCCAGAGCTTAGATATTTAGCACGTAGCATCGGCAAGTGGTCACCTACATAATTCCTGCTAGTCCTGCCCCTGGAGTCCAAATGGGCCACGCCCTGGGGCCCCTTAGCTCCTATAGACTCATAATGAAAAAAAAAGCTTAAAAAATCTTCTTTTCTGATACCACAGGCCCAGAGCTTAGATGTTTAGCATGTAACAACGGCAAGTAGTCACCTACATAAATCCTGCCAATCAAAACGGGCCACGCCCGGTGCCCCTTAGCTCCTATAGGCTCATAATTGAAAAAAGCTTCAAAAAGCTTCTCTGAAACCAATGGGCCCAGAGCTGAGATATTTAGCATGTAGCAACGGCAAGTGGTAACCTACATAAATCATGCCCCTGGGGTCCAAATGGGCCACGTCCCGGGGCCCCTTAGCTCCCATAGACTCATAATGGAAAAAAAAGCTTCAAAAATCTTCTTCTCTGAAACCACAGGGCCAAGAGCTTAGATATTTAGCATGTAGCGACGGCAAGTGGTCACCTACATAATTCCTGCCAGTCATGCCCTCGGGGTCCAAACAGGCGATCCCCCCCCCGGACTCCTTAGCTCCTAAGCTCCTATAGACTTATAATGGAAAAAAAACTCCAAAAATTTTCTCTGAAACCACAGGGCCCAGAGCTCAGATATTTAGCATGTAGCAATGGCAAGTGGTCACCTACATAAACCCTGCCAATCATGCCCCTAGGGTCCAAATGGGCCACATCCCAGGGCCTGTTAGCTCCCATACATTCATAATGGAAGAAAGCTTCAAAAATCTTCTTTGAAACCAAAGGACCCAGAGCTTAGATATTTAGCATGTGGCAATGACAAGTGGTAACCTACATAAATCCTGCCAATCATGCCCCCTGGGGTCCAAATGGGCCACACCCTGGGACCCACTTAGCTCCCATAGACTTATAATGGAAAACAGCTTCAAAAATCTTCTTTCTGAAACCACAGGGCCCAGAGCTTAGATATGTAGCTTGTAACAAAGTCAAGTGGTCACCTACATAAATCCTGCCAATCATGACCCTGGGGTCCAAAATGGCCACACCCTGGGGTATCTTAGCTCCCAGAGACTTATTATGGAAAAAAAAGCTTCAAAAACCTTCTTCTCTGAAACCACAGGGCCCAGAGCTTAGATATTTAGCATGTAGCAATGGCAAATGGTCACCTACATAAATCCTGCCAATCATGCCCCTGGGGTCCAAATGGACCACGCCCCGGGGTCCCTTGGCTCCCATAGACTCATAATGGAAAAAAGCTTCAAAAATCTGCTCTGAAACCATAGGGCCCAGAGCTTAGATATTTGGCATGTAGCAAAAGCAACGGCAAATGTTCACCTTCATAAATCCTGCCAATCATGCCCCTGGGGTCCCAATGGCCATGCCCGGGGCCCCTTAGCTCCCATAATGGAGAAAAGCTTAAAAAATCTTCTCTGAAACTGTGAAGCACAGAGCTTGGATATTTAGTATCTAGCAACATAAAATAGTCACCTACATAAATCATGCTAACCCTGCCCCTGGGTCAAAATTGGCCACGCCCGAGCTCATCAGCTCCTATAGACTTATAATGGAAAAAAAATAAAAAAATCTTCTTCTGAAACCAAACGACATAAAACCTGCCAATTATGCCCCTGGGATCCAAATTGGCCACACCCTAGGGCTCTTTAGCTTCCATAGACTTACAATTGGAAAAGCTTAAAAAATCTTCTCTGAAACCACAGTGCCCAGAGATTAAATATATAACATGTAGCAATGTCAAGTTTTCACCTATATAAATCCTGCCACCCATGCTTCTCAATCTGGGTCAAAATTGGCCACGCCCATGGGCCCATTAGCTCCAGTAAACTTATAATGGAAAAACAAGAGGACCAACTGTCCCTGTAGCGCTCACCTGTGTACCAGAAAATCTATAGTGATGTTTAGAAAGCACATCGGAGCTTGAAGACCTTGTTTTGGCTACATGGTGCTTCCACACAGAGCTGGAACCGAAGGCACATGAGTACTGGTAAACAGCTTAAAGGTTCTAATATGTTCTAGAAAGGGTTATCCCATGGAAGCAAGGAATACATCATTGAACTGGAAAATATGAAGTGTACATGTTTTCTGGGCCAGACTAGCTAGTTTCGGCCATTTAGGCCTCATCAGTGACCCTCAAATATTTTCAAAATTCCACAATGGAATCCATGATCCCAGAGGACAAGAAAATATAAACTACACTATGATGTAGGGCAGGGAGACTTTCTATGGCCTCCACACATTCCCAGACAACAGCTGTAGTGACGTTAAATATGTTCTAGAAAGGGTTATCCTTTAGAAGCAAGGAATACATCATAGAACTGGAAAATATGGAGTGTACATGTTTTCTGGGCCAGACTAGCTAGTTTTGGCCATTTAGGCCTCATCAGTGACCCTCAAATATTTTCAAAATTCCACAATGGAATCAATGATCCCAAAGGACAAGAAAATATAAACTACACTAAGCCTACCCAGGAAAAGTGGAGTCCCTTGGGTCAAAATTCCTGAAATTAACATTACTTTGGGGCAGGTCAGCTTCTATTAAAATTGATCTATTTTTTTTTATTTGGATTTGTAATACATACTGCCTTAATGATCAAACTGAACTATAAGACTGTTGAGAAGTAACTTCTTTTTAGACACTAACATACCAGTTGCTTTTTAAAGCAAGCAATTTGTTCTCTATATTTATAAAATGGCAAGTATGTTCTTACCATAAGAACAAAACATTGAAAAAGTTTAGAGGGAATACTAGAGAATCCAGTTTCAGCTGCAACTTCTCTGGATTTTTATACCCCACCACATGTAGTGGTTGGGTATTATGATATACCGTGGAGTGTCTGTCCATCTGTCCGCACCATTTCCGATTGATAACTTGCGTAATTTTTCATGATTTTTTTTTTCAAATTTTGCATATATGTTTATACCGGGAATGAGTGGTGTGGGATTGTTAATGGGAAAAATCCATTAACATTTGACAGAGTTACGGCCCTTTTTAGTTCAAAATAAAGGTTTTGGGGGCGTCTCCGTTCAATAATTTGAACATTTTTTCACTGATTTTCTTCAAATTTTGTATATACATTGGTATTGGGTAAGAGTGGTTTGGGATTGTTAATGGGCAAAATATGTTAACATTTAACATACATGTAGTTATGGCCGTTAACAATTTCCATTAAATAGTTTTTGGGCACTTATTCCTTTACTAAATGGAATATATGTATGGTACGTCCTTGATATATAGACCACCATAAGAAGCAGGTTTTGGATTGTTTAAAGGCTAAATGCGTTAATATTTAACAGAGTTATTGTTGTTAACAATTTCCATTAAATGGTTTTTGTACACTTCCTCCATTACTAAATGGAATATAGGGATGAAACTTCACAGATATATAGACCACTATAGGAAGAATGTTTAGTATTATTAATTGCAAAATACGTTAACATATTCAACAGTTATGGCCATGCCATTAACAAATTCCGTTTAAATGTTTTTGGACTTTTATTTGTTTATTTTATGGAATAATTGGATGAAATTTTGTATATATTGGTACTGGGAATGTGTGGTTTGGGAATTGCTCATGGCACAAAAACGTTTACATTGGACAGAGTGAATGAGTGTTTGAGTTTTACGTCCCACCAACAGCTAAGGTCATACAGAGACGGGACCTCGGTTTAAAGACTCATCCGAAAGTCTGGAGAAGCCCGGGATCGATCCTGCGATCCCTGGTTTACAAGGCGAGTAGCGTAACCACTGCACCAGTTATTGTTGTTAACATTTTCCATTAAATTGTTTTTAAACACTTATTCCATTACTGAATGGAATATATGGATGAAACTTCACAAATATATAGACCACTATAGGAAGAATGTTTACTATTGTTAATTGGCAAAATACGTTAACACATTCAACAGTTATGGCTGTGTACCAGTCCCATTAAATGCTTTTTGGACTCTTATTCCTTAACTTTATGGAATATACCGGTATGGATGAAACTTCACATATATGTACTAATAAAGGGAAGCATGTTTGGGATTGTTAATTGGCAAAATACGTTACCATCTTTATCAGAGTTTTGGTTGTTAACAATTCTCATTAAATAGTTTTTTTTATTCCTTTACTTAATGGAATATTTGGATAAAAAACATAGATATATAGACCATTTATAGAAGCATGGTTGGGTTGGTTAGTGGGCAAAAGGAGTTAACATTTGGCAGTGTTAGGGTTTTTAAAATTTTCCATTAAATAGTTTTTGGACTTTTATTCATGTATTTATTTTCCATGTAAGAAATGTTTTTTGACCCATAGCTTCTTAACTATATGGAATACCCTGATAAAATTTTATAGAAAAACAGAACTCTTAAGGAAGCCTATTGTGGTCATGCATCATACCATATGGGCCTGCAGTGGTGGGGTATCATGCAGTGTTAGTGACGCTTTTATTATTTTTATTTTCATTTACCGGCAAGAAGTAGCACATCTGTTATAATTTTGTTATCCATGAGGCTGCAGCATTTTCAGTGTATTTTTTTTTATCTTGCAGGATCACAGATGTTGATAATCCAAACCTGGTCATCAAAGATGCTGTTGAGAGTGAACTGAACACATTGTGTGCAAATATTGATCTCAGAAAGTCACTAATGAGTCCGAATTTCAGACATAATGGAATCAAAATTTGCTCTTAAAATTCCTTGTTGAGCATTTTGCCTGAAACATTATAAGATAATTGTTTCAGTTACAGCTTATTATTTTTTTTTTTAAGAATTTTTTTTTATTTATCTCTTAATTTATGTGTCTCCTGTACCAGGTAAGTTGCATCTGGTGAAGATATCTTGAATGATGTCTTGATCATTCAACCCTTTTTTAGTATACAATGTCAAAAAAAATACAGATTGTTGGTATACTGCACAGTTAACTGTTCAGGCACACTTAACTGTACAGTTAACTTACTTTTGATTACACATAACAAACATTTCACCAATTTAATGGAGGGTCTCTTCCTTTGGGAGTTTAACCGCCTTGCTGATCTATGGGCGTATCAGTATTACTGCTCTTGTACGCATGTTCGATTTGTGCCATTTTTCATTGATAACTGTTTTTGACAAATCAAAATTCAAATTGATATTTCATTTTCTATTTTTAGGTTGAAAAATTAGCAGAAGAATTCTTTACATATGACATTTGTCTTGTTATTGTGGATGTACATGTTTTCAAAAGTATATTATTATTGTGTTGTGTGAAATCTAATTTACTGTGAAAATAGTGCTATGTGACAGTGGATTTCAGTTAAAATAGTGACTTGTGACATCATATTTATATTGGATTGTAGTGATACATGTTCCTCAAGTGTGTATATTGACAAAGGATTGCTAGACTACCAATAGACAATGCCTCGTAGAAAGAATTGGAAGATATGCAAGGCACGGCAGGATTTTGAAGACACGAAGAAGCTGTCAAGTAAAATGGGTGTCGAGAATATATCAGATGGGGGTTCATCCCAGCCCACAAAACCATCTGTGTCTCTTGAAATGGGTGTCATGAATCTATCAGACGGGGGTCTATCCCAGCCCAACAAACCGTCTGTGTCTCTTGAAATGGGTGTCATGAATCTATCAGATGGGGGTCCATCCCAGCCCACAAAACCATCTGTGTCTGAGATTTCTGAGATCGTTGATATATCGTATTTTGACGAGATTTCTGAGATCGTTGATATATCGGATTTTGACGAGGTTTTTGATATTGCTGAGATTTCTGATATTGCTGAGATTGCTGAGAGTTATGAGATTGCTCAGATTTCTGATGTTGCAAATGATACATTGACTGATTCTGTGATGGAAGTTCTGCAAAGTTCAAATTACGAAGATATTAACAGACAACAAGTACAAAATATCAAAATCCATTCACCTATAGAGATTAAAAACAATGTGTTATTATGCTCTTCACAAATTGATGAAAAAACTATGTATACTGCCTTTCCTTTAACAGAACAAACTGAAACAGTGCTGTGGGAGCCTTCTAATGGTCCATTTAACTCTATCAAATTTGAGCTGGGATCTTTTCACCAAGGTTCAGAAATATTTAGCAATGAGTCCAGAGGATGTCAGTGTACTGCAAATGCACTTTGTTCATTAATATATGCAGCATATTCAGACATTTCATGTAGTACAGATCTAGACAACATACTTTTAGCTGGAGATTGTCTGTATAATAAGATCATATGTGAATTAAAGGCAAAAGGTAAATTCAGAAGTAAGTTACTTTGCTTTGATGAACTTCCAAGATTAGTTTCAATTTTAAACTAAAGACGTTATTGTAAAAACATCTGCTATTGTGACAGGTCTTTGCACAGAACAGTTTGTCAGTACCAGTTTACCTTCTCTTCACCAAGCAGTGTATACTGCTTTACGAAATTCTTCAAGTGTTTTGTTAATGGTAGGTTCAATTTGTTGTTCTGTGTTCAAGCGAGATTGCAAGTATTTTATTTTTGATTCACATTCCCATGGTTTCAACGGATTATCTGTTCCAGATGGAAAATCATTGCTAGCTGCTTTCAGTTGTTTAGATGATCTAGTGACATTTCTATATGCGTTGTTTGAAAGTATGATGCTTTCAATTTCCACACAGTTTGAAATGCTTTCTATAGACTTTGACATATCAAATTTTGTGCATAAGTCAGTATTTGATATTAAAAATCATGCAGAGTGCCATACTGACACACCATGTGAATATGCTTGGAAAACTGTAACTAAAAAGAGAAAGGTTTCTGAAAGCCATATGAGGAATGCACATGCAAGAGAAGACATTAATGCTAACTCAAGCAGTGAAAATCATGCAACACTTGTTGGCAGATACTTTAAGGATCAAAAGCATAAACTTGAAGAAAAAACATGTAATAGTACAAAGGTAACTAGAAATCAAAAGTTTAGAAATAAAGATACTAAAATAAACAAGAAAAAAGGTACTGAAAGAAAAGAGTATATGAGAGTTTATATGCAGAAACGAAGGCAAGACTCTAATTTCAAAGGAAAAGACAGAGTTTACTCTTAAATCTAAGCAGAGTGCTAGACAGTCTGAAGAATATCGAAAAAAGGATAAAGAATATACACTCAAATCAATGCAGAGTGCTAGACAGTCTGAAGAATATAAAAAAAGGATAAAGAATATACACTCAAATCTAAGCAGAATGCTAGACAATCTGAAGAATATCAAAAAAAGGATAGAGAATATACACTCAAATCAATGCAGAGTGCTAGACAGTCTGAAGAATATAAAAAAAAGGATAAAGAATATACACTCAAATCTAAGCAGAATGCTAGACAATCTGAAGAATATCAAAAAAAGGATAGAGAATATACACTCAAATCAATGCAGAGTGCTAGACAGTCTGAAGAATATCGAAATAAGGATAGAAAATATACCCTTAAATCAAAGCAGAGTGCTAGAAAGTCTGAAGTCTATCGAAATAAGGATAGAGAATATACCCTCAAATCAATGCAGAGTGCTAGACAGTCTGAAGAATATCGAAATAAGGATAGAGAATATACCCTTAAATCAATGCAGAGTTCTAGACAGTCTGAAGAATATCGAAAAAAAGGATAAAGAATATACGCTCAAATCTATGCGGAATGCTAGACAGTCTGAAGAATGCCGGAGAAAAGACAAAGCTATGACAAAGGCATGTATGAGAAGAGCCAGATTGATAGATGAATACAAAAAATGGGAATGTGAAAACAAAAGAAAATCTCGAGAATGCCATGAATTCAAACAAAAAGATATTGCAATACAAAATCTGTCAAAGAGAAAGGCACGGTCAGATCCATACAAAGTAGAACAAGAAAGGGTTGCAAAACAACAGTGAAGATTAAATGAAAGAAATAAGAAGGCTGAAAACATTTTAGATTGTAAAAGAAAAGCTACCAAACGTAAAGATCCATCTTTTTCACAAGCTGAAAAGATAATCGCTAAGCGCAGAAAATGTGGTTGTGATATTGATGTTTGTATTGAAAAGTTTCACAAGACTATATCAGTTGGACCTGTCTATATATGTAGTTGTTGTCTACAGACATGGTTTGAAGAGACTGTGTCAAAAGCTAAACTATTTGTTTGTAAAGACAAGGAAAAATATTTAACAGGTGTGAAATCAGTCAATGATGAAGAATGGATATGCTGTACATGCAAAGACAATATTAAATGTGGTAAAGTCCCAAAATTGTCTGTTTTAAACGGAATGAAGTGGCCACCAAAACCAAAAGAATTGGAGCTGTTTCCACTTGAAGAACGCCTTATTGCCCTACGCATACCCTTCATGCAGATGCGAGAACTACCTAGAGGTCGTCAGTTATCAATAAAAGGAAATGTTGTTAATGTACCTGTTGATATTCAACCAGTTGTAAATGCTTTACCAAGACCTTTTGATGAAAATGTTACAGTTGCAGCGAAATTAAAGAAAAAGATGTCATATAAGTCGTATGTATTCTCAGAAAATGTTCGACCTTTTCATGTGCTTTGTGCTTTGCACTGGCTAATGAGTGGTAGTGAATTGTACAAACACGCAAATGTTGAAATAGACCAGCAGTGGTTAAAGAGAATCACAGAAGAAAGTTATGAAACACTGCATGCATTTTTTGAGTCACAAAAAAAGCCTGCTTTGTAACAAATAATGTAGATTTTGATGGTGTTTTGGATGAAAGTCTTCAGGATATTCCACATGATGAGAAACAAGCTGAGGTTATACATAACTTTTTTGAGTCATATACAAAAGAATGTTCAAAGTATGATATTGTTGATTTTGATGGTGTTGTTAGTGATATGTGTGACAAGTGTCCAAATGATCAGATAGAAAAAATGATGATATATCAAATGATGATACACCTCATGTGGAAGAACTGTATGATTCAGATGCAGAAGAAATCGCTCAGGAAAATGTGGGAAATATTGACACTCTGTTGGATGATGCAGATCTTGAAAACAGAAATTCTACTTTCACATTTGCTCCTGGAGAAGGTCAGCGACCACTCAGTATATTTCAAGATAAAGATTCTGAATATCTTTGTTTCCCAACCATATTTTGTGGGCAGAGGCGAATAGATAATGATGATAGAAAAGTGCCTGTACATTATAGTGATATTGCAAAGTGGGAATTGAGAAGTCAGGATAGGCGGGCTGCTAACAGTGTACCTAATATATTTTTTAAACTGAAAAAAATACAAATGAAGCAATTGAATGATAAAGCAAACCTTGCTGTTAGAAGGTGTCAAACTGGAACAAATAATATTACTGCTGTACAAGCAAGAAACTCAGAGTGTATTGACAATATTGTAAAAAATGATGAAGGTTACTATTTATTTAAACAGCTAAGAAATTCTCCAGCTTATTTAGAATCTAGAAAAAAAGATGTTTATGCTATGATTCGACAGTTAGGTTTGCCAACTTGGTTTATGTCATTGTCCTCGGCTGATACAAGATGGATTGACCTGTTGAAAATGTTAGGTATCTTAAATAAAAATTTTAACTACACTGATGACCAAATTGAAAACTTGGCTTGGGAACAAAAGATAAAACTCATTCAATCTGATCCAGTCACTTGTTCTAGATATTTCGAGCATAGAGTTAAAGAATTCATCAACACAGTCCTAAAGAGTGAGCATGAACCTCTTGGAAAAGTTGTTGATTACTTTTTTAGAGTGGAATTTCAGCAACGTGGTTCGCCACACATACACATGATTTTATGGGTACAAAATGCACCAAAATTTAATGTGGATTCTGATGAAGAGTTGGCTGCTTATGTGGATCAGTATTTAAGATGTTCTATAGACAATCCACATCTTAGTGGTTTAATAGAACTTCAAATTCACAAACATTCTAGAACATGTAGAAAACGAGAAGATAAAATCTGTCGATTTGGTTATCCTTTGCCACCTCTTTCTAAAACTATGGTCTTGCAGCCTCTGGAAACTGAAAAAGACAAGTATTACAAATTGTACCAAAACATACAGAAAACAATGAACGATAAGAAAGATGGATATGATATGTCTTATGAGGGGTTTCTGACAAATGTTGTCCAAATGAGTGAGGAAGAATATATTAAATGTATCAGAAGTTCATTAAACTCTTCAAAAGTGTTTTTGAAAAGAAATCCGAGTGAGATCCGTGTAAATCTGTAAAATGATAGTGTGTTAAAAGCATGGAAGGCAAACATCGACATACAATTTGTGTTAGATCCATATGCTTGTGCTATGTATATAGTTTCATATATTAGTAAATCTCAAAGAGGGATGAGTAATTTGTTGCATGCAGCTGCAAAAGAAGCAAGGAATGGCAACATGGATCTCAAAAGACAAGTTAGACATATTGGAAATGTATTTTCAAACAGTGTTGAAGTGAGTGCACAAGAGGCAGTTTATTTGGTACTGCAAATGCCATTAACTAAAAGTTCAAGGAGTGTTGTCTTCATAAATACGTCACTCCCAAACCAGAGAGTGCAGTTATTGAAACCAAAGTCAGTACTTGATGAATTGCCGGCAGACTCTACAGATATAATGTCAGACAATAAATTTAAAAGATACTCGAAGCGTCCAAAACCATTGGAAAAGTATTGTTTAGCTGATTATGTGTCCGAGTTAGAAGTAATTTATCCGGATGGCCAGAATGACAATAGAGATGAAGTGGAGCAAGATTATGAGAAAGATGCAAAAATGTCAGATGAAGAAAGCTTTGGTGATGGTGAAACTGTTTTAACTTTAAAGAATGGCATAAAAATTAAAAGATGCCGTAATTCTAAAATTATTAGGTATGTGAGATTCAATCGCAAAACAGATGAAGAGAACTATTATAGAGAGAAACTTTTACTTTTTCACCCATGGAGAAATGAAGAAACTGACTTGCTTGGAACTTTTAGAACATATAAAGAACACTATGAGTCTATGAAGCATATGATAGATCATAAATGTTCAACTTGCGAACATCATGCTGAAGAGCTGGAATTAGCAAGAGATTTAGCAGAAATTGACCACGATGCATTCGATAATATTGCACCAAGTACACAACAAGTTGAAGGTGATGATGCTGAAATGGAACCAGTTCAGTCTGAAGAGTTTATATATTTTAATCCTGATAGAATTGAACATAGAGACTATGATATAGGGACTGAAATTGGATGTTATGTTTCTGCACCTCAGATTGATGTGAATGAAAATATTCTTTCAGATATTGATTACAGAAAGCTCCTGCAGTGTTTAAATAGTAAACAGAAACAGTTTTACTATCATGTGATTCACTGGATTAAAACAAAGGATGCCCCTTTATATGTATTTCTTTCTGGTGGAGCTGGTGTTGGAAAAAGTCTAGTTATTCGAGCATTGTATCAGACTTTGTTTAGAATATTAAATCTGAAAGAAGGAGAATATGCAGATCATACCAGGGTTCTTCTTTGTGCATTTACAGGAAAAGCAGCATTTAATATTAATGGTTCTACCATCTCATCTGCATTTAAACAAAAGTATACGCAATCAGATCAAACATTAACCTGCGACAGTCTGAATACCTTTAGATCAAAGTACCGTGATTTGTCAGTTGTGATTATTGATGAAATTTCAATGGTTAGTAATTCTATGTTGAATTTTATTGATCAGAGACTTCAAGCATTGAAAGGAACACGAACACCTTTTGGTGGTGTTAGCATTATTGCTGTTGGTGATCTTTATCAGTTGAAACCTGTGAGTGGTGATTGGATATTTAATGACATGAAACATGATGCAGCTGCTTTATCACAAAATCTCTGGAAAGACTTATTTACCATGTTTGAATTAACAGAAATTATGAGACAGAAAGATGACCTTGAATTTGCAGAATTGTTAAATAGATTAAGAGTCAATACTTTGACCGCTGAAGACAAGACTAGGTTTAAGCAGTGTGAAGTGACTACAAATGATATTGAGTATCAAAAAAATGCACCTCACCTCTTTGCAGAAAACTATTTCATGCATGTTTTTAATGATGAAATTATAAGAAATATGGCAACAGAAAAGGTTGAAATACCGTGCATGGATACATATGTCTCACCTAAGTTATCTAAAGAAAAGACAGACTGTGCACTCAAGAACCTAAAGAATGTAACAGATTCAAACCAAACAGCAAATTTACATTGCTCTTTAACAGTTGTTGTTGACATGATTTATGATTTAACAATAAACATAAAAACAGAAGATGGACTAGCAAATGGAGCATCATGTGTAGTTAAGTTTATTGAGTATAAACTACAAACCACACAACGTCCAAGCATAATTTGGGTTCAGTTTGATGACGAAAAAGCAGGAATGGAAACAAGAATCAAATACAAAAACAGGGGACTTTATCATAGCAGGATTGATGATAACTGGACACCAATTTTTGATGTCAACAGATCATTTACTTACAACAGAAAGACCTTTCAGAGAGTTCAATTCCCTCTGCAACCTTCTGCAGGGCGTTCCGTACATAGAGCACAAGGTAGTACCCTTGAAAGAGTTGTCATTGACTTATCACAACGTAAAACCCGCAAAGTTCCACATTTACACTATGTTGCACTCAGCAGGGTAAGGTCAGTTGAAAAGCTTCAGATCCTTAACTTCAATGAGAAAGCATTACAAGTTGATGATCAGGTTAAGACAGAAATGCAGCGATTGCATGAAACCGCAATGCTTCAACTGTGTGATACATCTTTAGAATTGATAGACCCAGTTTCACATTTCAAAGTTGCTTTCAATAATTGTAGATCCTTGAATCTTCATTTTGATGATGTTAGACATGACAAAAACCTGTTGTCAACCCACATATTTGGATTAGCAGAAACACGACTACATCAGCCTGATAATGATAGTGATTATGCAATAGAACACTATCGTTTGATAAGGAATGACCAAATTGGATACAGTAGTTGCAAAAGACCTCCTCATGGATTAGCAGTTTATGCCAGAAATGATATAATTATAACATAGAATAGGAAGTATAGTTCAGATACATTAGAATTTATTATGATAACTGCCAGGCATGTCTCGATTGAAAATCAGGTTGTTTTTTGTATAAGTCTCCTCAAATGTCTGACAGTAATCTTCTTTCTTGTCTGAACAAAGAACTTATTCCATATTTAACCCCATCAAAGCAATTGGTGATACTTGGAGATTTCAATATTGATGTTTTGCTGAAACATAGCATTGTTAAGAAATTAAGTGATAAGTTTTCATGCAAAATGCTTATAAATGAATGTACCACAGATCATATGACAACGCTTGATTTGATATTTTCTAATGTTGATTTTTCATATGTTGATGGTGCAGTTGGAACATGTGAAACATACTGGTCAGATCACAAAATAGTCTTTTTGCACAAAAAATCCACATAGTTGAAGACTTTTTATGTATAATACCAGCCTCCCATATAAAGGTTGCTTTTTTTACTAATTGTCTTGATGAAATTGGAACACAGGAATCTATTGGTCAGGTCATAATGTACTGCCTTTATTTGCACAACAACTTGGAAATGGTGCCAGGTGTTGTTTATGCTACTTTTCAATGCACTCACCCATCAGATAAAATGCAGGACTTACCTTTTTTCAAAGGTAGGTATTGCTGGTGGTTTTGCAAGATTTGGGTGGCCACCTCTTACAGACATCAGGAAATGAACACCCCTGTAAAACCCCAAATTATATAGAGAAAAATGGAGTTTACAGGGCTAATCTTTATTTTATGTACATTATTATGTCGGAGGTGAGTGGGGACACTGTTTTTGGTGCAGATCCCATATGCAAAGACTAAATTTTTGGAATTTTCTCTTGTCTGCACCCTCTCACATGAATGAATGGATGAAATTCGGACAAACTTGGTACATTACATATCATTACAACATACCGCAGATTTGATTAGATTTTGGTGACCTTGATATTACATTCAAGGGCACATGCCCCCAAAGACTGAATTATTGAAATTTTTGCTTGTTGGCACCCTATGTCATGAATGAATTGATGAAAGGTCAGCTTTGGTACAATATATATCTTTACAACACACCACAGATTTGATTAGATTTTGGTGACCTAGACATTATTTTCAAGGACACATGCCTCCAAAGACTGTGAATTTTGGCTTGTCTGCAGCCTATCTCATGAACGAATGGATGCAATTTGGTGAAACTTTGTACATTATATAATTACAACATTTCAAAGATTTTATAAGAGTTTGGTGACCTTGATCTTATTTTTAAGGGCACATTCCCCAAAAAACTATGACTTTTGGCATGTCTGCACTCTTTCTTGTGTTTGCACCTTCTATTTTTGGGATCTTAACCTAGTTATTAAAGTCACATGGCTGTTTAACTTATATTTAAGGTGGGGACATTGTTTCCCTCTGAAAACATTTCCAGTTTTCCCTTTTTTTCACTCAAAACATAGACTGTTGGTACTTCTAAGAACTGCCTCAGTGAGGTGTTTCTGACAAGCACCCACAATGATCTCTGTTTGAAGCAGAAATATTCACTCAGAAGTATCTCACTCACAGTTTTTTTTATTTCAATGTTTTATTCTCCTTTCAGCAGACCCCAGTCCCATTTCCAAATTAGAAGATAAAAAAAATTGAGTAACAGTAGAATTTGCCAAGAATGAACAATTGAATTTTTTTTAACTTTGTCAACCTTTTTCTTAGAATTTATGTGCAAATATCAGGGTATAAAAACTCTTATATATATTTTTATAAGTTAAGATATTGAGCGACATTATGATAACATATCCCTGCGATATAGTGCCATAGTGCATTCTTTCATATCTCAAAAGCGTTTAATTTTCTGATGAAATTTTTTTATATTTCTGTTATTTGTACTTAACCCTTTCCCACTCAGATACGTGTTTTAACGTGTCTGCACTCATCACCCACTATTTTAAGCCCCAGAAGTACCTAAAATCTGCATTTCCTACCCCCTGGGATAGTTATGTTTTGCTTTACGATTTGTTGGCTAAAAGAAATCCCCCCCCCCCCCTTATCCAAAAATATTGGGTGTATGGCCCAACCGGCCACTAAAATTTATATCTGAGGGTGTCTGGGTTAAAAATGCCTCAAAATTGATGCTGATAGAACATGCTGCAAACAGTGAAAATGGCCAGTGCCAATCCCCTTAATTGTTGCCTTGACAGCTGTGTGAAGATTAAGATTTGGTCAAAAATTCATGTGAAATCACACTTTTTGCCAACTTTGAGATGCCCCCTCATTACCATGACAACAATGATCAAGTCATGAAAGGTTTCATTTGAAAGGCTACTGCCCAATGAACATTCATACAGAGTTTGGTGTAAAACAGACCATCCATTATGAAACAATGGCTAGTTGAAGTTGCTGTCAGGTGCAACACTGTGAAAATCAGCGAAATTCACAAAATCCCTGAGTGGGAAAGGGTTAAAACATAGGTTTTGGATGCTCGTTAGAACCACCTCGTTGAGGCAGTTCTGATGAGTACCCACAACATATGTCTATGGGCAGAAATAAGAAAAATAATGTTTACCCCTGCAAACCCCAATTATTCTCTATATAAAGTGGGATTTAGAGGGGTGTTCATTTCACAGACTTGTTTAAGTAATGAAAAGTATGGTTTACAAGATGAAAATACACTATATGTTGGCATAAAATTTTGAAGAACTTGAAGCATCTGATAGGCTATTGATACAGTCATGGATTAAAAGATGAGTTTTTGTATATGCATATTTATATATTGGTAAATTCCATGTATGCTGTTGATGCATGTTTTGATTAATATTATTGGGAGTGAGTGTAGGAGTTTTACGCCACACCAACAGCTGAGGTTATACAGAGACGGTACCTCGGTTCAAAGTCTCATCCGAAAGTCCTGAGAAGCCTGGAATCGATCCTGCGACCCCTAGTATACAAGGCGAGTAGCATAACCACTACACCACAAATGCTTCAAAATAATATTAATGGATTGGGTTAGATATACTCCCGAATAATTTGAAAAAGATATTAATTTTTTACTTGTATACAAATACACAAACATTTGCTACCTTCATAATAATCTGTAACAAGACACTTTGTTTACAGAAGAATTGACTTACATTGTACATTCTGTCCATTTTCCCCAATATTGTGAAGAAAAAAAAATGTACTGTATTGTTTTCTTATTTGCAACATTGTTTTGACATGTAAATCTGTTGTTCCTAGAGAAAAGTAAAGTTAAGATATTAAGCGACATTATGATAACATATCCGTGCGATTAAGTGCCATAGTGCATTCTTTCATATCTCCAAAACTTTTAATTATCTGATGATTTTTTTTTCTATATTTTGGTTATTTGTATTTAAAAAATAGGTTGTGGATGCTCGTTAGAACCACCTCATTGAGGCAGTTCTAATGAGTACCCACAACCTATGTCTTGGGGCAGAAATAAGAGATATAATGTTTACCCCCGCAAACCCCAATTATTGTCTATATAAAGTGGGATTTAGAGGGGTGTTCATTTCACAGACTTGTTTAAGTAATGAAAAATATGATTTAAAGGATGAAACTACACTACATGTTAGCATAAAATTTAGTTGAAGTTGCTGTCAGGTGCAACACTGTGAAAATCAGCGAAATTCACAAAATCCCTGAGTGGGAAAGGGTTGAAACATACGTTGTGGATGCTCGTTAGAACCACCTCGTTGAAGAAGTTCTGATGAGTACCCACAACCTATGTCTTGGGGCAGAAATAAGAAAAATAATGTTTACCCCTGCAAACCCCAATTATTCTCTATATAAAGTGGGATTTAGAGGGGTGTTCATTTCACAGACTTGTTTAAGTAATGAAAAGTATGGTTTACAAGATGAAAATACACTATATGTTGGCATAAAATTTTGAAGAACTTGAAGCATCTGATAGGCTATTGATACAGTCATGGATTCAAAGATGAGTTTTTGTATATGTATATTTATATGATGGTAAATTCCATGTATGCTGTTGATGCATGTTTTGGTTAATATTAATGGGAGTGAGTGTTTGAGTTTTACACCGCACCAACAGCTGAGGTCATACAGAGATGGTACCTCGGTATAAAGACTCATCTGAAAGTCCTGAGAAGCCCGGGATTGATCCTCCCCTCCCTGGTTGACAAGGCGAGTAGCGTAACCACTACACCATTAGTGTAACCACTACACCACGGATGCTTCAAAATAATATTAATGCATTGGGTTAGTTGTATTCCAGAATAATTTAAAAAAGATATTAATTTTTTACTTATATACAAATATACAAACATTTGCTGCCTTGATAATAAGATAATCTGTATCAAGACACTTTGTCGACAAGAATTGACTTACATTGTACATTCTGTTCATTTTCCCCAATATTTTGAATAAAAATAACGAACTGTATTGTATTCTTATTTGCAACAGTGTTTTGACATGTAAATCTGTTGTTCCTAGAGAAAAGTTTATCCTAGCAGATGTATTTTGAAGTTTGTCAACATATTTTATCGTATTCTTGTGTGCAAGAATATTTTGACATGTAAATCTGTAGTTACTTGAAAAGGTTGAAATTACAGGCCTCTGTGGCCAAGGGATAAGAGCCCTGACTCTTAAACATTAGGTCTCTCACTGCTGTGGGTTCGAGCCTCGCTCGGGTCATATGTGAGACGCCAAGTTCTGCAACGGAAGGTCAGATGTGTTTTTTTTCGGGGTACTGCGGTTTTCGACCACCTCTGGTGCCATAAAACCAAACCCCCACCCCCAAAAAAAAAAACAAAAAAAACATTGAAAACAGATTCTTATCAAAAAAATTCAAGTAACTCTTTTTCTACATATGTGCAAGATCAGGAAAAACTAAATTGCTGATCAAGAGAATAAGTTGATGCATCTGTATTCTGTTGATTGAAGTGGCTCATTTTATTTTTAGGTGTTCTTTATATAAGATTTTGTGCTTCTAAAGACACCTTTTTGGCACATATCACCACATGGATTCTACACATATTCATTTGTCATAGTTTATGCGTTATTCTCATAATTATGTACAATGTAACATGCCGTATTCGCCCTAATTACCGCACATGCTCCTATAAGCGCACACCAAAGCTATTTTTGAAAAGAATATGCATAAGCGCACACTTTACAGTAATCTCCCATTGAAGCTCTCACAGTAAATCTATAAAAAACTTAACATTATTTCTTCCAACAGTGAAGGCAATGCTTAAGTATCTTTTTCCCTCCCATTTAATATCAGTATGCATCATCTTGGAAGCTGTTGTTTTCGTATCAAGTGTGCGCTAATTAGGTAGATTTTTCACCATGATTTTATGACACGATTTTGAAAAAAACTTAAGCGCATGGTGCGGTAATTAGGGCGAATACGGTAATTAATTCTTTGTGGGTTTAAGATAAGATATAACAACCAAAATATTTATGATAGAATGGTAACTTTATCTATAATATGAGCCTTAAAGATCAGTGTGACTGAGTAAAAGTCAAATATACAGTCTGTACAAAACTTAGGAGACTTTGGTCTCTCACTTCTGATATGTTAGCAGCTATTTAAGATCATCAGTATTTCTTCTGTAAATTTTGTCATACCATGCAATAGTGTTGTTAACCACTGTGTCAAAAGGAAATTGTAGCTACAGATATTGATTTCTTTGTCAAATTATGACTATGGCATGTACAAAGACTAACTGCATAGATTCAAGAAGTCTTGTTCTACACCATGCATTTTAAGATTACATCCTGAAGAGATCAACCGGTTCAATTGATGTTATATTGACAACCTTGGATCTAGAAGATATCTATATCAATCAGGTAAACAAACATGTCTCACCTTTCTTTCCAGTTTCTTTTTATGTGCCCGGTAGCGATAGTGGGGACATATTGTTTTTGCCCTGTCTGTTTGTTGGTTTGTTTGTTTGTTTGTTGGTTTGTATGTGGACAACTTTAACGTTGGTCCTAACTTTTGAACCGTTGGAGGTAGAGTAGTCATATTTGGCACGAAGTTACCTTGTGACAAGAGCTTCACAATCATGCAAAAAAATTTAACCTGTGACTCTTACCTTGACCTTTGACCTACTTAAAAGAAAAAAAATAACATTGGTCATAACTTTTGAACCGCTTGAGATACAGCCTTCATATTTGTTATGTATGTTCCTTGTGAAAAAATGCTTTACATTTATGCAAAAAATTGACCTGTGACATGACCTATAACCTACTTAAAATAAAAAAATAACATTTTGGTCATAAATTTTGAACCATTTGAGACAGACTTCATATTTCGCATGTAGCTTCCTTGTGACAAGGGCTTTACATTCACACAAAAAATTTTGACCTGTGGCTTGACCTTTGACCTACATAAAATAAAAAGTTAACATTGGTCATAACTTTTGAACCGTTTACGATACAGCCTTCATATTTGGCATGTAACAAGAGCTTTAACATTCATGCAAAAAATGTTGACCTGTGATCTTGACCTTTGACCTACTTAAAAGAAAAAACGAACATTTTGGTCATAACTTTCAAACGGCTTAGGATAGAGCCTTCATATTTGGCATTTAGTTTCCTTGTGATAAGAGCTTTACATTCATGCAAAACTTTTTGACCATGACCTTGACCTATGACCTACTTAAAAGAACAAATAAAATTGTTCATAACTTTCGAACCTTTTAAGATAGAGCCTTCATATTTGGCATGTAAGTTCCTTGTGCCAAGGGCTTCCCACTCAAACCAAAAATCTGTGACCTTGACTTTGAACTGTGACCATTTTTGAAAAAAAAATGACCATGCTCGGAGACATGTTCCTGTTTCACAAACACATCTTGTTTTCTCTAAACATCACTTATGATTTTCTGGCACACAGGTGAGCGATATAGGGCCATTGGGCCCTCTTGTTTCTGAAACAGGAAGGCTCAGGTGTTTGATATTTGGTATGAAGCTTTGTCTTGTGGGCCGCTATTGTTCAAACTATAGCCTTGGGGCCAAAACTGCATCCGCCCCAGGGCCCTTTGGTTTAACAAAGACTTATAACAAACTATTTGTCTTAATCGCGACGGAAGTAAGGGCGAGGATTGTAGCCACGTAAAATCGATTAAAGCCCCCCCCCACCCACCAAGTGGAATTCGTTTCCGCTGAACGTTCCAAGGCGGTTCTTCTGTCGCGGTTAATTTTTGTTATGGTTTGTCTTTGGGTGTTTTTGTCGCTTATATAATTTTATTTTGGATAGCCTGTTGGCCATTTTGTGGGAGAGTAACTGTCCAGTTGGCTTTCCGCTGTTGGTGTTTCCGTTAATGTATGTTGCTTCATGTTTGTGTTACTTTCCCTTTGGTGTCTCTGATGGGAGCTGTGGGTTAATTGTGTCGATTCCTGATCATTATGCCCCCGCATCAGCATAATGCCGGGGGCATATAGTTTTTTCGGTTTGGTTTGTGTGTGTGTGTGTGTGTGTGTGTGTGTGTGTGTGTGTGTGTGTGTGTGTGTGTGTGTGTGTACGTACGTACGTGATCCTGTAACCTTAGGTTAAGGTTTGCCTTAACTTTTAGAACTCATATTTTCCTAACCATTTGATGGATGCCCCGCGCCAGCCCGGGGAGTAGAAATATTGCGGCTGCCTTCGGGAGTGTGGCAGAGTGGTAAGACCCCACCGAAAACAGTCCCATTGCCGAGACAACCCCGTGCCTCGAAATACGTGGCTGCCTTCAGCTTCTGTGGCAGTTGGGTAAAAGCCTCCAACATACAGAACAATCGTCTGTTCAACCGGTATTATCTTGTGAATATATTATTCAAATGCATCTTACATTTTTTTTTTTTAGAAAATTCATTACGCAAGATCTAACCTTTTAAACCCTTCCTATTTCATGTTACTACCACGCTGCCTTTGTACGTGTATCATCATTGCTGGTGGGCCGCGCACAGCAAAGAAGAAAACCTCATCTGTGTTTAACATATGTGTTTGTACTGTGTATGTGTCACTTTTTCATGCTCCATCACTCTGCACATCAAACAAAGATGCATTTTGTATACGTTATTAGATAAGTAACTTGTCATTTTATGTTACTCCAAAGTCAGTTCTTGTTACTCCAATGTTAACAGAATCGGATACGTATCACAAAGTTCTGAAGAGTACGTTATCATCTAACACAGCTTGTTTCTTTAATAGTTTATAAAGTCCTTTGTTCTTTCGGAAACGTATCACCTCAATAATTTCTTACCATAATCGTGGATCTTATATTTAGCAAAGTATCTCCTGTTTTCAGAGCCAAGCTTTCATTTAAGCAAACGTTTTCGGTCTCCCTTGTCTGTAGGGAATAAAATATACAGGTCACTTTCCTTCTGTAGTGAATGGGGATGAAATTCCTTGTTGAAACAGGAGCCACTTGTTTGCCGTTAGTAGCGTCTCGTATGCTGGAAGAAGGGATTCTGATGATTGAGAAAAGCCCAGGGATCTCCAGCTTTTCAACACATCATTTTGGCCACTATTTCAGATAGACGAGGGGTTTGGGCTAGATCCGGCCTGAATCAATCGGCTTAGTCGTGCAAAGCTCTAGAATCGCACAGCTTGTCCTTATCTTCCTTCTTTCTTTTTTACGTACCTTTATGGTACAAATCGGGTGTAATTTTGCCTTTTTCCGCTATCTTTGAGTGTTGTTTGATGGGCGGCGGCTGATGGATTAATCGGTGGGCTTGTACTGGGGAAATTCAGCAGAAACTTCTGTGAGGGAGAGAATACGGGTGGGGATGGGTCCCAACTGTTCCTCATTTTTAGCTCACCGTCTCGTAGTGACGAGGTGAGCTTTTGGGATCACTTTTTGTCCGTCGTCCGTGGTGCGTGCGTCCGTGCGTGCGTCCGTCCGTGCGTGCGTAAACAATTTCTTTAAACGACATCTCCTCCTAAGCCACTGATCGGATTTTGACCAAACTTCACAGGAATGATCCGTGGTCCCCTTTCAAAGTTGTTCAAATGGTTCTGGTCCGTTGCACATCTAGGTCCAAGATGCCAAAAAATAGATTTTTTTTCACCAAAAACTTAAAAAATCTTCTTCTCTGAAACCACAAGGCCCAGGTCTCTGATATTTGGTATGAAGTTTCATCTAGTGGACCCCTACCAAGATTGTTCAAATTATAGTGCTTGGGCCAAAAATGCCCCCGCCCCGGGGGCCCTTTGGTTTTACATAGGCTTTTATAGGGAAAATCTTTAAAAATCTTCCTCTCTGAAACCACAAGGCCCAGGACTTTGATATTTGGTATGAAGCTTCATCTAGTGGACCCCTACCAAGATTGTTCAAATTATAGTGCTGGGGCAAAAAATGCCCCCGCGACGGGGCCCTTTGGTTTTACATAGGCTTATATAGGGAAAATCTTTGAAAATCCTCTTCTCTGAAACCACAGGGCACAGGTCTTTGATATTTGGTATGAAGCTTCATCTAGTTGACCCCTACCAAGATTGTTCAAATTACAGTGCTGGGGGCAAAAATGCCCCCGTCCCGGGGCCTTTTGGTTTTACAAAGGCATAACAGGGAAAATCTTTAAAAATCTTCTTCTCTGAAACCGCAAAGCCGAGGACTTTGATATTTAGAATGAAGCTTCATCTAGTGGACCCCTACTAAGATTGTTCAACTTATAGCCCTTGGGCCAAAAATGCCCCCGCTCCGGGGCCCTTCGGTTTTACGTAGACTTATATAGGGGAAATCTTTAAAAATCTTCTTCTCTGAAACCACAATGCCCAGGTCTTTGATATTTGGTATGAAGCTTCATCTAGTGGACCCCTACCAAGATTGTTCAAATTATAGTGCTGGGGCCAAAAGTGGCCCCACCCCGGGGCCCTTTGGTTTTTACAAAGGTTTATATAGGGAGAATCTTTAAAAATCTTCTTCTCTGAAACCACAAGGCCTAGGACTTTGATATTTGGTGTGAAGCTTCATCTAATGGACCTCTACCAAGATTGTTCAAATTATAGCCTTGGGGCCAAAAATGCCCCCGCTCTGGGGCCCTATGGTTTTACATAGACTAATATAGGGAAAATCTTTAATAATCGTCTTCTCTGAAACCACAAGGCCTGGGTCTTTGTTATTTGGTATGAAGCTGCATCTCGTGGACCTCTATCAAGATTATTCAAATTATAGCCCTTATACCAAAAATGTCCCCGCTCCGGGGCCCTTTGGTTTTACATAGACTTATATAGGGAAATCTTAAAAAAATACTTTTCTGAAACTGCAAGGCCAAGGCCTTTGATATTTAGTATTTAGCTTTATCTAGTGGACCTCTACCAAGATTGTTCAAATTATAGCCCTGGGGTCACAAATGCCCCCATCCCAGGGCCCTTTGGTTTTACATAGATTTATATAGCCCCAGGGACATTTGGTTTTGCATAAGCTTATGTAGGGAATTTCTTTAAAAAAAATCTTCTTCTCTGAAACCGCAAGGCCCAGGTCTTTGATATTTGATGTGTAGCTTCATCTAGTGGACCTTTGCCAAGATTGTTCAAATTATAGCCTTTGTTGATGTTTGGTATGAAGCTTCACCTTTAAGACCTCCCTCAACATTATGCACATTAAAGCCCTGGGGCCAATAATGGCCCTCTCTGGGGCCCACTTGTTACACTATGGATCAGGTGAGCGAACCAGGGCCATCATGGCCCTCTTGTTCAGAATTTTATCACATCGCAAAAATCCTTTTTTCTGTTAAGTTCAGTACACAAATTTAAGTCCAGGCAAAATGGAGTGGTATTAATTGAAGTAATAGCAGTAAGTGAGAGAGTGTTTGAATTTTACATCCCACCAACAGCTAAGGTCATACTGAGACGGGACCTTGGTTTAAAAACTCATCCGAAAGTCTGGAGAAGCCCGGGATCGATCCTGCCATCCCTGGTTTACAAGGCGAGTAGCGTAACCACTGCACCATGGAGGCTTCTGAAGTAATAGCTGTACTCTTACTTGGTAGAAAATTTATTTTATGACCTGCAGTCACCAAAGTCTTGGATCATTGTGTACATAAATGAAGTCTGGCCAGAGCCTTCTCTGTTGCGCGAGGTTACTATAGACTTTCCATATAGAAAGCAATTCCATTCTGAACAGAGATATCATTGATCTGTAGTTTCAAGAATTGGAAGACCATGAAAAAGTATTTTGACATTGAGGCTGTTCCAGCAGATAATCCTTAAGACGCTGAGAAAAACTGCTTCTGAAAATGTCGTCTGCTTATGTCGTCTGCTGAATTTTTTTTTTGCAATTTTGCAAACTTTAAAAATATTTTTGCATACAAGCATCAGTGTATGCCCAGATCAGACTGCTCCTACAGGAGCAGTCTGATCTGGGTCCACACTGTTTGCAAAACAATTCCTTTTAAAGTAAGCGGCAGACGGCAAAGCAGACGACAATTGTCGCGATTGGCATTTTATGGGTAATTTGAGGTTTACATTGTAACTTTCAAACCCATCTTGCTGATTTGAATATACTTGTTATTTTTAGCTCACCTGTCACGTAGTGACAAGGTGAGCTTTTGTGATCACTTTTTGTCCGTCGTGCGTGCGTGCGTGCGTCCGTAAGTCCGTAAACAATTTCAAAATAAGTATATCTCTAATACCCCATGGTCAATCTTGATCAAATTTCATGAGAAGCATCATCAGGTAGGGGAAAAGGCTGCATAAGGTTTATGGGCTGTTCAGATTGGAATTCTGGTTGCCATGGCAACATATAGCTCCCATAGACTTACAATGGGAAAACATTAAAATATCTTCTTCTCTGAAACCACAGGGCCCAGAGCTTAGATATTTAGCATGTATTAACGGCCAGTGGTCACCTACATAATTCCTGCCATTCATGCCCCTTGGGTCCAAATTGGCCACGCCCCGGGGGCCCCTTTGCTCCCATAGACTCATAATGGAACAAAAAGCTTCAAAAATCTTCTTCTCGGAAACCACAGGGCCCAGAGCTTAGATATTTAGCATGTAGCAATGGCAAGTGGTCACCTACATAATTCCTGCCAATCATGCCCCTGGGGTCCAAACGGGCCACGCCCCGGGGCCCTTTAGCTCCTATAGACTCATAATGGAGAAAAGATTTAAAAATCTTCTTCTCTACAACCATGGGGCCCAGAGCTGAGATATTTGGCATGTAGCAACAGAAAGTGGTCACCTACATAATTCCTGCCAATCGTGCCCCTGGGGTCCAAATTGGCCACACCCCGGGGCCCCTTAGCTCCCAAAGACTCATAATGAAAAAAAAAAGCTTCAAAAATCTTCTTCTCTGAAACCACAGGGCCCAGAGCTTAGATATTTAGCATGTAGCAACGGCCAGTGGTCACCTACATTATTCCTGCCAATCATGCCCCTGGGTTCCAAATGGGCGACGCCCCGGGGCCCCTTCGCTCCCATAGACTCATAATGGAACAAAAAGCTTCAAAAATCTTCTTCTCGGAAACCACAGGGCCCAGAGCTTAGATATTTAGCAGGGTAGCAACAGCAAGTGGTCACCTATATAATTCCTGCCAATCTTGCCCCTGGGGTCCAAATGGGCCACGCCCCGGGGCCCTTTAGCTCCTATAGACTCATAAGGGAAAAAAGCTTCAAAAATCTTCTTCTCTGAAACCACAGGGCCCAGAGCTGAGGTATTTGGCATGTAGCAACGGCAAGTGGTCACCTACATAAATCCTGCCAATCATGCCCCTAGGGTCCAAATGGGCCACGCCCGGGGCCCCTTAGCTCACATAGACTCATAGTGGAAAAAAAGCTTCAAAAATCTTCTTCTCAGAAACCACAGGGCCCAGAGCTTAGATATTTAGCATGTAGCAATGGCAAGTGGTCACCTACATAATTCCTGCCAATCATGCCCCTGGGGTCCAAACAGACTACGCCCCGGGGCCCTTTAGCTCCTATAGACTCATAAGGGAAAAAAGCTTCAAAAATCTTTTTCTCTGAAACCACGGGGCCCAGAGCTGAGATATTTGGCATGTAGCAACGGCAAGTGGTCACCTACATAATTCCTGCCAATCATGCCCCTGGGTTCCAAATTGGCCACACCCCGGGGCCCCTTAGCTCCCAAAGATGCATATTGAAACAAAAAAAGTTTCAAAAATTTTCTTCTCTGAAACCACAGGGCCCAGAGCTTAGATATTTAGCATGTAGCAACGGCCAGTGGTCACCTACATAATTCCTGCCAATCATGCCCCTGGGTTCCGAATTGGCGACGCCCCGGGGCCCCTTCGCTCCCATAGACTAATAATGGAACAAAAAGCTTTAAAAAATCTTCTTCTCGGAAACCACAGGGCCCAGAGCTTAGATATTTAGCAGGGGAGCAACGGCAAGTGGTCACCAATATAATTCCTGCCAATCTTGCCCCTGGGGTCCAATTGGGCCACGCCCCGGGGCCCTTTAGCTCCTATAGACTCATAATGGAAAAAAGCTTCAAAAATCTTCTTCTCTGAAACCACAGGGCCCAGAGCTGAGGTATTTGGCATGTAGCAAAGGCAAGTGGTCACCTACATGAATCCTGCCAATCATGCCCCTAGGGTCCAAATGGGCCACGCCCCGGGGCCCCTTAGCTCACATAGACTCATAATGGAAAAAAAAGCTTCAAAAATCTTCTTCTCAGAAACCACAGGGCCCAGAGCTTAGATATTTAGCGTGTAGCAATGGCAAGTGGTCACCTACACAATTCCTGCCAATCATGCCCCTGGGGTCCAAACGGACCACGCCCCGGGGCCCTTTAGCTCCTATAGACTCATAAGGGAAAAAAAAGCTTCAAAAATCTTCTTCTCTGAAACCACGGGACCCAGAGCTGATATATTTTGCATGTAGCAACGGCAAGTGGTCACCTACATAATTCCTGCCAATCATGCCCCTGGGTTCCAAATTTGCCAAACCCCGGGGCCCCTTAGCTCCCAAAGACGCAAATTGAAAAAAAAGCTTCAAAAATCTCCTTCTCTGAAACCACAGGGCCCAGAGCTTAGATATTTAGCATGTAGCAACGGCCAGTGGTCACCTACATAATTCCTGCCAATCATGCCCCTGGGTTCCAAATGGGCGACGCCCCGGGGCCCCTTCCCTCCCATAGACTCATAATGGAACAAAAAGCTTCAAAAATCTTCTTCTCAGGAACCACAGGGCACAGAGCTTAGATATTTAGCATGTAGCAACGGCGAGTGGTCACCTACATAATTCCTGCCAATCATGCCCCTGGGGTCCAAACGGGCCACCCCCGGGGCCCTTAAGCTCCTATAGACTCATAATGGAAAAAAGCTTCAAAAATCTTCTTCTCTGAAACCAAAGGGCCCAGAGCTGAGGTATTTGGCATGTAGCAACGGCAAGTGGTTACCTACATAAATCCTGCCAATCATGCCCCTAGGGTCCAAATGGGCCACACCCCGGGGTCCCTTAGCTCACATAGACTAATAATTGAAAAAAAAAAGCTTCATAAATCTTCTTCTCTGAAACCACAGGGCCCAGAGTTTAGATATTTAGCATGTTCCAACGGCAAGTTGTCACCTACATAATTCCTGCCATTCATGCCCCTGGGGTCCAAATGGGCCACGCGCCGGGGCCCCTTTGCTCCCATAGACTCATATTTTAAAAAAGCTTAAACAATCTTCTTCTTTGAAACCACAGCACCCAGAGCTTAGATATTAAGCAGGTAGCAACGGCAAGTGGTCACCTACATAATTCCTGCCAATCATGCCCCTGGGGTCCAAATTGGCCATGCCCTGGGGCCCCTTAGCTCCTATTGACTTATAATAGAAAAAAGCTTAAAAAATCTTCTTCTCTGAAACCACAGGGCCCAGAGCTTAGATATTTAGCATGTAGCAACAGCAAGTGGTCACCTACATAATTTCTGCCAATCATGCTCCTGGGGTCCAAACAGGCCACGCCCTGGGACCCCTTAGCTCCTATAGACTCATAATGGAAATGAGCTTCAAAAATCTTCTTCTCTGAAACCACAGGTCCCCAAGGGCTTAGATATTTAGCATGTAGCAACGGCCAGTGGTCACCTACATAATTCCTGCCAATCATGCCCCTGGGTTCCGATTTGGCGACGCCCCGGGGCCCCTTCGCTCCCATAGACTCATAAGGGAAAAAAGCTTCAAAAATCTTCTTCTCAGAAACCACAGGGCCCAGAGCTTATATATTTAGCAGGGTAGCAACGGCAAGTGGTCACCAATATAATTCCTGCCAATCTTGCCCCTGGGGTCCAATTGGGCCACGCCCCGGGGCCCTTAAGCTCCTATAGACTCATAATGGAAAAAAGCTTCAAAAATATTCTTCTCTGAAACCACAGGGCCCAGAGCTGTGGTATTTGGCATGTAGCAAAGGCAAGTGTTCACCTACATAATTCCTGCCAATCATGCCCCTAGGGTCCAAATGGGCCACGCCCCGGGGCCCCTTAGCTCACATAGACTCATAATGGAAAAAAAAAAGCTTCAAAAATCTTCTTCTCTGAAACCACAGGGCCCAGAGCTTAGATATTTAGCATGTAGCAACAGCAAGTGGTCACCTACATAATTCCTGCCAATCATGCTCCTGGGGTCCAAACAGGCCACGCCCTGGGACCCCTTAGCTCACATAGACTAATAATTGAAAAAAAAAGCTTCATAAATCTTCTTCTCTGAAACCACAGGGCCCAGAGTTTAGATATTTAGCATGTTCCAACGGCAAGTTGTCACCTACATAATTCCTGCCAATCATGCCCCTGGGGTCCAAATGGGCCACGCGCCGGGGCCCCTTTGCTCCCATAGACTCATATTTTAAAAAAGCTTAAAAAATCTTCTTCTTTGAAACCACAGCACCCAGAGCTTAGATATTAAGCAGGTAGCAACGGCAAGTGGTCACCTACATAAATCCTGCCAATCATGCCCCTAGGGTCCAAATGGGCCACACCCCGGGGCCCCTTAGCTCACAGACTATTAATTGAAAAAAAAAGCTTCATAAATCTTCTTCTCTGAAACCACAGGGCCCAGAGTTTAGATATTTAGCATGTTCCAACGGCAAGTTGTCACCTACATAATTCCTGCCAATCATGCCCCTGGGGTCCAAATGGGCCACGCGCCGGGGCCCCTTTGCTCCCATAGACTCATATTTTAAAAAAGCTTAAACAATCTTCTTCTTTGAAACCACAGCACCCAGAGCTTAGATATTAAGCAGGTAGCAACGGCAAGTGGTCACCTACATAATTCCTGCCAATCATGCCCCTGGGGTCCAAATTGGCCATGCCCTGGGGCCCCTTAGCTCCTATTGACTTATAATAGAAAAAAAGCTTAAAAAATCTTCTCTTAAACCACAGGGCCCAGAGCTTAGATTTTTAGCATGTAGCAACAGCAAGTGGTCACCTACATAATTCCTGCCAATCATGCTCCTGGGGTCCAAACAGGCCACGCCCTGGGACCCCTTAGCTCCTATAGACTCATAATGGAAATAAGCTTCAAAAATCTTCTTCTCTGAAACCACAGGGCCCAGAGCTTAGATATTTAGCATGTAGCAACGGCCAGTGGTCACCTACATAATTCCTGCCAATCATGCCCCTGGGTTCCGAATTGGCGACGCCCCGGGGCCCCTTCGCTCCCATAGACTAATAATGGAACAAAAAGCTTTAAAAAATCTTCTTCTCGGAAACCACAGGGCCCAGAGCTTAGATATTTAGCAGGGTAGCAACGGCAAGTGGTCACCAATGTAATTCCTGCCAATCTTGCCCCTGCGGTCCAATTGGGCCACGCCCCGGGGCCCTTTAGCTCCTATAGACTCATAATGGAAAAAAGCTTCAAAAATCTTCTTCTCTGAAACCACAGGGCCCAGAGCTGAGGTATTTGGCATGTAGCAAAGGCAAGTGGTCACCTACATGAATCCTGCCAATCATGCCCCTAGGGTCCAAATGGGCCACGCCCCGGGGGCCCTTAGCTCACATAGACTCGTATTGGAAAAAAAACTTCAAAAATCTTCTTCTCTGAAACCACAGGGCCCAGAGCTTAGATATTTAGCATGTAGCAACAGCAAGTGGTCACCTACATAATTCCTGTCAATCATGCTCCTGGGATCCAAACAGGCCACGCCCTGGGTCCCCTTAGCTCACATAGACTAATAATTGAAAAAAAAAGCTTCATAAATCTTCTTCTCTGAAACCACAGGGCCCAGAGTTTAGATATTTAGCATGTTCCAACGGCAAGTTGTCACCTACATAATTCCTGCCAATCATGCCCCTGGGGTCCAAATGGGCCACGCGCCGGGGCCCCTTTGCTCCCATAGACTTATATTTTAAAAAAGCTTAAAAAATCTTCTTCTTTGAAACCACAGCACCCAGAGGTTATATATTAAGCAGGTAGCAACGGCAAGTGGTCACCTACATAATTCCTGCAAATCATGCCCCTGGGGTCCAAAAGGGCCACGCCCCGGGGCCCCTTAGCTCCTATAGGCTCATAATGGAAAAAAAAACTTCAAAAATCTTCTTCTCTGAAACCACAGGGCCCAGAGCTTAGATATTTAGCATGTAGCAATGGCAAGTGGTCACCTACATAAATCCTGCCAATCATGTCCGTGGGGTCCAAATGGGCCACAACCTGGGACCCCTTTAGCTCCCATAGACTCATAATGGAAAAAAGCTTCAAAAATCTTCTTCTCTGAAAACACAGGGCCCAGAGCTTAGTAATTTACCATGTAGCAATGACAAGTGGTCACCTACATAAGTCCTGCCAATCATGCCCCTGGGGTCCAAATGGGCCACAACCTGGGACCCCTTTAGCTCTCAGACTCATAATGGAAAAAAAAAATCAACAATCTTCTTCTCTGAAACCACAGGGCCCAGAGCTTAGATATTTAGCATGTAGCAACGGCAATTGGTCACCTACATATTTCCTGCTAATCATGCCCCTGGGGTCCAGATGGGCCACGCCCCGGCGCCCCATAGACTCATAATGGAAAAAAGCTTCAAAAATCTTCTTCTTTGAAACTGTGAAGCACAGAACTTAGATATTTAGTATCTAGCAACATAAAATAGCCATCTACATAAATCCTGTTAACCCTGCCCCTGGGGTCAAAATTGGCCACACCCGAGCTCATCACCTCCAATAGACTTATAATGGAAAATAAACTTAAAAAATCTTCTTGTATGAAACCATAAGGCCCAGAGCTTAGATTTTTAGTATGTAGCAATGTCAAGTGGCCACCTACATAAATCCTGCCAGTTATGCCCCTGGGATCCAAATTGGCCCCACCCCAGGGTTCTTTAGCTTCCATAGACTTACAATTGGAGAAACTTCAAAAATCTTCTTCTCTGAAACCACAGGGCCCTTATAATGAAAAAAAAAAAAAAAAAAACAAACTTAAAATGGGAAAAAAAATCTTCAAAAATCTTCTTCTCTGAAACCGTAAGTCCCAGAGCTTAGGTATTTAGCATGTAGCAATGTCGAGTGGTCACCTACATGAATCCTGCCAATCATGCCCCTTGGGTCCAAATCCTGTGGCCCCTTATATCCAACAAACTTATAATGAAAAAAAGCTTCAAACATCTTCGTTGAAACCATGAAGTACAGACCTTAGAAATTTAATATATAGCAACACAAAATGGTCGCCTACATAAATCCTGCCAATCGGGCCCTTTGGGTCAAAATTGGCCAAGCCCCAGGGCTCATTAGCTTCTATAGACTTATACTGGAAAAAAAACTGAAAAAAATCTTTTTCTCCAAAACCATAAGGCACAAATTTTGTTTGATTTGAGGTTTTACATCCCCGACAACACTGTATAGGTCATTTTGGAGATGTCTCTTCCAATTTTGTGAGACTTTTACCAGACATTGAGATGAAATTACATCTCAAGCCCTGTCACCCAATGAAAAGCATTAGGGTTTATAAGCATGGACACCGCTTTGCCTGAGCTTAGATATTTAGTATGTAGCAATGTCAAGTGGTCTCCTACACTAATGATTTTCTTGTACACAGGTGAGCGATATAGGGCCATTGGGCCCTCTTGTTTCATTGAAATCACGGTGCATAGTTGGGAGTCATAAAACAGAAGTGGAGCGGAAGGACTCTGGTCCTATCATCGAGTATAATAGCAATGTAGCCTTGGCGTTGGAAATAGGAGATCCATTTCCATTAAACGTCCTCTTGTAGGGCTCCAAGGAGGGTGGGGCGCATAGCTATCGAATCATAAATTATCACCATGGGATCCAACACTAGAAAAAGAGCATATTTAGACTTATCTGATGACGACCCGGAACCGGCTACCTTCAATTCCAAAGCTAATGAAACCTTCGCTAGATTTTTGGTGATTTCAAGCAAGGAAGAAAAGGCCGTTACGACTCTTTCACCGTTTATTTTTGAAAAACAGATTGAATCGTTAATTGGTACTCTAAAAAATGTCAAAAAATTAAAAAACGAAACACTTTTAATAGAAACTAACCGAAAATCTCAAGCCGAAAACCTCTTAAAAATCAACAAATTATTCAACATGAATGTTTCTGTCACGGAACATAAAACTTTAAATTCTTGCAAGGGCATTATCCGTGACAGAATGTTAAAACATGAATCTGAAGCCAGCATCGTGGAGTATCTGAAATATCAAGGCGTAACGGCCTGTAAACGCTTTTAAATAAAAAAAGACGGAAATCTCATCGACTCGAACACACTTCTCCTGACATTTAACACCAGTTCCTTGCCGAAATCACTAAAGATTTTCTAAAGGATAATACCGGTTGACATCTACGTGCCCAATCCTCTGCGATGTTTTAATTGTCAGAGGTTTGGACACCATGAAAACGATTGCACTGTCCCTGACGGATCGGTTTGTGAGAAATGCGGAAAAAATCATCTCTCCAAATCAAACGTCTGTGAAGTTTGGAAAACGGAAAAAGAAATTATGAAAATCAAAGTAACACAAAACGTAACATATTTAGAAGCAAAGAAAATCCAACAAAATAAACCAGAAAACACATTCGCCAAAGTTGTCCAATCCCTTACCAGCAAACCTGAAACCAAAGAAACATCTACACAATTCAACAAAAAAGATTTTGAAATTAAGCCCCATTCTAAAGTTATTACCTCTTCTGAAAAAACCCAAAACCACATCGTCACAACCTACTACATCGTCACAACCTACTACATCGTCACAACCTTCTACATCTACTCATCATTCAAGAACAGAATCTAAACCAACTTCACAGACCAGTTCACAACCTAACGGCAAACATTCTAGCAGATCTCACTCCCGATCCTCGTCGGGGACAGTGGATCAAAAAGAAAAAAAAAAACGGCAAAGAAAAGCATAAAGGATCGAACCCAAACATTAAAGGGGCGTCGGCTGATCCAGTTAAACTGGATTATCAGTACGGCGCCGTTTAGGACATGGAGTTGGACGTTGATCCCTCCACGTTCTCAAAGCAAAATAAAAGATAAAGGATTAAATTCCTTGTTTTAATCTTCTCTCCATTCAACCATGGATAAGAAGTCAATAATTCAATGGAATTGTCGAGGACTGAAAGCCAATTTTAACGAACTTTTAATTCTATCTACACTTTTTTCTCCTAATGTCATTTGTCTCCAAGAAACGTTGTTGAAAACTACAGATAATATAAATTTCAAAGGTTACAGCATGTACAATCATATCACAACGGATAATCTGAAGGCATCAGGAGGTACATCAATCCTGGTAAAATCTGACGTTCCTCATAGGACAATAGATGTAAACACTAATTTACAAGCTGTTGCTGTAAACGTCACTTTATCCAAATCCATAACGATTTGTTCTGTCTACCTTCCACCTCATTATAACTTTTCTAAACAAGAATTAGAAAATCTGACTAATCAATTACCTAGTCCTTATATATTATTAGGAGACTTTAATAGTCACAGCAAGTTATGGGGTTGCTCGGATACAAATGACAAAGGAGAAATTATAGAAAATTTTATTGCTGAAAATGATTTATGTTTATTTAATAATAAACAACCAACATACCTTCATTCTCCCACAAGGAATTAATTTGCTTTAAATCTTTCAATTTGCTCTCCAAATATTTATCTAGACTTTGATTGGTCTGTTGTGGACGATCTCATTGGTAGCGATCATTTTCCGATAGTAATTGAAGAAATTGAATTGACCCATGAGGATCGTCATCCCAGATGGAATTTGAGTAAAGCAAATTGGGAAAATTTTAATCAATTATGTAATGAAAAACTCGAACCTGAAATTTTTAAAACTGCAAATGATATACAAGATTTTACTGATAAATTGATTGATATTGCTGAAAAATGTATCCCTAAATCCTCGACATTTTCAAAAAGAAACAAACCTTGGTTTAATGATGAAGTTAAAACTTCAATCAATAAAAGAAAATCTGCATTACGAAAATTTGATAAACAACCAACAAAAGAAAATCTTATCCATGCCAAACATATGCGAGCTAAAGCTCGCAAAACAATAAAATCGGCCAAAAAAGCATCTTGGCAGCAATACGTCTCCAAACTGAATACCAGAACACCAACGAAGAAAATATGGGACATGATTAGAAAAATAAGTGGCAAAAACAAATCGAATAAACATGTCCATACCAAATCGAACGGAAATATGTGTTCAACGGCTAAAGACATTTCCAATGCCTTGGGGGAAATTTTTTAGAAAAATTCCTCTAGCTCAAATTATTCAGAAAGTTTCCAAAATATTAAACAAGAACAAGAGAAAAAGAATTTAAATATTTCCTCATTAAATCATGAAAAAATATAATTTACCATTCACTACTAAAGAATTATTAGATGCTCTCCATAAATCTCATGATACTGCTGTTGGTCCTGACGACATACACTCAAATTTTAAAACATTTATCAAACAAGGCATTGGAAACATTATTAAATATTTTGAATGATATTTGGATCACTGGAAAGGTCCCTGAAAACTGGAGAAAAACTACCATTATTCCTATTCCGAAACCTAATAAAGATCATACTGAAGCCACTTATTATAGACCTATTGCTTTGACAAGTTGCTTATGTAAAACAATGGAGAGAATGATTAATGATTGGCTGGTTTGGTTCTTAGAATCAAACCAGCTTATCACTAAATTTCAAGCTGGATTTAGAAAGAACAGCTCTACTAATGATCATTTGATTCGCTTAGAATCATTTATACGTGATGCCGTTATTAAAAAAGAACATGTCGTAGCTGTATTCTTTGACATAGAAAATGCCTACGATACCGCTTGGAAGTATGGCATCAAGAAAGATTTACACACATTGGGCCTTAAAGGCCGATTACCACTTTTTGTTCAAAATTTCTTATCCGATCGAACATTTCATGTTCGCGTAGGAAATACATTATCGGACACATTTAGCCTTGTATAGGAAAAATCTTCATTTTTTTTTCTCTGAAAATGCAAGGCCCAGGTATTTTAAAATATTTGGAGTGAAACTTCATCTAGTGGACCTCTATCAAGATTGTTCAAAATAATAATAGCTCTGGGGCCAAAAATGCCCCCGCTCCGTGGCCCTTTGGTTCTACATTGACTCATATAGGGAAAACCTTTAAAATCTTCTTGTCTGAAATCAGAAGGCTCAGGTGTTTTATATTTGGCATGAAGCTTCATCTTGTGGACCTCTATCAAGCTTGTTTAAATTATAGCCCTGGGGCGAAACATGCTCCCGCTCCAGGGCCCTTTGGGTTTTACATTTGCTAATATAGGGGTAATCTTTAAAAATCTTCACTGCACCACAAGGCCAAGGTCTTTAATATTTGATGTGCAGATGCATTTGCAGAACTCTACCAATGTTGTTCAACTTATAGTCCTTCGGTCAAAAATACCCCCGCCCCGGAGCCTACTGGTTTTATTTCGACTTATTTATGAAAAACTTTTAAAATCTTCCCAGGTGTTTGATATTTGGTATGATGCTTCATCTGGTGGACCTCTACTATGTTGATAAAATTATAGCCAGCCCTGAGGCAAAAGGTTGCCCCGCCGCAGGCCCCGCCGGTTTTACTTAGACGTATATGGATTTGTTTGTTTGTTTGATTTGAGGTTAAAACACCTCGTCAACACTGTATAGGCCATTTTGGAGACGTTGCTTCCAATTTTTATACGTCCCTTTTTAAAAAAACGGTGATATTATGGTATAGTGTCGGGGTCCGTTGGTCCGTCCGTCTGTAAACTTTTCGTTTCCGGATAACTCCCCCTACAGTTTTCATCCGATCAGACTGAATTTTGGTAGGTAGTAAGACCATGACCTTGTGTAGCACATATTGTTTTGAAGTTATTGTCCACCAAATATTTACAGAGTTATGCCCCTTGGAATTTTATTGTAAACTTTTTCGTTTCCGGATAAGTCCTCCTACAGTTTTCATCCGATCAAGCTGAAACTTTGTAGGTAGTAAGAGCATGACCTGGTGTAGCGCATGTCGTTTCGAGGTTATGGTTCTCCAAATATTTACTGAGTCATGTCCCTTTGAACATTTTTGTAAACCTTCTTTTCTCGAATTACTCCTCCTACAGTTTTCATCCGAACAAGGTGAAACTTGGTGTATAGTAAGACCATGTCCTGATGCAGCGCATAATATTCAAAGTGTTATGACCCTTAGAAAATTTTTGTTAACACTTTTTGGGGGTTTAGGTTTTACGGCCCTTTCAAGATTATTTTACTCATATCGAGCCGATCGTTAATCAGAGGTGGGCGAAACCCGGAGTACCCGGAGAAAAAACACCTGACCTTCCGTTGCAGACTTTAGCGACTCTTATGTGACCCGAGCGATGCTCGAACCCACAGCGGTAAGAGACCTAATAATTAAGAGTCAGCGCTCTTATCCACTAGGACACGGAGTGCTGTTTTGTAAAGTTTTTCGTTTCCGGATAACTCCTCCTACAGTTTTCATCTGATCAAGCTGAAACTTAGTAGGTAGTAAGACCATGACCTGATGTAGGACATATTCTTTCGAGGTTATAGTCCTTCAAATATTTACAGAGTTATGCCTCTTTGAGTATTTCTGAAAATATTTCGATTCCGGATTACTCCTCCAACAATTAACATTCTATCAAGCTGAAACTTGATATACAGTTAGACCATGATGTGGAGCAGTGCATTTTGATAATGCCCCACAACTATATTGCTGCTGCCCGTGTGTTTGTAACGCCGTAACCAAAAAAATGTAATGTCGGTCATAACTGCAAAAGGATTTGCCATTCTCTCATGAAACTTCACACACACACACACACACTCACCATCACAAAACCTATATTCTGACAAAAGACCATACCTATATTGCTTTTGTCTGTGTGTTTGTCTTGCTTTAACCAAAAGACTTAACCTTGGTCTTAACTTCAAAAGTATTTGCCTTTCTCTCATGAAAATTCACAAAAATACTTACTATCACAAAGCCTATAATCTGACAAAAACCACACCTCTTTGATAACTCTGTTGGGCCCTTTCAGATGTAGTTAGTGATCTGGTTTGGAGGTAATGGTCCAACAAAACAAAACAATGTTTTGCCCCTTTGAAAGTTTCTGTTAGCAATTGTGCCTGCAATTTAGAACCGATCAAGTATTATAGTTAGACCAAGATGTGGAGCAGGGCATATTATTTAAAGGTTACAGTCCACCAAATATTTATAGAGGTATGCCCCGTTGAAAATTCCTTTGAACATTTACTTTATGGCTAGCTCTTCCTACAGTGAACATTCAATCAAGCTGAAAATTGATATATAGTGTGACCACAATGTGGAGCAGCGAATACTGTTTCGAGTATATGGCTTACCAGATATAAATAAAGTTATGTCCCTTTGCAGATTTCTGTAAGTATTTTTTGTGTGGATAACTTCTCCTTCAATTAATATCCGATGAAGCTGAAACTTCATATATACATGTAGTTAGACCATTGTGTTGCACAGTGCTTATTGTTTTGAGGTTGCGGTCCACCAAAAATTAATCGAGTAATGCCCCTTTGAAAATTTCTTACACATTTTGTTTGTGGCTTACTTCTCCTGCAGGTAACAATATCGATCTAGCAAAAGCTTGATATTAAGTTCGACTATGATGGCGAGCATTGCATATGGTTTAGAGAGCATGGTCCACCAAGTATTTATATAAGTATAACACTTTGAAAATATCGATAGACATTTTCATTTCCTCAAAAAACTTAGATCCAATCAGGCTGTAACTTGGTATGTAGTTAGACCATGATATGGAGCAGTTCTTGTTGATTTAAGGTTTCAGTCCAACAAATATTACTTGCTACGGGCATATAATGCCCCGCTTACGGAGCTCTTGTTTAGGACTTTTACCCGACACTGAGATGAAATGACAATTCAATCCCTGTCGCCCGATGAAACCAATAGAGTTTATAAGCATGGACGGCCCGACTCCGTTAAAGCCATATATGCAAAACCTTTAAAAATTTTCTCTGATGCCACAAGGTCCAGGTCTTTGATATTTTGCTTGAAACTTCATGTGGGTAACCCATACCAAGATTATTCAAATCATAGCCATGGGGTCAAATAAGGCCCCGCCCCAGGGCCCACCGGTTTTACATAGACTTACATATGGAAAATCTTTAAATACCTTCTCGTCTAAACCAGAAGTCTTTGATGTTTGGAATGAAGCTTCCTCTTGTTGTACTCTGCCAAGATTGTCTAAATTATTAGCCCATGGGGTGTAAAAAATGGACCTGCCCGGAGCCCACTTGTTTTATATAGTGAAAAGGCTGATCCGCTTCAGCTCTGTCTTCTGCACTAGGACCTGACCCTCAACGTCCACAAGTTGCCTAGGCGGTGACATACAAGTCAGCTCTATATTGTCAAAGGGAACAATTGACCCATAACCCACCCTCCAACTGTTTTTTTCACAACGTGACACTATAAGTAAGACTAAACCGCTTCATCTACTTTTGTTGCACTAAAGACCTGACTCTCAATGGCCACAATGTGTCCAGATAGTGACATACAAGTTGAAGTCGATTTTTTTATAACTTTTTTGCCGCGATTTTCGATGATAGCCTCTATATTTTGATTTTTTATCGACGCATCAAGCAGAAACGTTGTAGAGGGGAAGCTCCGCCAACTTCTAAAAAAACGTTCCATACTCCTAATGTATAGGAGCAGAGCGGTAATCAGATGGAGATTTCCGAAATTTCAAGCTTGCGTGGAAGGGGGCCTTTCATCTGTGCCCATGCATGTTTTTTCTTTAAACTTTGTATATTAATAACTCAGCATATACAACCTATAAAAATGTATTTAATAAATTATATAAATCAAAGTAAGACTCAGGAGGCCACTCTAACTTACTCCCTCCATGAGCTGGTATCTGTCTCTAAATAAGTGCGTCTTAAATCTTATGTTTTATTTAGTTTCAAGATCTGTTAACTGGATTGAATGCATAACTCCATGGGCATTCCTTTGATACTAAAAAAACCTTTTGAATTAATTAACGTTTACATTTTCTGATAAAATAATTATCAAAAATCTCATTTTTGATTAAAATTTTAAAAAAGTAACAAAATTCAATCCCTAAGATAAATATGTTCTTGTCTTTGTCAAAATTTCATTTTGCTAGGAAAACTTGTCATATGTATCTTCTTTAGCTATGCCAAATTTCATGAGAATCCGAAACCGGTAACACTGTAGTTTTACACCTTTAATGGATGTAAGTCGTTTCTGCAAAAATTACTTTTTTATTGAAATCATCCAAGAACCTTACAAAAAGGCAATTGAAGGGGTTATTGCAAGAAGGGGCCTAAGTCACATTTTTATAATTTCGAGAAAAACGCGAAAAAAAAAAATATTTTGCAAAATTTTCATATTTTTCATACTTGAATTTAAATTAATTCTTCTGATGTGTTATCGTGACATCTGAAATGGTGCAGAAATCGCATAAATAGTTCTGAGTATATCGCAGATACTCATTTGTTACCATAATGGCTTAGTGCAAGAAGGGGCCTAAGTCCAGGATTTATTGGACTTAGGCACCTTCTTGCACTAAACAAATACAACAAAGTTTTCTCTATTAAAAGCAGAAATCTAAGTCATTTAGTTGAACATGTATATTTATCGTATCACGACTCTTTATTAGTTTTTTATAACAAAAATCTGAAACAAAAGAATAACACATACAATGGACCCTCAAAGCTGTATTTGGTAAAACGGACTTAGACCTCTTCTTGCACCAAAGGTACGACGTTGGACTTAGGATCCTACGAAAAAATTTATCAACCGTCATTTTTAATACCAGTAAAGAAATAAGGTATAACAATCTATATATCAGATTGTAGGTCTTGATATGATGTATCTGAAAAAGATAATATCCCAGATTTTTCCAAAAATGGACTTAGGCCCCTTCTTGCACTAACCCCTTCAATTTGTAACAAATACGTAATAAAAATGAGATTATTCTAATCAAAATAATTACATACTGAGCTGATCTAGATTAGAAACTATATAACTATCATGAATTTCTGATATTTTCCTTTCATTTATACACTATATATATATCCAAAATAGTAGATAGTAAAACACTAAATCCAAAGGTATTCTTATCAACAAATTAGGCTTAACAACATATATTGCTTTTTATTAGCAGCAAAATTATTGTGAACATGTGCAACTTTATTTAATGACTTTGCATAAGTCATGCTACACAAATAGGTGTAAGGCAAGGAGATCCATTATTTTCATTTCCATACCAAGCTGGTATACAAGGACGCAAAGGTCAGTGGTTTGTTGTTACTAGTAAAATAATTCTGTTGATAAACCCATGGCCAGATTAAGCCTTAGATATACTGTCTTTATGACCGCTGGATTATTATCCTAACAAAAAAGTTACAGTAATTATTGGTTAGTATTTCCAAAAATCAAAATGTCACTGATATTGAGTTTCTGTTGCAAAAGATGATTGATGGATGAGGCGCAGAATATCTGGTGTAAACAAAGCTGTTCCATGACCTAGAGATATTTTTTTGCTGTTAGACAGGGAGCGAAACAGTTTCCTTCCTTATAGTACACATGCATAAATATGTCTCTTTTCTGCATTGGTATTGTAATTGTTGACGTTTCTTTAGTGTCTTAGTTTGTCTATTTACTTTGTCAATATATTGGTTAATTTATCGGAAGCGAGCTTTGTTTTTTTTCCTGGTTGTAAAACTGTCAACCACTTCTTGAATGTTTCTGCTGAATGCAAGTTCACTGTTTTTAATCACTGTTCTTGCTTGCATTTTGTTCATTAATAATTACCAGTACATTTTTGTGCAATGTATCTCTCAGCTTAGAAAGAGGGTTGCAGTGTTTGGACAGAAAAAAGCATCACAATGTATTTACTGAAAATAATTTAAAATCCTATGAGAAATGCGATAACTACTCACAGATTGAATAATTATTATCAACAGTAAATCTAAATGCTTCTTGATATCTTACATAATGTGCTTGGTAATTACTGCAGCAACTGCTGAGATAGGTAAATGAAGTGAAAGACCTATACAGCTATATAGACAACACAAGCAGGATCACATAAGTTTTGGAACACTGACAAATGTACGACCACCTGAATTCTAAAAGCAAATTCAAATGGCTTTGGAATACAGCTTCAGGAAGCCGTTTGATTTCGTTCATAGGGGCTATACAAAAAAGATAGATTGGCTAGTGCCTATGCAGATACAAATTCAGAAAACTTAATGTCCAGGAAAAGTTATCTCAAGTGTTATTGATTTTCCCTAGAGCAAACATTTCTTTTTAAATGGGCAGTTAGGGTTAAATAAACAAACAACAGTTTGACTTGAGAGTCATTTATCTCGAGGCGGATAACAAATCTCACAAAATCTGAAGGATCATCAAAAGTGACTGGTATGTTGTTGATTTGAATGTTAAATTTAAACATCACCTTAGCACCATTACCAAATTAGACAAGAAAGACAGAAAGAAAACTGTGAACATGATTACATGGGTGTGTTTGATAACGTTTGTCATCAAAATCTTAGCGGTATAGTTCTGTAGACAAAATAGTTTGTTCCATAGGGGGCAAAGGACTTGTCTCCATAAGAGGGTTTTCCTGGTACCTAAATTTTCCAAATATATTTTGGGAAAATATAGCCACAGAGAGGGGACATTCATCCCTGTTAAGTTTGAATCAAACAGAACTCTACTTTTGTGATAAGGGTTTATCAAAAGTGGGTGGGGTAATTCCATATCAGTTCTACCAAGAACAAATAATCAGCGATTGACTATATTCAAATAGCACACTAACAAAACTTTTTTTCCATGTAATGCATAGACGGTGGGTACATATTAATGTGAAATAGGGTGATTGTATATTTTATTGAAATTTGCTAAAATATAATAATTTATTTGCACTTTGCGGATTTTCATTAATTTTTCATCTACCAACTTTGCCAAAAAGTTGAACATTTCTCTATTAAGCAACACATTCTTACCTCATTTCTAGAAAATACTTATCAATGCTTGGCCATTGCAGAATAATAAGGATTTTTTTATAAATGGTCTGTGACATGAGTTATGTGCCCTTGAAAAGAGAAAATTGCAGTAAAATGCTATGAAATTATCAAAACTTTGTTTTGCCTTTTTGCTATTAGTTTACTGGCGAGAAATGCTTAGAGGAGTTAAATTCTAATGTATTTATCGTGTAAAAGGGTTGTACTATTGTAGCAGAGACAAAATTGGTATCAGTTAGTGTCAAAATTACTTTTAGAGGTTTTAAGATTTGGATATAATTGACACACATTTGCTCATCTCATTCCATACCACTTTCTTCTGAGGAGTCGCTGTTGGTATCCCAAACTTCAGCTGCACCATCTGTAAGAAAGTCCATGTATCTATTATGTATCTTAGGCCATTTTGTTGCTGGCTGGTGTCGCTCAAACCCCAAATACTATAAGACTGATGCAATATGGGCCCAGCAGCCCACATCTCTAGCCCCTGATTTGCATGTGCAAAACCAACTGACGATAGGTGCTAAGCCTGTGCTGTATTCAATCCATAAATTATAGGTCTTGCTACTGGTATGCCTTGAACGTATTAGGGACTTGAGGACACCTTGCTCTTTGTTTATAAGGATTTCATATTTGCCATCATCTGTTTGGAGTTCTTTCGTGTAGGATTTGGCCTGTCGAATCTGATACAATCCCACTGTCAGGTCTCTTAATTCTGCTTCGTTCAGTTCTTGGAAATCTGGCATTTCAGATGCATCCATACTAAATTGTGCGCGGTTTGTCCCACTTATTATCAGTCACCTTTTGTTGAAGTTTATTTGGTGACTATGCTAAGGCCATCATTCGTTTGGCAATGACAACATCTGATTCCAAACTAGTCACCAAGGGTGGCCAGAAAGCGTTGCAAAGGGAGCAAACAATTCGCACATAATCGCCAGCAAACGGGATTTGAGAGTTGGGAAGCACATTACTTAAAGCTTTCCATTGCTTTATACGCCCATTTGTTGACTCAACAACCCATCTCACTTTGCTGACAAGTCTGAATTCATTTGCTTCCTCAGTGCTATGCTGTTTCTCTTTTTTCTTCAAGAAATGAGGCATTTCAGTATTGATCCCACAATCATTAAGTAAGTCTGTTACATCCCTAAACCCCCTATCAACAATGAGAACATCCCCTTCATTGAACCAATTTCTAATATCCTCACTGTTGCTCTTCAGCATATGCTCTGTTATCTTGGCATCTGAGTTTTTACCATCAGCCAGGTAAGGTCCAAGCACTGTAAGTATGTAGCCGTCAGTTGCTACAAGCATCATCGGTTTAAGCAATGGGCGACCTTTATGGACACAATAAGAACGCCTTTGGAATGAATAGTCACCGCTTTTCTCTATGTACACATGGGTACCATCAGCAACAGCAATAGCAACATCTTTCTGTGAATTAGCAAACAGCACCCTTGCAAATTCTGTAGTGTGATCTTCAATTACTTGATTTCGTTCTATATGTGGCAGGCCAAGATATTTTGGAACGAAATTGGACATTAGACTTACTCTGGCTGAATGGATTGCCTTACTGCAAGTAGTTTTCTTCACACCAAACAATGTTGAAAGAACAGCCAAGGACAGACCAGTCCTAAGTTTTACAAGCAACATGGCATGGGCTGTACGAGTGCTCCTTGTTGATGTAGAATGCAACGAGGAGAGCGATTCATGTACATCATTGGACTGATCCTTTGTTATGCCTGTCAGTCTGAAATAGTCTTCAACTGTCATTTCATCAACGTTGTCAAAATTCAGTGCATTAGATTACCTGTTTGCCGTTTCGCTCAACTCATTTAGTAATTGAGCAATGTCGTAATTTAAAACTTTTACTGAATCTGAAACAGAAGTTTCTTTGCCATAACATTCATCCTTCAGACTATTGCCATCAATATGAGAGGAGCAAGCTCTCGCCCCCTCAGTAACTATTACCCTTGTTTGGATAAATATGTTAGCCCTCTGTTTCGGAGATAGCTTTGTCAAGTTAACAGAGCTACTTCGACGCCTACTTTCCTGACAAATAATACATTTCACAGAGGAAGACTGTGCTGCAGGAATGTCAAGTTTGAATCCAGACTTGTCACCAAAGTGAGATGGGTTGTTGAGTCAGCAAATGGGCGTATAAAGCAATGGAAAGCTTTAAGTAATGTGCTTGCCAACTCTCAAATCCCGTTTGCTGGCGATAATGTGCGAATTGTTTGCTCCCTTTGCAACGCTTTCAGGCCACTCTTGGTGACTAGTTTGGATTCAGATGTTGTCATTGCCAAACGATTGATGGCCTTACCAAAGTCACCAAATAAACTTCAACAAAAGGTGACTGATAATAAGTGGGACAAACCGCGCACAATTTAGTATGGATGCATCTGAAATGCCAGATTTCCCCGAACTGAACAAAGCAGAATTAAGAGACCTGACAATGGGAGTGTATCAGATTCGCCAGGCCAAATCCTATACGAAAGAACACTAAACAGATGATGGCAAATATGAAATCCTTATAAACAAAGAGCAAGAAGGTGTCCTCAAGTCCCTTATACGTTCAAGGCATACCAGTAGCAAGACCTATGGATTGAATACAGCACAGGCTTATCACATATCGTCGGTTGGTTTTGCACATGCAAATCAGGGGCTAGAGATGTGGGCTGCTGTGCCCATATTGCATCAGTCTTATGGTATTTGGGGTTTGAGCGACACCAGCCAGCAACAAAAGGGCCTAAGATACATAATAGATACATGGATTGTCTTACAGATGGTGCAGCTGAAGTTTGGGATACCAACAGCGACTCCTCAGAAGAAAGTAGTACGGAATGAGATGAGCAAATGTGTGTCAATTATATCCAAATCTTAAAACCTCTAAAAGTAATTTTGACCCTAACTGATACCAATTTTGTCTCTGCTACAATAGTACAACCCTTTTACACGATAAATACATTAGAATTTAACTCCTCTAAGCATTTCTCGCCAGTAAACTAATAGCAAAAAGGCAAAACAAAGTTTTGAGATTTCATAGCATTTTACTGCATTTTTCTCTTTTCAAGGGCACATAACTCATGTCACAGACCATTTATAAAAAAATCCTTATAATTCTGCAATGGCCAAGCATTGATAAGTATTTTCTAGAAATGAGGTAAGAATGTGTTGCTTAATAGAGAAATGTTCAACTTTTTTGCAAAGTTGGTAGATGAAAAATTAATGAAAATCCGCAAAGTGCAAATAAATAATTATATTTTAGCAAATTTCAATAAAATACACAAACACCCTATTTCACATTAATATGTACCCACCGTCTATGCATTACATGGCAAAAAGTTTTGTCAGTGTGCAATTTGAATATAGTCAATTGCTGATTAATTGTCGTTGGTAGAACTGATATGGAATTACCCCACCCACTTTTGATAAACCCTTATCACAAAAGTAGAGTTCTGTTTGATTCAAACTTAACAGGGATGAATGTCCCCTCTCTGTGGCTATATTTTCCCAAAATATTATTGGAAAATTTAGGTACCAGGAAAACCCCCTTATGGAGACTAGTCCTTTACTGAAATGGATGTTTTGAAATAATACTTATAATTATGCTATGAACTACTTACACAAACCATACTATACTATAGCCATCCAGATTGAAAGCAATAGTAAAGTATTTTTAAACAGCATGACAAAAACATGATAATCATAAAATTTCACATTTTGCTGAATCAGGACTAGCAGTATTCAGTCTGTTAAAACACAATGTTACCGGTCCTCAATTTCTATCAAAATTCATCAACATGTCCCTAAGATATGTGAGTAGTTTTTATGCTTAAATGGTGTCTTGACAAAACTTGGAACATGGTAAAAATGCATATAAAATTTTAATGAATACAAAAATAGGAGCTGAAATATGGGGACACCATCAAAGAAAACTGAATGCCCAGCCACTATTACTAGACATACGAGGTCATTCATAGTATCAACTAACTCACCAATTATGGCTTTAATGCATAAAACATAGCAGCATTAGATATATGAAACTCTGAATATTGTAGACAAGTTTATATGAGAGTACTCTCTGTTGTGATAGAGACTTCATACAATATGTAATAAATTTACTACGGAAATAAAATTTAAAAGTGAATGCATCGTTATTATAATGGTTATACCCAAGGCAATTATTGTACATAATTTCATCAAAATCCAAGCGTGGGCAGAAACCAATGCAAATTTCCTATAACTTGAAAGAACCCCTTTTCTGTTTCCACTGGTCCCGCATTGACGGCGTGGTTTGAAGTTTTGTCGTCTGTTTAGTGCATAACTGACGGATACTTTTGTGGGTCATTCCAACTTGATTTTAGTTTTCAATGGTCACAATCCAAATTGAAACAAAATAGCGCAAAGATTGGTGTAGTATTTTAAATATTTTAAAAATATAGGCCAAAACCGTATGATCTGCTTTATCTTTACAAATGGATTGCCGCCAAACACTACGATTTTCAGGTTTTTGACCGTCAACACTCTAATGATTTGTACAACGTACCTTGAGTTGGACGCTTTTGGCTGCACGGGATTTATCCATATATAGATATTGGCCAGTCATTATACCCCCGACATACGAAGTATGTCAGGGGGTATATAGTTTTCGTCTTTCCGTCCGTTCGTCCGTTCGTTAGTTCGTTCGTTAGTTAGTTCGTTCGTTCGTTCGTTCGTTCGTACTTCCGTCCGTCCCGCCGTTCGTCAACCTTTACGTCAAAGTTTTGCGTTAAACCTTTTTGATAGCTCATATCTCTGTAACCACATGTTAAATTCTCTTCATATTTGGTAAAGGATATCTCTATAGCATTACCTTTCATATGGAATAACTAAGCCCCTGGGTCAAGCCCCTGTGTGGGCTGTCTGTCTGTCCGTCTGTCTGTTCATCTACTTTTACGTCAAAGTTTTGTGTTAAACCTTTTTGATTGCTCATATCTCTGTAACCGCATGTTAGATTCTCTTCATATTTGGTAAAGGATATCTCTATAGCATTTCCTTTCATATGGAATATCCAAGCCCCTGGGTCAAGTCCCTGGGTGGGCTGTCTGTCCGTTTGTCAACTTTTACGTCAAAGTTTTGTGTTAAACCTTTTTGATTGCTAATAACTCTGTCACCACATGTTGGATTCTCCTCATGTTTGGAACAGGATATCTCTATAGCATTACCTTTCATATGGGGAATCTAAGCCCCTGGGTCAAGCCCCTGGGTGGGCTGTCTGTCCGTTTGTCAACTTTTACGTCAAAGTTTTGTGTTAAACCTTTTTGATTGCTCATATCTCTGTCACCACATGTTTGATTCTCTTCATATTTTGTACAGGATATCTCTATAGCATTACCTTTCATTTGGAATATCTTAGCTCGCGGGTCAAGCCCCTGGGTGGGCTGTCCACCCGTCAGTCCGTTCATCTATATTTATGTCAATTTTTTGTATTAAACCTTTTTGATTGCTCATATCTCTGTGACTACATGTTAGATTCTTTTCATATTTTGTAAAGGATATCTCTATAGCATAACCTTCCATATGGAATATCTAAGCCCCTGGGTCAAGCCCCTGGGTGGGCTGTCTGCCAGTTTGTAAACTTTTAAGTCGAAGTTTTGTGTTAAACCTTTTTGATTGCCTATATCTCTGTAACCTCATGTTAGATTCTCTTCATATTTGGCACAGAATATAGCTATAGTATTAACTTTCATATGGAATATCTAAGCTCCTGTGTCAAGCCCCTGGGTGGGGCGATGGGTCAATAATAAGGACTTACACATTTTGATTACGTCCAAGTTTTGTGTTAACTGTTTTGGTTTAAACAATATTTATTAGAATAAATTCACATATATACATCGCATAATAGTATATGGTACAGGATTTGATAACTGGTTTCATTATACTCCTTGCATACAAAGTATATCAAAGGTTATAGTTTTTGTCTTTCCATCTGTTCATTATTAGTTAGTTTGTTGTTTCTTTATGCTGTGACCCTTGTCAGATTTGTCAGTTTATACATGTATATTGGTCCTTGTGATCTTAGAAACAACAACGACTAGAACTGTTAAGTTTTGCATAATATTTTCTCTTGAAATGCAGACAATAATATATGCAAGTAATAATAAAAAATGCATTGCTTTATTATGTCATTATACAGCTACTTTAATTCAGCAAATGTTCTATGACAGCCTATTCTATGTTTGTTGTTTCCAGTTGAAATTGTTCCAAATTGCAACAAACTTTGAATTTTTATTATTCAGCAAAGACAAGCAGTCTCATCTTTGGATATGATAAATTATTCTATATTTGTTGAAATGCAATAGTTATTCTCAGTGGACTAAATGGAAAGTTTATATGGAAAGGTTCAATGCTACAAACAAATTTTCATTTCCACTAAAAGGGGATGGCACTGGTCGGGGGTATACGTGCCCCACTGGGCACTTTCTCTAGTTTGTTTACATTTCGATAGTGTGAGTGACAGAATTGGACTTAGTTTTTAACGAAAAATTCAAACATTGTAAAAAGTCCATCTGGTAAGAGCAAAAAGTATACCACTCAGAAGAGTGAATCCTTAAAGAGAAGTGAGCGGACCTTCTCCTCTATAACTTTCTCGCTGGCTGTATTGATAAAAATTAAAAATAAAAAAGTTATCCCCAAAAACCTCGCCAACAAAGATAAAAAATCGACTATCTATGTATTGTCACCCCCCCCCCCTCTCCCATAAACACACTTCCAACCCAATCCAACCCCCTTGTCACAACGAGGCATTGTAAGTTAGACAGAGCAAATTTATCTCCATGCACTAGGAACTGAACCTCAAGGTCCAGAAGGTGCCCAGGCAAGCTCTTTAGAAGAGAACTTGTGAAGGATTTCATCCTCGGAAAGAAAACAATTTGGAAGGAATGTTCCATGGTGACCCTCAGACAAAACTGGTCAACATAGTTTCGCTCAACTGAACCTACTATCCACCAAAACTAATCAATAAACAAGCTTTAAAATAACTTCTGCTACTAAATAGGCAGACTGATTTTGAAATAATTTTACCGAAATTTTCCCTGGGTCACTCTCAACCAAAATGTCTCAAACCATCCACTCCATCTTATATTACCTTCCGCTTTATCTGTACAATTAGGATCAGGTGAGCGATCCAGGGTCATTCTTGTTTAGTGCATCTTTTTCATTTTTTCATTAATAATATTTTAGTTTTTTTTTTGTTTTTTTTTTTTGGTTTTTGTTTTGTTTTTGCCGGTAGTCCGCTTCAATCATAAAGGTGCCAGGTCACGTTGACGTGATAAAGCTCACGCGTCCCGGGTTACCATACCTTTATCAGGTCAATGCGTTACATTACAACTAGTATAGGGGGTAATTGATAAAGAATCACCCCTGTCCGTTCGATTGTACGAAAAATGGTTCACCTGCGATATGAAAACATTGGTGGATTGGATTCATATTTCATACACAGGTATATGATCATAGAATACATGTCAAGTTCGATTTCAGGTAAAATCAACCGTTATGAGAGTTATGTCCCTTTTCATCTTCTTTTTCGTGTGAAAAACTTGTGCGATATCTTTCGAAAACATTGGTAGATTGGATTCACATTTCCTACACAGGTATATAATCATAAAATACAGTTCAGTTTTAATTTCAGGTAAAATCAACAAATAATGAGAAATATGGTCCTTTTCTAAGTTAAACTTCAATTTTATAAGAAAAATGGTTTCCTTGCGATATGTTTTGAAAACACTGTTGGGTTGGATTCATATTTCATACAGAAATATAATCATATAATAGAGATCACATTTGACCTCAGATGAAATCCACCAAATATTGTGATAGTTCTGGCCTTTTTTCAACTTCATTTACAGGACAAAAATAGTTTGTTAAATTTCTTATGAAACGATTACTAGTAGTAGATTGGATTCGTAATTTATACTGAGATATGCAATCATAAAATACAGGTCGAAATCGATTTCCGTTAAAATCTAACAGTTATTATAGAGTAATGGTCCATAATGGCCCTTTTTCAACTGTTTTACATACACTAATCTTTTCTCGTTGATAGCGTTTGAAAATTGAAAAGATTTTCAGAAAAGAATCTTATATTTAAAGAGGTATATAATCATAGAATATATGTAATGTTAAATTTCAGGTAAAATCCACCAGTTATCATGAGAGTTATAGACCTGTTTCAACTTCATTTTAAATACAAAAATGTTTTTTATTTGATATCTTTTGAAACGAATAGTAGATTGGATTCATAGGGGTATATAGTAATAAAACAAAGGTCATGGTTGGTTTCTTGTAAAACATTATGCAAACACGCCTATACAAATACATTGCCACCTTTATCGACAAAAAAATGAAAATTTTATGATGAAAAATTGTGATATTTTCCTTATTTCTGCTCGAAATATAGATTCTGGACAGTCGTTAGAACGGCCTCGATGAGGCGGTTCTAACGAGTACCCACAATCTAAATTTTAGAGCACAAATAAGAAAAATAAGGTATACCCCCGGAATCCCTAGTTTTACTATATAAAAGTGGGGTTCAAGGGGGTCAAAATTATATAGGCGTGTTTTCGTGATGATACAACGGTTAATTGTGGCCTTTTTTCAGCTTCGTTTTTACTTACAAAAATGGTTTTGTTTTTGTTTTTTTATCTTTTTAAAAAATGTAGATTAAATTTATATTTTTACAGTGATATACAATCATAAACTATAGGTCAAGCTCAGTTTCTGGAAAATTTACCGATTTTATGGTGGTTATGTCCTTTTTCAACTTCGTTTTAACTTACATAAATTGTTTCCGTTCGATAGCTTTTGAAAACATTATTGGATTGGATTCATATTATATACAGAGGTATCTAGGTCAAGTTTGATTTAACTTATAACCTATTAATTGTAAGGGCAGTAATGGTCCCTTTGAAACTTCATCTTTCTGCAAATTGATTCCTGGAGAAGATGGCCCCTGGGCGGAGGCATCTGGGTCATATTGAAACCTTTCTAGCAATTTTTATGAACAGTTAGTCCATTAAATAGGATAACTAAACTCCAAGAGTAATTCGTAGCAAGTTGATTAGGTGGAAAATAGTATTTGATGGGACTTAATCTGGTTCTGTTAATAAAGGCAAGTACAGCACGGGTGCCGGAAATGGACAAACGATAGTCTACTGTTTTTAAGGCTATTTTTAAAGCATTGAAAGCACTAGTGGGTCGATTGTCTCGGAATGTAGGCTAGGAAAATAGTCATGAACGCGGATTTAGACTGTTTCAGTTGACTCTAAAAACCCTGCTATTTAAGCAAACGGTGTAGAACATGTGGCGTCTGATCTCTGTTTAAACAGCACTCTGGCGACACAACGATAGGAATAATGCCACCATAGGCTATAAATAAATGTACCACATCCTATGCATTGAGCAGAAATAAGAAAAAATAATGTACGAGTATAGCCCCTAAATAGAAGTGAAGGCAATGATCAGGAATCGATACAATTAACCCAGAGATCTCGACAGACACACCAATGGGAAAGAAACACAAAAATGAAATATTCTTGCCCAATTTTCTCTCCATATAAAGTATGCTTTACGGGATTGTTCATTTCACGAGCTTGTTAATGTGATGTGACGAGGCTTATATAAAAAGAATTCACAACATATGTTTCTATCCATAATCACCATCACGAAAACACGCCTATATAATTTTGACCCCCTTGAATCCAACTTTTATATAGCAAAACCGGTGTTTACAGGGATATACCTTATTTTTCTTATTTCTGGTCAAAAACATAGATTGAGGGTACTCGTTAAAACCGCCTCGGCGATGCGCTTCTATTGGGTACCCACAATCTATGTTTTGAGCAAATATAAGAAAAATATTACATTGTTTCATCGGAAAGTTTTCATTTTTCGGAGGTAAAATTTACAATGTATTTGTCTATGAGTGTTTTCGTAATTCTAACTTTTTATCTAGGACAATGTGATTTGTATAATTTTTCCTTCTTTCCATCTGTAAAGGGAGATAATGAAAACTTCAATTAAGTTGTCAGGTTATCGTCAAACAAAACATACAACATATTATGAAAAAAACACCCATCTGCTGTTCTAACCGATTTTATGTAATATTATTTTTTATCATATGACTTTGCGCCTGAGAGTGTAATAACATGTAATATTTTCGATAATCCACTAGTGGATTAAATATGCAAATTAGCTAGATACGTCCCGCAACATTACATGTACGACGTCCTTAACGACGTCGCGTTTACTGATGGTGGAATATTGATATTTTTGTAAACAATCGTGAATGAAATGCGTTTTAAATGTCATATGATAAATAGAATCTTGCATTCGTGCTCATGTATAATTAAATTTATCAAACTCATTGAGGAAAAGGGATAAAATGCTCGGCAAAGCCTAGCATTTTATCCCTTTTCCTCAACTCGTTTAATAAATTCAATAATACGTGAGCTCTCATGTAAGATCCTCTATATACTTACTTCTTTTTGTAAAGTGGACTTGTTAATATGATAAAATGATTCATTTGTTTCATTGATCTAACGCTGAAGTATTGCATATGTAATTTAAACCAGGGATCATGGCTTCGATCCCGGGCTTCTCGTGACTTTCGAATAAATCTTTAAATCGTGGTCCCGTCTTTGTATGACCTTAGCTGTTAGTGGGACGTAAAACTCTTCTTCTGCGTGACCAGTTGTCCGATTATCATGAAACATGGTATGCAAAATTTGATCTCGAGCCAATCATGGTTGATTCAACTGATGACCCATGAAATACCTTGACCTATTTAAGGCCAGTGTCAGATTTAGTCGCATAGGCTTTTGTTTGGAAAAAACAAAATCGTGTATATTTTGTAAACCGTTCAGACTGTTATACGAGATTTGGTAGATATAATTAGCTAAATAAGTCAATGAAACTTAAATAGTATTCAAGGTCCTTGATCTTGATCAAAGGTTATTAAAACCTGATCCTCATGCTGTCCTTTCCACATCGTGGTTGCACGGCGGTTGGCCGGACTCGAAAACCGCATGTTTGGTTGTCGACCCTTTTACAGTGGACAACTTTGCTTCGCTGTTTGGGTGCACGGCGGTGGGGCGGACTCCGGACTCTTTGATGACGGTCGCACCTTAAATCCTTTGAATTCGGGAAGGGTGGAACCGGATATGTTCCTTGCTTCCTAAGGATAACCCTTTTATAGAACATATTTAACGTCACTACAGCTGGTGTCTGGGAATGTGTTGCGGCCATAAAAAGTCCCCCTGCCCTACATCATAGTGTAGTTCATATTTTCTTGTACTTGGGGATCTTTGATTCCATTATGGAATATTGAAAATACTTGAGGATCACTGATGAGGCCTAATTGGCCGAAACTAGCTAGTCTGGCCCAAAAACATTTTCATTTCTGCGGTGCATTCCTTGCTTCCAAAGGATAACCCTTTTATAGATCATATTTGAATCTCCGTGATCAAACTGGTGGTTTTCTTCTGCTCTGACGTCGGATTGTTGTTGATTCCTCAACCCTGATTCATGATAATACACAACAATTTTACCATGTAATTTATCATGACTCCTGTTGAGCTATAAAACCTCTATGTGGATCAATTTGTTATTGTTATTTTATATGATACTGTACTGGAACTAAGGGCGAGGGTTGATTTTTTTCCATAAACTCCGGAGTTGAAGCCCCACCACCTCCCCCCCCCCCCTCAGTATTTTTACTACCGACCGGCCCTAGGTGATCATTCTTTTGCAGTGTCTTATTTGTTATTTGGTTTTCATGTTTTTTTTTGTTCATGTTTCGGCTATTTTTTGTGTGTGCCTCCGTGTCACTTTCTATGGACGACTTGAAGCGGCTGCGTTCTTAGATTGGGTGTGACCTTTTCTTACTAGTTTTCATCTCTGCGTTCATTTGATTTTTTATGTTCTCGGAGATGTTGTCTCTCAGTTTGATTTTTCATCCTCTCGGAGATGTTGTCTTCCCCCCCACCCCCCCCACCAGTAAAATACCATTAACTGACCTTCCAAGGCGGTTCTTCTGTCGTGGTTCTGTTATAGTTCGTCTTTTCATGTATACAGTGTTAATATCTTTTTTTATTTTGCATAGCCGTTTGGCCATTTTGTGGGAAAGTAACTGTCCTTTTGGCTTTCCTACTGTGATGATTTCGTTATAGTAAAGTTATTTTATGTTCGCGTTTCTTTCTCTTTGACGTCTTGGATGGGAGGTGTGAGATGATATTATCGATTCCTGATCATTGCCTTCACTTCTGTTTTGTTCTTCTGAGAGACAATTAGGTCATTGGTAATGAAATTTCATACAAAAGCTTTTTGGAACAAGGAAAGCAAAATTAACTTATAAAAGTTTGGAAATTACCAATAATATGGCCGTCATACCTTTATATGATAAAACACTTAAAAACCCATTGCTCCATAACCAATTGGCCGATTGCCTGAAAACTTAATATGTAGCATTAAGGTCTTAGGCTCATCATGATTTGTTCAAATAATGGCTCTGGCTTAAGACAGACTCATTTTGGGTTTTTTATTCCGGAAATTATTGTTACCTGTGATTATGAGGTTTGTGTGTGCAATCAGCTAAATGAGAAAAAAAAGCTAAAGGAAAATCAAAGGTCAAGGTCACTCATTGGCCTGGGACAAAGGTCACTAAGATGTCAAAATTAAACCTGAATGATTATAAAAATCACTGGGCGAAATGAAGTAATGTTTTACATGAAGCTTCCATGGGATGGAAGAAATGAATTTCTGTTCAGTTGGTCGAGGGTACTGTATCAGAATAGACGCCATGACCATCTATGTTAAAGAAAAACATCAAAAATCTTTTCTCTGGAACCAGTATGCTAACTGAGATTATGAATGTAGCGTTTTAGACTGCGGCTCAGGGTAATTTATTCAAATGATGAGTCTGGGTTGACCTTGACTCATTTTTCGGCAAGATCAAATTTGGCTGCTTGTGCTTTTACATGGGCAAAATGGGATTATTTGTTTTCGGAAACTTAAACAAAATAACATGTGAACTTAAGTAGTATATACATGCATTATCAGCTAAACGAAATTTAGTAATTTACCTTTGTTCAGGATTACTCAGGTATCAACATAAACTTTTTCTGAAAAACATCTTGGCAGATCTAAGCCAGATTTCATATGAAGCCAATACAGGATGGAAGAACGAAAGCTTTCTGAAATGGTTTAGGTCACTCGACAAAATTGATGCCACTACAAAAAAATCCTTCAACCAAATGGCACTCAGAAGAGATGTTCAGGGCTATTGGTCCACTGGTTTTGTCTGATTAAAAAAAAAAAAACATCGTCAGTGCACGTTAGAAACGCCACAATCAAGTGCGACTTTCAAGATGAAACTAATATCGTCAAAGAACATCTTCAAGGCAAACCAAGTCATTACGAAAACACGCCTATACAAATACATTGCCACCTTTATCGCCGAAAAAATGAAGATTTTAAGACGAAAAATTACGATATTTTTTTGCTAAAAATATAGATTGTTGGTACTCGTTATAACCGCCTCCCTCATCGAGGCGGTTCTAAAGAGGACCCACAATCTATATTTTAGAGCAGAAATACGAAAAATAAGGTCACCCCTGCAAACCCCAGTTTTACTATATAAAAGTGGGGTTCGAGGGGGTTAAAATTATATAGGCGTGTTTTCGTGATGTTCAATGTTAGTATAACGGAAAACCAAGAAAAAAACCTCCTACATTATACTGGTTACCGAAGCTTCACAAAAATCCTTATAAAGCACGTTTTATAGCCAATTCTAGTTCTTGTACGACAATTGAAATTTCTAAATTACTTACCTCATGTTTAACAGCTATTAAAAATCATGTTTCTAGAAACTGCGAAAAGGGGGCGCCCGCCGATTCGGGCTTGAAGAAATAGATGGGCTACATGATACTTTCACGCAGAGCTGAGACCGACCGCACACGGGTACTGGTAAACAGCTTAGAGGATCTAAGCCTGCCCAGGCAAAGCGGTGCGAGTACGTAAGTCCATGCTTATAAACCATTTTGGTTACATTGGTCGACAGGGTTTGAATTGTCATTTCATCTCAATGTCGGGTATAAGTCCCACAAAATTGGAAGCAACGTCTCCAAAATGATGTATACAGTGTTGACGGGGAGGATAAATTTCAAACCAAACAAAACTGTGAAAGGCTTACGAAAATTCTGGCATTAACTTGTTTTGGTCTATAAAAAATTTAAGTGAAGTTTTGAATAACTTGATAGCAAGAGATTTTCGTGGATCTAGTTTGTCGACGTACGATTTTTCTACACTTTACACAATTTTACCTCATAATCTGATTAAAGAAAAACTATTTTAAGTGTAACAAGTTTTCTTTGTGAAAAAGTGTCTGTGTTTGGCCTGCAATGATAGAAATGCTTATTTTGCTCCTTGAGATGACAATAATCGTTATGATTATTGGACATGTCAAGTGGTTTAAAGCCCCCGCCCATCGGGGCTTGAAGAAATATATTTGATGCTTCCACGCAGAGCTGAAACCGACCCGCACACGAGTACTGGTTTACCGCTTAGAGGATCTAAGCCTGCCCAGGCAAAGCGGTGCGAGTCGGCCCGTCCGTGCATATAAACCCCATTGGTTTCATTGGGCGGCAGGGCTTGAGATGTCATTTCATCTCATGTCGGGTAAAAGTCCCAAAAATATTGGAAGTAACGTCTCCACAATGACCTTTACAGTGTTGACGGGGACGTTAAACCTGAAATCTAACAAACAAACAAACAAATAAAGTGGTTTGCGACGCGATTTCATTTTTATTGGATAATATACTTAGTCAAAAAAGTAACTATACCAACTTTCGGGTGAAACTCATTCGATATCTGGCAGATATTGAGCTAAATTTGGCTGTAGACATATAAATCTGACGTTTAGCTAGAGAATGCTCAAACTTGCATTTGTCCATACCTTTCTGCTCCAGAGTTGTCTTCCAATATGTGCCTAGAAAGATTTTGGTAGAAAATGGACATTGCGCATGCACAGAAAGTTCTTTTTTTGTCTAAGATGGAAGACAATATTCTCTGAACATCGAATAACACTTTACTTTTACAATATCACATGATCTCGCATTATAAACGAGGTTTTAATTTGTGAAATTCTCAAATTATCTCCCTTGCAATTAAAAATATAGCAATTTTCGAACTGCTGTAATTTTTATTTTTGTCAATCAATTTTTGCCATTTTTTTTCAAAAAACGCTTTGTATCCACCATTGCTGTTCATCATGATGGTAAAAAATACAGAAAATTCATGTAGCTTGTAGCACCATCGATTGCGATTTTCTATGGAGTTCCCATTGAAAGTAACATTTGCACACAACTTCTAAGAATTTGAGGTCAATATGTGATAGCCTGTTTCTCGTAGCTGATGCAACTAAAGTTCCAAATCTTTTGTGAGTAGACGCAAATTGTATCTAAAGAAATGTCACATGTATCAAAGTTTAGAAATGTAGGGTACAGGGAAATTTTGTGATGTTAAATCATAGCATGTTTTAATGATTTTCTCTGCGAAAATGACACAGTGACCCCTTGGATGCGTTAAGCAATGGTCTACGATGATGTATTTACGAAAACAAAAACGAATGGTGCTTTAGCGCGAAAAAATGAGTCTTCTTATCAAAACACAAAAAAACTTTGTGTAGTTTTTATCTGTAGTAGCTATAGTAACAGAAGCAATTTTAGGTATAGGAACTTTTTTGACTGAGTATATATGTATAAGGTTTTGATCTCAATTATGTAGAAAAAATTGTACAAACTATGCTCCACTTGCTGCAGATTTATTGATGTTTTGTTATGAAAATGAATTCATGTTGTCTCTTTCTAAAAATAAACAAGCCGATGTTATTGAGGCGTTTAACTCTACCTCTCGATATTTGGATGATCATTTAAATATTGATAATGTTTATTTTGATCAAATGGTTGATAAAATTTTTCCAAAAGAATTAGTTAAATTAGGCTAATACTGATGACTCTGAAGCCAAAGTTTTGGATTTATTTTTGAATGTTTCTAATGGAACTGTCTCTTCCAAAATTTATGATAAGAGAGATGATTTTAATTTTGGAATTATAAAATTTCCTTTCTTGGATGGTGACATCCCTAAGGCTTTGTCTTATTGGGTTTATATGTCACAGCTTATTCGTTTTGCTACAGCTTGCTGCCATGTTGATGACTTTAATGATCGCAACAGAATTTTAACAGCTAAATTTCTAAAACAAGGCTTTCGGGATCATAAACTGCGCAAAACATTTTCAAAATTTTATCGTCAACTTTGCGACGTTATTTCAAATATGATATCTTTTGTACTGTCCTTTTTAGCTCACCATCACGTAGTGACGAGGTGAGCTTTTGGGACCTCTTTTTGTTCGTCCGTCCGTCTTGCGTGCGTTCGTGCGTGCGTGCGTAAACAATTTCTTCAAACGACATCTCCTCCTTAACCACTGATCGGATTTTGACCAAACTTCAAAAGAATGATCCTTAGGTGGTCCCCTTTTAAATTTTTCAAATGGTTCCGGTCCGCTGCACATCTAGTTCACAGGAGCCAAAAATAGATTTGTTTCACTGAAAAGTAAAAAACCTTTTTCTCTGTAACCACAAGGCCCAGGTCTTTGATATTTGGTATGAAGCTTCATCTAGTGGACCCTATCAAGATTGTGCAAATTATAGCCCTGAGGCCAAAATGCCCCCGCCCCGAGACCCTTTGGTTTTACATAGACTTAAATAGGGATTAAATTATAGTGCTTAAATAGGGATTAAATTATAGTGCTGGGGCCAAAATGTTTCCCGCCCAAGGGCCCTTTGGTTTTACATAGGCTTGTATAGGGAAAATCTTTAATAATCTTCTACTCTGAAACCGCAAGGCCCAGGTATTTGATATTTGGTGTGAAGCTTCATCTAGTGGACCCCTACCAAGATTGTTCAAATTATAGTGCTGGAACAAAAATGCCCCCGCCCGGGGCCCTTTGGTTTTACATAGGCTTATATATTAAAATCTTTAAAAATCTTCTTCTCTCAAACCGCAAGGCCTGGGTCTTTGATATTTGGTTTGAAGCTTCATCTAGTGGACCTCTACCAAGATTGTTCAAATTATAGCCCTGGGGCCAACATGCGCCCGCTCCGGGGCCCTTTAGTTTTACATAGACTTATATAGGGAAAATCTTTAAAAATCTTCTATGAAACCAGAAGGCCTAGGTCTTTGATATTTTGTATGAAGCTTCATCTAGTGGACCTCTACCAAAATTGTTCAAATTATAGCCTTGAGACCAAAATGCCCCCGCTCCGGGGCCCTTTGGTTTTACATAAGACTTATATAGGGAAAATCTTGAAAAACTCTTCTTCTGTGAAACCACGAGGCCTACGTCTTTGATATTTGTTGTGAAATTTCATCTAGTGGACCTCTATCAGGATTGTGCAAATTATAGCCCTGAGGCCAAAATGCCCCCGCCCCGAGACCCTTTGGTTTTACATAGACTTAAATAGGGAAATCTTTAAAAATCTTCTTCTCTGAAACTGCAAGGTTCAGGTCTTTGATATTCGGTATGGAGCTTCATCTAGTGGACCTCTACCAAGATTGTTCAAATTATAGCCCTCGGGCTACAAATGCCTCCGCCTGGGGCCCTTTGGTTTTACATAGACTTATATAGAGATAAGCTTTGAGAATCTTCTTCTCTGAAACAGCGAAGACCAGGTCTTTGATATTTGGTGTGGAGCTTCATCTAGTAGACCTCTATCAAGATTATTTAAATTATAGCCATGGGGCAAAAAATGCCCCTGCCCCGGGGCCATGTGGTTTGTTTATGTAGGGAATATCTTTAAAAAATCTTCTTCTCTGAAACCGCAAGGCCCAGGTCTTTGATATTTGGTGTGTAGCGTCATCTAGTAGACCTTTGCCAAGATTGTTCAAATTATAGCCTTTGTTGATATTTGGTATGAAGCTTCACGTTTTAGACCTTCCTAAGCATTATGCACATTATAGCCCTGAGGCGAATAATGGCACTCTCCGGGGCCCATTTGTTACTGTATGGTTCAGATGAGCGATCCAGGGCCATCATGGCCCCCTTGTTTACAATTTGAAACAAGGTTCTATGTCGAAGTGCTGTGGTTCCTTCCTGTTTGATATCGGTGGATCTGATTGTTTCCCTAGTTATTTCTGTTATTGTGTTGGTGACTCTGTTTCCCTAATTATGTGATTCTGAATTTTCTGATTCTTTCTCGCCATTATGTATTTTGTTCCTTTTTAGTTACGTTTGGATTATCTAAGTCGCCACCTGTTTGTAGAATAGCTACTGACTTGTCAATCATTGGTCTGTTTTGTTTATTATCGTCACTTCATGTTTCCACTTTGTCCCATATTGATATGGTGGGGAGGATTTGATCAGATTGTTTTAGTTACTGTTCGTTTCTCTTCTCAATTTTCTTTCTTCCAATAGAGTCACAGAGGATGCGAAAAATATGTTCCTTGCAGATTTCAATCCTGGTATTTTGATGCCGACAAATTTTGGTTTGTGCATGTGTTCCTCTCAAAACATACAAGATGGTGTGAGCTGTATTACCAATGCAGCTGCTGACTGCAGTTCTGGCAGACCCGTTTTAGCACCTGAATGTAAAACATTGACACGAAAAAGGAGATCTGTTGATAGCAATCTTGTTATGCAACGAAGCTACTCAACAATGCAGCGGGAGTTGCCTAGAATAAAGGTAAGGGACATTCAAATATAGCTGTAATTGTAACATCAAGATTAACGGTTAAGCAAACACTCTAGCAGGTTTTATAAATAAAAGTGCTTTACTCTGTATGCTTTCTGTTATGATGGTCACTCTCTCTACTGACCGGTCCGAAAACGGTTATTACGTGACTGGATTTATGTAATGGTTTTGTTTTTATGTGTGTTTCTTGTAACTAACACTTTTTATATACTTTTGGTATTACAACAGTTGTTTAATCGAAGCTTGAAGTATATTCAAAGCTATTGCCCTTCTAATTGTGGACGACCTAATGCAGAATTGACCTCGGCCTTCGGCCTCGGACAATAGTGCATCAAGTCGTGCACGGCACCTCGGGGCAAAAGTTTTGATTATACCCCAAACTGCCAAGAAATAACTATAAACCGTATTGGAGTATTGCCATCTTTCCAGAGTAACAATTTCCGTGATTCAGAATCTTAGCATCTGATACAGGGTTCGGTTGTAGATGGGCGTTTCCAACCCTCGGGATGACATGTTGAGCGGAACCTCGGCTTTTCCAAGCCTCGGGATAACCGTTCTGAAGGGGACAGAGGCTATGCCTTGGGTCCGCTCAGCACGGTCATCCAAAGGGTTGGAAACGCCCATCTATAACATATCCCTCTACTGGATTCGTTTTATTCCACAAAGCCAACAAAAAATCTTTTTATTTTATCCAACTTTTTATTGCATTAATTTATGTAGTCTGCCTGGGAAAGAACACCATAATTTCTATCCCAGGAGAAAACCACGGATTTCCTTATCTGGTGTGCCAGAAGAATAGTTTCCGCGATTTATAAAATCCAATTCTGGCACATAGCAGTTTGAAGCTATTCTTAAATTGGGCAAAAACCCGTGTTCAAGCAACAAAAAACCAAAGTTCAAATCATAAAATCCACGTGCTGTTCGAACTTTGGTTTTGAGGTTTTAATATCTCATGGTGTCCCTTGACTTATTTACGTCATGTAAAGCAACATTATTTATTATGGTCGCGTCGAATGTAGTATTTCGAAAATTCATGATGACGTCAGACCGTCACTGTGGGCCTCAGCTAGCAGCCACGATGGTTTTACGATACGTTATACAATATCGATCATCCATGGATATGTCATTGCAATAACATTTGCCTGGTACTTCGCAAGATATTTGAATTCTTCGGCCTAGTGGCCTCGCATCAAACAGCTTTCTAGGGACCCAGCAAATATAGTAAATACATGAAAAACTATGGGTGATACCTTTAAATTTGCAGAAAATCGTAATGTTGCTCGGGGTTATATTATTCAAAAGATGACCAAGAAGTGACAAGATCACAGAATACAGGCTATCAATGGCACCAAGAGGATGAATATAAGAATCGTATATGGGTGTCAGGGGTGGATAGAAAAATCCGTCCCGAGGGTCACTGTCCGTCATCACGAGGATTTTTAATGCTGCAGTAACTTCGGTTACCGACGACCACTATCATTTGATGACACTACAGTAATGTTTAGTGACGTCACGTAACGTGCTGTGACGTCAACCTTAACGACGGCGCATACGAGGTCGTATTCAACCAGTGCATTTATCAAACACGCGATTATATTCGACTTTGGGTCGGAACACCAGGGTCAGAACATAAATTTCTATCAATTGGTAAAATCACGGATTTCCTTGCCTGGTGTGTAAGAATACACAGTACATTAAGTATAAAAGATTCTAACACAGAGCGCCAATATAGGCATTGGGAAGGAACTGTGATTTATTATGCATAAAATCAGGGGACGGAAGGTCGTGGCTAGTCACATCATTTTATGATATAGATTCCTAGACGTTAGACTGGGTAACAACAATTTTTCACATCGAAATCGTTACAAAAACATTAGTTCATGTGTTATAGTCCAAACTTTTTGCGTGATTTCTTCTAATAATGGTGAAAGGCTGTGAGTTTTTAATGGAAAAAAACAACACATTATCAACGATTTTCAGCGTGTTTAAATCGAACAAGATCAGCTCTGTCTAGGAATAGTTGAATAATAAATCAGTTTGTCGGTCATTTGTAAGAAATCAAATCACGCGCGCTATGCGCTCCTGATTTGATATACTTTACAACTGACCTTCAAACCGTGATTTATTACTCAACAAATCACAGCCAGATCTGATCTATTTCTTAAGCATACACGCAGGAATGTGAAACTACCTGGATTTAACAGGTCTGTGAAATGATCACCTCTATAAACCCAACTTTATTAGTGAAAACTGAGGTTTACAGGGGTATACTTTATTTTGCTTATTTTTGCTCCATGGTATAAGTTGTGGGTACTCAGTTGAACCGCCTAAATGAGGCAGTTCTAACGAGCACCCACAAGCTATGTTTCGAGTATACATAAGAAAAAATACACACATTTTCATTGCAAAAGTAGTAGCTTTTTTAGATATGAAAGAATGCTCTATGTCGCAAGGGTATTATCGTATGACATCTATGTAGTAAGAAAAATGTTCTGTTCTGTTAAACAATACCGGAATGATCAGCAGCGATAACCACGGGTATTCTAATATGGCGCGCCTATATATGCAATGGAAAGGAATTGTGATTAAACCTACAATAAGATATGTGCGCCCATCGAAGACTCGGATCAGCCTGCGCATCCATATAGTCTAACCAGATATTTCTCTTGCTGCATGAAGGAGCACTGGACCCTTAGCTATCCTTAAAGTGCACAATGAAGACTCTGATCAGACTGCGCGGATGCACAGGCTGATCTGAGTCTTCGTTGGGCGCACATGTCTTATTGAAGGTTTTGTCGTGCGCTCGCTCATTTATTATGCGACAAATCACTGGTCGAAAGAACGTGACGAGTGACGTCATCAAAAGCCACCATTTATAATGACGTCACGCGCAGAGTCCTTGACGTTATTTTCTCGCATAAAAATGCACAATGACATAAATGTATATGATACAGTCAGTAATAATAGCTTGAATTTTTTTATCCATGGCGAAAAGTTAGGAAAATTTATAAATAACGTTACTAAAATACGCCTCCATGTAAAATACCAAATAACGTTCGGATACGGTCGAAACGATATGTAATATCAAAGACCCAAAAGGGGCAACATATGGTCAGCCACATGTTTATGTTGTAGGAAAGAAAATAACAAACTTTCTATCATACAGCTTGAGAAATCCAAAGCTCGGGTTAAGATTTGTCTGTCGACATCGCAGCAATATGTATGATTCTATATGGGCGTGATGTTCGGATAAAAAATAAATAATACAACGGCCTTTTTCATTTTACAGAGACAAGCTGAACAATGGAACATAAGTACAGCAGAAACTTTCTGCCAAAATGCAATGAACAACTGTTCTCTGTATACAATGTGTCAGGACGTTCCAAATGCCAATCCAGAAACTTACGTCAACGAATGCATTATGGATATAATGGTACGTTGAAATTACAAACTGAATCTGCTGAGTAGAAAACGGATTTCGGCTCGAAATGGGTTCATGAATATAATCAATTTTCACAGCCTTATATCTAGTTTAAACATAACGAAAACACGCCTATTGAAATGCATTGTTACCTTTATCGCCGAAAAAATGAACATTTTAAGACCAAAAATTGTGATATTTTTCTTATATCTGCTCAAAATATAGATTATGGGTGCTCGTTAGAACCGCCTCATCGAGGCGGTTCTAACGAGTACCCACAATCTATATTTTAGAGCAGAAATAAAAAAATAAGGTATGCCCCCGGAAACCCCAGTTTTACAGTTCCGCTTGCGTGAAGCTTTCCAGCGCACACGCAATTATTTCGCATTTGTATCGCGCGAGATTCGCAGTCTTGATTTACGCGTTTCACTTGCGAATGGCATTTTAGCCAATCAATTGCTTTTATGAATAACGCGATATTGTGTGTAAATTGCGATTATTGACCAGCCAATCAAACCTGAGTGTCGAAAGCGCAGATAGTGCACATTCACAGACTGTTTCGCGTTTCAAAAACAACCAATCAATACTGCGTTACTATTTCACACTTATCGTTCTTCACTACAGCTGGTGTGTGGGAATGTGTGGCGGCGGTAAAACGTCTCCCTGCCCTACATCATAGTGTAGATTATATTTTCTTGTCCTTTGGGATCATTGATTCCATTGTGGAATTTTGAAAATATCTGAGGGTCACTGATGAGGCCTAATTGGCCGAAACTAGCTAGTCTGGCCCAGAAAACATGTACATATTTTTTCAGTTCTGTGGTGTATTCCTTGCTTCCAAAGGATAACCCTTTTATAGAACATATTTAACTTCACTACAGCTGGTGTGTGGGAATGTGTGGCGGCGGTAAAACGTCTCCCTGCCCTACATCATAGTGTAGATTATATTTTCTTGTCCTTTGGGATCATTGATTCCATTGTGGAATTTTGAAAATATCTGAGGGTCACTGATGAGGCCTAATTGGCCGAAACTAGCTAGTCTGGCCCAGAAAACATGTGCACTCCATATTTTTTCAGTTCTGTGGTGTAATCCTTGCTTCCAAAGGATAACCCTTTTATAGAACATATTTTTTATTTCCTTTTTCTATTTCTTTAAATTTTCCTTATTCCAGATTTTTTTTTTCAGTTTGAACATAATAAATCTGATTATTTCCGAAAGGCGGACTAGTCAATTATCCATTTACATTTGCCTGGGGGTAAAGGGTAAAATACAGGTACTGCATAGTGATTGAAGTTGACTGTCAAAATGCAGGATGTTTATTGACCAAAAGTTTTATGACACCCAGGTGAAACTCGGTGCTAAAAAGATAGCTGTTTAAAACAACAATTTATTATCGTCATTTATTCTACATGTCCGAAATAATTAATGTTCTTACACTCGCAGAAGCGGCACATTTTTTAATTAATTATTTTTGTAATTTCCATTTATTTTGTTTAATTACATGTAACTCGGAGGAGAATAAAGTTGCGTTTTCTTCGAAATTTATTTGGAAATGTCTGAACCCTTTGCATAAAATAGGCCCTGATCAGAAGCCTACGTCTGCTGCGTCTGATCTGGGTCTGCATGTTTTTTGCCATTTGGCGAAAAATGGAATCTTCTGCCTTGTAAAAAGAACAAATCCATATCAAAATTAAAGATTCTGAGGTTGTGTTTTCTTTATAATGGATATTTTGGCAAATCAAGTAGGTCCTGATCAGACGCTTACTTCTGCTATGTCTGATCTGGATCTGCACTTTTTGTGCACTTTGGCGTCAAATAGGATATTTCACCTTGTAAAAAGCACAAGATCGTTTCAAAATTTAAGAGTCTGAGGTTGTATTTTCTTCAAAATTTATTTTGAAAATATCTGAAGCTTTTTGAAACAATGTAGGCCTCGATCAGGTGCCTATTTCTGTTGCGTATGATCTTGGTCTGCACATTTTGCTCATTGGCGCCAAATGGCATCTTCCACCTTGTAAATAGCACAAGACAATTTCAAAATTCAAGTGTGTGAGGTTGTGTTGTCTTCAAAATCTCCGAAATAATTCATGTTCAGTCACTAACAGAAGCAGCTCATTTATTTAATTATTTATTGTTGTAATTTTCATTTATTGTGTATCATTAACACATTTGTTTTACCAAATGAAATTTTCCACCTTATACATAACATTAGTCCATTTCAAAATGTAGGAGAATGTTTTTTTTTTTTTTTTTTATTTGGGAAATGACTGAACTTTTGTAATGTTTTATAAGCTAGGCCCTGATCAGACGCCTACGTCTGCTGCGTCTGACCTGGGTCTTTTTTACCATTACCATTTTTTTCCCATTTTCTTCAAAATTTATGATTTGGAAAAAAATGCCTGAACTTTTTTGCAAACAGTGTAGGTCCAGATCAGACGCCTGGTTCTGTTGCATTTGATCTGGGTTTGTACTTTTTGCCAATTGGCGCCAAATTGAATCTTCCACCTTGTAAATAGCACAAGACAATTTCAAAATTTAAGAGTGTGAGGTTGTGTTGTCTTAAAAAATATTATGAAAATGTCTGAAGCTTTTGGAAACAATGTAGGCCCTGTTCAGACGCCAAGTTTTTCTGCGTCTGAACTGGGTCTGCACTGTTTGCTATATGGTGCTAAACTTTATGAACTTTAAGAAATGAGTGTATTTCAGCCTTTACCTTTTCCAAAATTTTATTTATTTACTTATATATTTATTTTTTTTTCTTTGTTCCAAACTGAGATTGTTGGTACTTCATTGCGAAAATACGCCTATACAAATCTGTTGATTTTTTACCACCAAAACTGAACATTTTCCGTTATTTAAATGTTTCTGCACAAAACATAATTTGTTGTTCTCGTTAGAACCGATTCGGCGAGGGTGTTCTGACGTGTACCCACAATCTATATTTTGTGCAGAAATAAGAATAATATATACCCCTATTTATTCCAATTTTTCTATTTAAATGTGGGGTATAGCGGGGTCAAATTTGTATAGCTGTGTTTCGAGATGTGTAAGAAACACCATAAACATCCATTACAAGGCGGTTCTAATGAGCACCCACAAACAAGTAAATAGACGTGACTTGTCAAACAAATATCCAAGGATAAACGATTACCCTCTTGGTCCCTACACCATATGCCTCAGAACACCCCGAGTGTTTATTATCTCTAAACTGCCAGACATTAGGGTGTTATGCAATCAAAAATATGTCTTTAAATGTAAATGTTATTGTGTGTGTTTATCCGAAGAAATCACAACTGACAAGAGATATCGATACCGCCATTAATTTATGAACGAATTAAAAAATAAAATATAGAATATTGGTCAAACATACGAGCTAAGAGGATTTTGATTGGCCCGTGCTCTTTCGCATTCACGCGTTTTATCTGCACTTACCTGTCTTATTCTTATTGGATGGAATTCTCTCGCAGAGAAACGCGTATTGAGTTTACCTAACGCGTTTTGAACAATCACTTTCATTGGCCGATATTAAACGCGTTGCAATCGCGTATGAACGCGATGAACCGCGTATTAAAACAAGAAAATTTTACACGCACGCAATGCGCGCGTGTCACGCGGACAAAACGCGAAAATGGTTAAGTTCTTCTTGGGCTTAACTGTACTATATAAAAGTGGGGTTCAAGGGAGTCAAAATTATATAGGCGTGTTTTCGTGATGGCTACATGCAATAAACACCTTTGTCCTGTAACATTACGAAAACACGCCTATACAAATACATTGCAAATTTTATTGCCTAAAAAAATGGATATTTTTCATATTTCTTCCCAAAATATAGATTTTGGGTACTCGTTTGATCAAGGCGGTTCTGACGAGTACCTACTATCTATATTTTAGAGCAGAAATCAGAAGAATAAGATTTACCCCTGTAAACCCCAGTTTTCGCTGGTGTTTACACATCGATAAATCCACAAAAATGAAATTCATTTCTATAACAACGAAAGCGAGAGAGTTGTGGCGAGAAAAGCCTGCCAATTTCTAAGCATATTCAAAACTACTAAATTGTCTGAGTAATGCTTTAATACCTGGTCTCCACTCGTCGGGGCTTGAAAAAATAGATTGGGTTCCATTGTGCTTCCACGCAGAGCTGAAACCGACCGCACATGAGTACTGGTAAACCGCTTAGAGGTCTTATGCCTGCCCAGGCAAAGCGGTGCGGGTCCATGCTTATAAACCCTATTGGTGTTATTGGGAGGCAGGGCTTGAGGTGTCATTTCATCTCAATGTCGTGTAATATTCCCATAAAATTGGAAGCAACGTCTCCAAAATGACCTAAATAGTGTTGACGTGGACGGTATACCTCGATTCAAACAAACAAACCAATGCTGTAATAACATAGAATGCTAACTGAAAGTTTCAGTTTGCACGACAATTTTGCCTCTGTCAAGCCCCGCCTTATTAGATGGTTATTACAGTGATTGATTGAAGGATGATTATGTAGATCAAGTCAACGTCCTCCTTGTTTGAAGCCTCCATGGTGTAGTGTTTACGCTACTTGCCATGTAAACCAGGGATCGCAGGATCGATCCCGGGCTTTTCCAGAATTTCGAATGAGTCTTTAAACCGAGGTCCCGTCTCCGTATGACCTTAGCTGTTGGTCGGACGTAAAACTCAAACACTCACTCACTTAATTCTCCTTGTGTAAATGATGACCTATTCGATGCATATTACGTTTCTGATTTTAATTTAGCTGGGGCACAGCATTTCCTACAATTTACATGTGCGCCCAACGAAGATGCAGATCAGCCTGCGCATCCGCGCAGTCTGAACAGAGTCTTCGTCGTGCGCTCTTAGGATGTCTCAGGGCCCAATAATCCTTCTTGTAGCATGAGAAGCCTCTGTTCAAACTATATGGCAGCGCAGGCTGATCTGATTCTTTGCTGGGCGCACATGTAAATTGTAGGAAATGCTGTGCCCTGGCTCAATTGTGATACAAAGTCGAAAATTGACGTCGGTGTTTGAACAAGTCTGTGAAATGGACACCCCACTAAACATCATTTTATATAGAGAAAAGTTGGGTTTACAGGACTGTACTTTAATTTTCTTAATTCTGCACCAAGACATAGGCTGTGGGTGCGCGTTAGAACCGCATCTATGAGGCTGTTCTAACAATCATCCACAACCTATGTTTGAAGTAGAAACAAGTAAAATATCACGTTTTTTCTTCCAAAAAGTAGTCATGATATTGGAGACATGAAAAAGTGCACTTTGTCACGAAAACACGCCTATATTATTCTGACCCCCTCGAACCCCACTTTTATATAGTAAAATTGGGGTTTGCAGGGGTAAGCCTTGTTTTTCTTACTTCTGCTCTAAGATATAGATTGTGGCTACTCGTCAGAACCGCCTCGATGAGGCGGTTCTAACGAGTACCCACAATCTTTATTTTGAGCAGATATAAGAAAAATATCACAATTTTTCATTTGAAAATTTTAATTTTTACGGCGATAAATGTGTCAATGTATTTGTATATGCAAGCTTTCGTAATGATGTCACACGCGTGTGTGTTATCGTAATGCTAACAAGGTTTTGTCACTAAAATAGTCCGTGAACAATAGAAGTGAAGGCAATGATCTGGAATCGATAAAATTGACCCACACTCCCCATCAGAGGCACCAGAACAAAAATATATAAGCGATACACACACTCCAAGACAAATCAAAACAAAATAAACCGCGACAGAAGACCCCACTTGGAACCGTCAGTGAAATTCTATTTCACTCGGGGCGGGGTGGGGTGCGGGTGGGGGCTTAAATCGATTTTACGCAGCCAGGTTTCAAGCATGGAAGAAACATATTTTTTTCTGTGTAAGGTCAATATAAATTTCACTCCTGAACACCAATGGATGTGGCCCCCGCCCATTGGGGCTTGAAGAAATAGACGGGCTGCATGATGGTTCCACGCAGAGCTGAAATACGACCGCTTTCATGTAATGGTTAACCACTTAGAGGATTGAAGCCTGCCCAGGTAAAGCGGTGCGAGTCGGACCGTCCATGCTTATAAACCCTATTGGATTCATTGGACGAGAGGGCTTGAGATGTCATTTCGTCTCAGTGTCGGGTAAACGTCCCACACAATTGTAAGCAATGTCTCCATAATGACCTATACATTGTTGATGGGGACATTAAACCTCAAATCAAACAAACAAAAAACACCAATAGATGTATTTTAACACATGGCTTCGCCAATCGTGTACTTCTTTTGGTATGCATTCGATGAAATAAACATTGATCTTACACTAAAAAAAAAATAATAACCTCTATATGGTTTTACCTTTAATCATCTACAGTAAAAATTCTAGTTATACCCCCAACTTTGAAAAAGTTGGGGCATATTGCTTCTGGCTTGTCTGTTCGTACGTTCGTACGTACGTTCGTACGTTCGTCACGCTTTCTTGTCTATAGCATAACTTAAGAACCGTGTATGCTAGTGTTTTGAAATTTCAATATGGTTTCCTCGTGAAAAAAATAGTTGACCCGTATTTTTCTCTTATCCGAATTATCTCCCGTTTTCACGTTTTTTCCCTTTTTAGCTCACCTGTCACGTAGCTTTTGGGATCACTTTTTGTCCGTCGTCCGTCGTGCGTCCGTGCGTAAACCTGTCTTGTGAACACACTAGAGGTCAAAGTTTTGGGCCAATCATCATCAAACGTAGTCAGAATGATCATCATGACAATATCTCGGTCAAGATCGAATATGGGTCATGTTGGGTCAAAAAGTAGGTCAGTAGGTCTAGTCAAAGAAAAACCTTGTGAACACTATAGAGGCCAAAGTTTTGGTCCGATGGTCATCAATCTTGCTCAGAATGATCGTCTTGACAATATCGGGGTCAAGTTTGAATATGGGTTATGTCGGGTCAAAAAGTCGGTCAGTAGGTCAAATCATAAAAAAACCTTCTGAACACACTAGAGGACACAGTTTAGGTTCGATTATCATCAAACTTGCTAGAATGATCATCTTGACAATATCTCGGTCAAGTTCGAATACGGATCATGTCGGTTCATAAAGTAGTTATGTAGGTAAAATCATAGAAACAACTTTGTGAACACACTAGCGGCCACAGTTTTGGTCCGATAATTATCAAACTTGCTCAGAATGATTATCTTGACAATATCTCTGTCAAGTTCAAAAAGCGGTCATGTCGGGTCAAGAAGTAGGTCTGTAGGTCAAAACAGAGAAAAACCTTGTGAACACACTAGAGGCCACAGTTTGGTCTGATCATCATCAAACTTGCCCAGAATGATTATCTTGACAATATCTCGGTCAAGTTCGAATATGGGAGTTTTCAGGTCAAAAAGTAGGTCAGTAGGTCAAATCATAGAAAAACCTTCTGAACACTCGTGAGGCCACAAGTTTGGTACAATCAACATCAAACTTGCTCAGAATGATCATCTTGATAATATCTTGGTCAAGTTCGAATATGGGTCATGTCGGATCACAAAGGTCAGTAGGTCAAATCATAGAAAAACCATGTGAATACACTAGAGGCAACAGTTTTGGTCTAATCATCATCAAACCTGCATAGAATGATCATCTCGACAATGTCTCGGTCAAGTTCGAATATGGGTCATGTTGGGTCAAAAAGTATGCAGTAGGTAAAATCAGAGAAAAAAACATTGTGAACACTCTAGATGCCACAGTTTTGGTCCGATCATCATCAAATTGTCCGGAATGATCATCTCGACAATATCTCGGTCAAGTTCGAATACGGGTCATGTCGGGTCAAAAAGTAGGTCAGTAGGTCAAATCAAAGTTAAACCTCATAAACACTCTAGAGGCCACAGTTTTGATCCGATGGTCATCAAACTTGCTGAGAATGATAGTCTTGACAATATCTCGGTCAAGTTCGAATATGGGTCATGTTGGTCAAAAAGTCGGTCAGTAGGTAAAATCATAGAAAAACCTTCTGAACACACAAGAGGACACAGTTTAGGTTCGATCATCATCAAACTTGCTAGAATGATCATCTTGACAATATCTCGGTCAAGTTCGAATACGGGTAATGTCGGTTCATAAAGTAGGTCTGTAGGTCAAATCATAGAAAAACCTTGTGAACACACTAGAGGCCACAGTTTTGGTCCGATCATCATCGAACTTGCCCAGAATGATCTTGGCAATATCTCAGTCAAGTTCGAATATGGGTCATGTCTGGTCAAAAGTAGGTCAAATCATAGAAAAACCCTCTGAACACACTTGAGGCCACAGTTTTTGGTCCGATCATCATCAAACTTGCTCAAAATGATCATTTGTCCATGTCTCCGTTAATTTCGAATATGGGTCATGTCTGGTCAATAAGAAGGTCAGTAGGTCAGATTGTTGAAAAACCTTGTGAACACACTAGAGGTCCCAGTTTTGATCCGATTATCATCCAAATTCCACAGAATTATCATCTTGACAATATCTGGGTCAAGTTTGAATATGGGTCATGTCGGGTCAAAAAGTAGGCCAGCAGGTCAAATCATAGAAAAAACCTTGTGAACACACCAGAGGCCACAGTTTTGGCCCGATCATCATCGAACTTGCCCAGAATGATAATCTTGACAATATCTGGGTCAAGTTCGAATATGGGTCATGTATGGTCAAAAAGTAGGTCAGTAGGTCAAATCATAGAAAAACCCTCTGAACACACTTGAGGCCACAGTTTTGGTCCGATAATCATCAAACTTGCTCAAAATGATCATTTGACCATGTCTCGGTTAATTTCGAATATGGGTCATGTCTGGTTAATAAGGTTGGTAGGTCAGATTGTTGAAAAACCTTGTGAACACACTAGAGGCCCCAGTTTTGGTCTGATCTTCATCAAAGTTGCTCAGAATTATCATCTTGACAATATCTGGGTCAAGTTTGAATATGGGTCATGTCGGGTCAAAAAGTAGGCCAGCAGGTAAAATCATAGAAAAACGTTGGAACACTCTAAGAAGCCACAGTTTTAGTCAAATCACCATTAAACTTGCTCAAAATGATCATCTGGACAATATCTCAGTTAAGTTCGAATATAAGTCATGTCAAGTCAAAAGGTAGATCGGTAGGTTAATTTGTCATAACTTTTGAACCGTTTGAGATAGAGCCTTCATATTTGGCATATATGTTCCTTGTGACAAGGGCTTCCCAATCATATAAACATTTGATCTGTTACCTTGACCTGTGACCTACTTTATCATAACTTTTGAACTATGAGATAGAGCCTTCATATTTGGCATGCATGTTCATTGTGACAAGGTTTTCTCAACCATTCAAACTATTTGACCCATGACCTTGACCTTTGACCTACTTTGTCATATTTTTGAAGCATTTGGGATACAGCCTTCATCAGGGTTATCGGTACCATAAACTACGCAAAGCCTTTTCAAAATTTTATAGACGCCATTCTGATTTAATTTCAAAATTCAATATTGGACTTAAATCTCTTCTGCAACAAGGTCTATCGGAACCCGAATTTTATGGTGACTTAGCATATAAATTCAGAAAAATATATAACCGCAATGACTTCAGCACCCAATTTCGAAAAATCATTCTTCGATATAAAAAGATTGGGTACAACATGGATATTATACGACAGACTGCATGCATGGTAGTTAACCCAATCACGGTTGGCAACTTTGCTTCCCTCTTTAATTGCACGCCGGTGGATCAGGTCTCAGATTCTATGACGGCTCCAACGTAAAGGCTTATTGAAAATTAGGGAGATAATGTCGGTTGGTGCCTGATGCTCTGTCTCTGGTCGGGCTCATCGGAGTCTAACTGTTGGTTTTCTTTTGCTCCAGCATTTCAGTGGTTTCTTGCTGTCGAGTCCTCACCGTTGTCTCACCTCTGTGGTTCTTTGATTTTTGTGTTCACGGAGATGTTGCACTGATGAGTTAGGAGGCCTTCATGCGGACTGAACAAATTATTTGTCTAAATCGCGACGGAAGTAAGGGCGAGGATTGTGGCCACGTAAAATCGATTTAAGCCCCCAGTGGAAATCTTCCACTGACCGTTCCAAGGCGGCTCTTCTGTGGCGATTTATTTATGTTGTTGTTTGTTACTTACTGTGTGTATCACTTGTGTCTTTTGATTTTGGATGGTCATATGGCCATTTTGTGGGAAAGTAACTGTCCTTATGGCCTTCCTTTGTTTAGGTTTCCATTATGGTCTGGTCGCTTAATGTTTGTATTTCTTTCCCTTTGGTGTCTTTTATGGGTGGAGTAAGTTAATTGTATCAATTCCTGATCTTTGTTTTACTTCTACTTTTCATATCTGGCATGTAGGTTCCTTGCGACAAGGGCTTTCTATTCATACATAAAATGATATTTGACCTTTTTCCTTGACATTTGACCTATTTTATTTTAACTTTTGAACCATGTTGTGTAGATGACCCTCTAGGAAAATAGCATAAACGATTAACAAATGGTCAAATGCGAACTCCTTCGAAACCCTTGGGCCAATTGGATTTAAAACTTCACCGGAATGTTGCCTAGATGACTCCCTACCAAAATAGTTAAAACTCATTCCACTCAAATGAACAAGATGGCTGCCAGAGCTAAAAATACAAAAAAATATTCAAACGACAATTCCTTCTGTACCCTTGGGCCACTTTCATTCAAACTTCGAAGTAATGTTGCTTAGATGACCCTCTACCAAAAAGGCTAAAACGATCCCGCTCCGATGAACAAAATGGCCACCGGAGCTGAAAATAGAAAAATATTGTAAATTTGGTTCAAACTTGAACTCCTCCTTAACCCCGAAGGCCAATTTGATTCAAACTTCACGGGAATGTTGCCTAGGTGACTCCCGACCAAATAAGCTAAAATCACTGTGCTGTTGAACAAGATGGCCACAGAGCTAAAATAGAAAGCACTCGAGACAGTGACAAACAGGTGAGCGAACCAGGGCCCTGTGGGCCCTCTTGTAATTAAATGACATAGTAAGCACGTTCACAAGATTTCTCAAAAAGTATTTGAGCTAGAGGCTTGATATTTCATATACTGCTTGGGACTGAGGTGGAAATCGCCTGATTAAATTTTCAACAAATTTCATGAACTTTTGTTACAATTATGGCCCTTTGCAATTTTTGGCCATTTAATTGTGTTGCTTTCTGGTGCATAGCATAACTTTATAGCAATGCATGCTAGTGTTTGGAAATTTCATACATGGATTTCTCATGAAAAAATAGTTGACCCGTATTTTTTTTCCGAATTATCTCTCATTTTTAGTTATTTTCCCTTTAATTAAATAACATAGAAATCTCGTTAGCAAGATATCTCAAAAAGTATTTGAGCTAGAGCCTTTATATTCGGTATACTGATTGGGACTGAGGAGGAGATCACCTGATTAAATCATTTTCAACAAATTTAATGAAATTTTGTTAGAGTTATGGCCCTTTGCAATTTCTGGACATTTAATTGTATTGCTTTCTGGTGCATAGCAAAACTTTATAGCCATGTATGCTAGTGTTTTGAAATTTCATATATGGATTTCTCATGAAAAAATAGTTGACCCGTATTCTTTTTTTCTTTCCGAATTATCACCCCGTTTTAGTTATTTCCCCTTTAATTAAATAACATAGAAATATAGTAAGCAAGATATCTCAAAAAGTATTCGAGCTAGAGCCTTGATATTTGGTATACCGATTGGGACTGAGGAGGAGATTACGTGATTAAATATCCAACTAATTCAATAAAATTTTGTTAGGGTTATGGCGCTTTGCAATTTCTGGCCATTTGATTGTGTTGATTTCATGTGCATAGTATTACTTAAGAACTATGTATGATAGTGTTTTGAAATTTCATATATGGTTTCCTCATGAAAAAATAGTTAACCTGTATTTTTTTCTTATCTGACTTATCTCCTCTTTCGCGTTATTTCCTTTTTAATCAAATAACATAGAAATCTCGTCAGCAAGATATCTCAAAAAGTACTTGAGCTAGATCCTTGAAATTTGGTATACTGATTTTGGCTGAGGTGGAGATTACCTGATTAAATTGTCAATCAGTTTATTGAAATTTTGTTGGAGTGATTGTCCTTTGCATTTTCAGGTCATTTAATTGTGTTTCTTTCTTGTGGCAAGATATTTAAAAAAAACTATTTAAATTGTTGCCTAAAACGTGACTGGCTGATTTGGAATGACTAGTACATCACCTGATTAACATTTGATAAAAAATCTGATTTTTTTTTTGTGTGTGACAATGGCCTTTTGAAAATTTGGGCATCTATGGACAAGCATATGGTTGGGGGCATAGTATTTTACAAACACCATTTCTAATTAATTATATCATTCAGACATTGAGGAAAAACCCACTTATGACCCCTTCTATTTCTGAGAGTGGAATTTAGCTCACCTGTCATGTAATGACGAGGTGAGCTTTTAGGATTACTGTTCGTCCGTCGCGTGTCCGTGCGTCCCTGCGTGCGTGCGTCAGTGCGTCGTAAACAATTTCTTCAAACTACATCTCCTAAACCACTGATCGGATTTTGACCAATTTTTGATTTTTGGAATCATCCATAGGTGGTCCCCTTTCAAATTTGTTAAAATGGTTCCGGTCCGTTACACGTCAAGGTCACGGGAGCCAACAGTAGATTTTATAATGAAAACTTAAAAACTCCTCTCCTCTTTAACCGCAAGGTCCAGGGCTTCGATGTTTGATGTGTAGCTATCTCTAGTGGACCTATACCAAGATTGTTCAAATTATAGTCCTTAGGCCAAAAATGCCCCCGCCCCGTGGCCCCTTGGTTTTACATTGACTTATATAGGAAAAATCTTAACAAATATTCTGCTCTGAAACCGCAAAGCCCAGGTCTTTGATATTTGGTGTGTAGCTTCATCTATTGGACCTCTACCAAGATTATTCAAATTATATCCCCGGGGCAAAAAATGCCCCCAACCCCGGGATCCTTTGGTAATACATTGACTTATACAGGGAATACCTTTTAAAAATCTTCTTGTTTGAAACCAAACGGCTCAGATCTTTGATATTTGGCATGAAGCTTCGTCTTGGGGACCTCTATCAAGATTGCTTAAATTATAGCCCTGGGGACTAAAATGCCCCCGCCCCGGGCCCCTTTAATTTTACATTGACTTATATAGGAAAAATATTTAAAAAAAAATCTTCTCCTCTGAAACCACACGGCCCAGGTCTTTGATATTTGGTGTGTAACTTCATCTATTGGACCTCTACCAAGACTGTTCAAATTAAAGCCCTGGGGTCAAAAATGCCCCAGTTCCGGGGACCTTTGGTTTGAAAAATCATAAACAATCTTCTCCTCTGAAACTGCAAGGCCACGGTCTTTGATATTTGATGTGTAGCTTCATCTAGTGGACCTTTACCATGATTCTTCAAATTATAGTCCTGTGGCTTAAAATGCCCGTGCCATGAAGCCCTTTTGTTTTACATTGACTTATATGAGGAAAACCTCAGGTATTTGATATCTGGTATGAAGCTTCGTCTTGTAGACTTCTATCAAGATTGTTCAAATTACAGCTCTGGGCCAAAAATGCCCCCGATGTGGGGCCCTTTGGTTTTGCATTGACTTATATCTTTTTTTAATCTTCTTTTCTGAAACCACAAGGCCCAAGTCTTTGATATTTGATGTGAAGCTTCATCTTGTGGACCTCTATCAAGACTGTTCAAATTATAGACCTGGGGTAAAAATATCCCCGCCCCGGGGCCGTTTGTTTTAGATTGCCTTATATAGGAAAAATCATAAAAAATCTTCTCCTCTGAAACCGCAAGGCCCAGGCCTTGATATTTTGTGTGTAGCTTTATCTAGTGGACCTCTACCAAGATTGTTCAAATTATAGTCCTGGGGCCAAAATGCCCCCGCCCTGAAGCCCTTTGGTTTTACTTTGACTTATATAGGGAAAACCTTTCAAAATCTTCTTGTCTGAAACCAGAAGGCTCAGGTGTTTGATATTTGGTATGAAGCTTCGTCTTGTGGACTTCTATCAAGATTGTTCAAATTATAGCTCTGGGGCCAAAACTGCCCCTGCCCCAGGCCCCATATCCATTTTTGGGGGGTTGGATAATTTACTTCATAGAAACAAATTTGTACGATGAATGATAATCCTACGTTTGTTGTTTGTCTATTCAAAATGATATATTCAGAGCCACACGTGCTCTGGAAGATGTACGTACTCATTGGTTATCGGAGCCACCGATAATGAAGTGACCTATCGGTGACTAAAGGATTTTTACCACAGTTGTTAAGATTAAAGGTGCATTATTGAGCTATCTGGAAAAAATGCTTCAAAAAATAAAATTCATATAGCCGGTATTTTTCTTTAAAACAATACAAATGATTGCATTTTATGCAAAAATGCGAACAATTATGGTGACAGGTAAACGAGTTTGAGAGGGATTCCCTAACTAGGTTTCGAACACTAGTTAGATCTATTGTTAGTTTGTGACAAAAATAGAATCCCCATATATGACGTTATGCGACGTTCATGTTTGGCCTTGTTTGCTTAGACCATGCCTGAACGGGAAAACATATGACACTGAATACCATGCCATAAGTAACGACACTCAGAGACGATACTGTCGCCATGTATGTGAAAAGTGACAGACTTATTTTTAGAACAGAAATTCCGAACACATGTTCAGAGCGATGGGTAAACACGAATGAAAACGACCATTTTCACAAAGTTCTGAAGCTGTATTTGGCCCCAAAAGTGTTCACATGACAAAGGAGTATGCATTGAAGATAAAAACCGGAAAAAAATTGAGACCCGGTAGCTCAATAATGCACCTTTAAAGTGCCTTGGTAAAATATGGCCCGCACCTTGGGTTCACTCGGTTTACATAATATATTAACATAGGAAAACAAAAAACGTCTTGTTTTTAAACAAAAAGCCATGAAATTTTATATTTGGTTTGTTGAGTTTGTAGTGGCTTGCTGCCAAGATTGTTTAAATTAAAGCACTGGGATCAAAATGGCACCTGTACATAGACCCATATTCAGAAAGCCTTTGTATGAGGTCAGAAGTCCCAGCTTGTTTAGATTATGGTATGCAACTTTACCTTTATCAAGATTACTGAAATTTTAGCCATGGGATCAAAATGGCCGCAGCCCGCTTGTTTTATATAGACTTATATAGGGAAAGACTTGACAATCATCTTGTCTGAACATAGAAAGCCTAAACCTTTGATAATTGGTGTGTATTTTCATTTAGTAGGCCTTTACCAAGATTGGTTCATGACCGGCTGTGTCCCTATAGGCCACTTGTTTTACATAGACTCATAAAAAGAAAAAATGGTTTTGATTCTAGAAGCCCAAGGCTTTTGATGTATGGTACAGTGTAGCATTATCTTGTTTACTTCTACCATATTTTTTCATGTTAACCAGAGCTATCAAAACATAAAGATTGTATACTCATTCAGATTTGAGGCGTCTAGCTTTCATGGTTCTTGGTTCTTGGACTATTTTGACAAGAGGCGTATTGTCATTATGGGAAAAACGAATAAGAAAAGATTATTTGAGAAACGAAAAGTCACGACATATTTAAATATAGCCAACGAAACAAGAAAAAGAGAATAACATTGTACCTGACATGAAACCACAACTTGGTCTAGTTATTTTTCTTGTTTCATGTACATCAGCTTACTAACGGCACAGACTGGACTTTAAGAAACATCCAAACCATGCGCTCAGCCTGTCTAGCGGAATTGCTTAAAAATGCAAGTTTGTGGGATTCGACAGACAATACCTCACTATCCATAGCAGAACAGATACATTTAGAAGCATGTGAAAGTGTTGGCTGTTCAGGACATGGATCTTGCGTATCCGGTATGATATTGTATATATTGAATATATAAAAGCCATAGCCGTCTCAATAGATTTTGAAGAAAACACAACCTGCTATATATAAGGAGGAAGATTCCATTTGGTACTAAACGGTTAAGTAGAAGTAAAACAAAGATCAGGAATTGATACAATTAACTTACTCCATCCATAAAAGACACCAAAGGGAAAGAAATACAAACATTAAGCGACCAGACCATAATGGAAACCTAAACAAAGGAAGGCCATATGGACAGTTACTTTCCCACAAAATGGCCATATGGCCATCCACAATTAAAAGACACAAGTGATACACACAGTAAGTAACAAACAACAACATAAATAAATCGCCACAGAAGAGCCGCCTTGGAACGGTCAGTGGAAGATTTCCACTGGGGGGCTTAAATCGATTTTACGTGGCCACAATCCTCGCCCTTACTTCCGTCGCGATTTAGACAAATAATTTGTTCAGTCCGCATGAAGGCCTCCTAACTCTAACTCAATGGCTCAAACTACCCTAAAACTACCCTAGTCAAGAACAAATTTCCATAGTCCCAACTTATGCTGTTCGAGTCATTAAAACAACCTTCACGAAAACACACCTGTATAATTTTGACCCCCTCAAACCCCACTTTTATGTTTGTTTGTTTGATTTGAGGTTTAACGTCCCCATCAACACTGTGTAGGTCATTCAGGAGACGTTGCTTCCAATTTTGTGGGACTTTTACCCGACACTGAGATGAAACGACATCTCAAGCCCTGTCGCCAAATAAAACCAATATAGTTTATAAGCATGTTCGGTCCGAATCGCACCACTTTCCCTGGGCAGGCTTAGATCCTCTAAGCGGTTTACCAGTACTCGTGTTGTCGGTTTCAGCTTTGCCTGGAAGCATCATGTCGCCCATCTATTTCTTTAAGCCAGATGGGCGAGGGTGTAACCCCACTTCTATATAGTCAAACTGTTTTTTTCTTATTTATACTCAAAAGCATAGATTGTGGGTACTCGTTACAACCACCGCTGAGATGCGGTTCTAAAGACTACCACAATCTGTTTTTGAGCAGAAATAAAAAAACAAGAATTTTTTTATCTGAAAATTTTGTTTGTTGTCTTTTTTATAGTTTTTAGAATAGGCGTGCTTTCGTAATTATATTTATCATATGACGTCAGTTCTGAGAGTATGAAAGCGCCATGTAATAAATTTTATAATCCACTAGTGGATTAAATATGCAAATTAGTTAGATACGCCCCGTAACATCACATGTATGACGTCCTTGACGACGTCGCGTTTACTAATGGCTGAATATTGAAATTTTTGTAAAACAATCGTGAATAAAATGCGTTTTAAATGTCATATGATAAACTGAATCTTGCATTTGTGCTCATGTATTATTGAATTTATTAAACTTGTTGAGGAAAAGGGATAAAATGCTCGCATTTTATAAAATGCTCGCATTTTATCCCTTTTCCTTAACGAGTTTAATAAATTCATTAATACATGAGCACTCATGTAAGATCCTCTATATAAAAACAAACAAAAGATAACAACATCAACCCCCCCCACCCCCCCCCCCCAAAAAAAAAAAAAATGAATTTACCAAGGTCACACAGTACACACGCCGACAATGCCAGCAAGAAGAAGAGCCATTGAGACAACTCACAATTTTTCATCGGTGCATTTTTCACATCCCCAAAATGGCTACTATCTGATGAAAATCCTAAATATTTGTCTTATAAATGCTCCAAACATAGGTTGTTGGTGCTCGTTAGAACCGCCTCAGTGAGGCGGTTCAAACGAGTACCCACAACCTATGTCTTCGAACAGAAATAAGAAAAACAATGTTTACCCCAGTAAACCCCAGTTTTCTCTATATAAAGTTGGGTTTAGGGGTTCTTCATTTCACAGACTTGTTCACGTGATGCAAACAATACATTAAGTCTAAACATCGTGTTAACAAGTCCGTGTCATGAACACCCCTCTAAACGCCACTTTATTAGTAGAAAACTAGGGTTTATAGGGGTATACACAGAGAAGACCAGGTTCATGTCGTTTGATATCAAGTTAATCAGGCAAGGCTTCGAGAACGTTTGTAGAATCCTTGGCTTGCCTAGCCATTCTACACGCGTTCTCGAAGCCGCCTACATTAAGTCTTAACATCGTGTTAACAAGTCCGTGTCATGAACACCTCTCTAAACGCCACTTTTTTTTTATAGAAAACTAGGGTTTATAGGGGTATACACAGAGAAGACAAGGTTCATGTCGTTTGATAACAAGTTAATCAGGCAAGGCTTCGAGAACGCTTGTAGAATCCCTTGGTTTGCCTAGCCATTCTTCAAGCGTTCTCGAAGCCTTGTCTGATAAACTTGATATGAAATGACACGAATCTGGTATTCTGTTCATTAGTGTATCCCCTTGTACACTATCTAAATATGCAATTTACGATCTGTTATGGATTGTCCTCAGTGCGTCATAACATTCCGGCGCGCTCTAATCAATCCAAATATTTAGTAATTTTCCTTTGATATTTTTTTATGTAATTTTTCCACTTTTTCAAGTAAAAATAACATTCCAGTAGTCCGGTTCATTCATAAAAGTCTAATGTCACGTTGACCTGATAAAGCTCGTTTATCCTTACGTAGCATCTTTATCAGTTCAAGGTATTACAATGCAATTAATATAGAGGGTAACTGATAAACAATTTTTGTATTTCTGCTCCAAGGCATAGGTTGTGGGTACTCCTTAGAATCGCCTAAACGCAGTGGTTCTAACGAGCACCCACAACCTATGTTTCGAGTATAAATAAGAAAAATATCACAATTTTTCATCAGAAGAATAACAATTTTGGAGATATGAAATGATGGCACTATGTCTCACGAATGTGATTTTGCAATGAGAACGTAAACAACGGAAAGCAAAGCAACCAGGTCTGTCTTTCCCGTCGGGTTGATTCATCAGAAAGGCCTCGTCGAGACAATGGATATATTTTTTGTTTCTTTTTTTTTGCTCAAGCAAATCAGAACACTACGAAAACACGGCTATATAATCCCCCCTCCCCCGAACCTCACTTTCATAAAAGCAAAGCTGGGTTTACAGGAGTTTACCTCATTTTTTCTTATTTCTGCTCTAAGATATAGATTTTTGGTTCTCGTTAGATCTGCCTCGATGAGTCCCAGCCTGATCAGGCTAAAAGCTCCTCTCCCAAATGCACAGACTTTCCCCTGATACTGGCAACTGCCATTTTTAATCAGCTTAAAAGGGAAGAAAATGCATTCTAATTATTTCAGTCGCATTTTACAGGCCATAATAGACAGACTATTGATCTAGTATCAGTACAGAGGACCCCTACGCTGTAATGGCAGTATTTGTTCCCTATTATTGTGCCATTATAATGAATTTTCTGTTAAAAGGAATCCCAGTTAGGAGTATGATACCTTATAAAGGTCTTTTCCACAAGCATATGTTATATTCAAGTCTTAGAATCGCCTGAGGCGGTTCTAACAAAACAAATACAAACATACAAAAAATACAAATGTCATAGACGATTCTAACAAATATCTATAACATTTGTTTCTAGGAGTATAATATTACAAGAAACTGTCATGACTTTGGATTCGATTTGTGCATTTCCAACCCGAGGGAAGCCCACGTGGCTGGAAATCGTGGCTAAGCCTTGAGCTAAGAATTCATTTTACTGTTTTGCCGTTATAACGAATGTCGGTATATGAGGGTTTGCTGTATTTATAAAGTGACATCTTTTACCAGTTCCTTAACAATGTGTCAAAAATGTTTTTTACTTGCTTCTCCGTCACCTATACCAACTTAAAACACTTATATACAGTAGAACTTCGATGCCTCGGACAGCGATGGCTCGTTTACCATGGATGTGCCGAACCCGTTCTTGAGCCCCTAGCGAAATCCTCTACATAGGAAGTAGTGGGTGATACTTACGGAGATTAGAGTCTTTTATCTTGCAAATGTATGCTGTGTGAACTCATTAGAATCGCCTGGATGAGGCGATTCTAATGAGTACACACAGCATACATTTGTATCATAGAACACCGAAAAGATGTCTAAAAATATCTCGTTATATCTCCTGACAGTAACCTCAGTGGCTCGAACTACCCCTGTCTCGAACATATTTTCGAGGCCCCAAAGGTGTTCGAGCCATTGAAGTTCGACTGTAGAATAATTTTGCGAAGAAACGTCCTGGGACGAAACCTTCCGGTTTTGAGATGCTCAGATCGTTTTAAGGTGAAAGTATCTGGGGCAAAACGCCCTGTTACCATGGTAACATTGATCACTTTGCGTACAAAAACAAGCCACGCCGACGGTGAGGTTTCACCGTCGGCGTAGCTTGTTTTTGTACGCAAACTGGAGTTTTACCGTCAGCGTGGCTTTTTTTGTACGCAGTCATCAATGTGTTTTTTATTCACATATTTATATTGTGCTCATAGTATATCTGTGTAAAATTCTTAATTATTAAACAGTAAACAAGAGCACATGTGCCTTCATGAATCAAATTGATAAAACAAACAAGTTGTAATATTCTGTTGGTTTGTTTAAATTGATGTTTAACGTCCCCATCAACAATATTTAGGTCATCTTGGTGACGTTGCTTCCAGTTTAGTGGGGCTTATACTCGACATTGATATGAAATGACATCTGAAGCATTGCCACCCACTGAATCCAAAAGTTTTATGTGCATTGACGGTCTAACTCTCACCATTTCGCCTGGGTAGGCTTAGTTCTTCAAGTTATAACATATAGTTTTACCAACAGTTTCATTGTCCGATATATGGAACTTTCGAAACTGGTTGGAATACAAGGACTGTTAAAATATGAATTCAACTAAGCACATAAAAATGATTCCGTGATAGATTTCGATGAAAAATTTATTTTGTCCCCTCAAAGTATTCCCCTTTAACAGATATACAAACTTTCAGTCTTCTGATCCAATCATTGAATGCATTTTGGTAGTCTTTTCGAGGTATACTATGAAGGCACTGAAATATTGCAAAACCGAGGTGTTTGCGCTGTACAAAGAGGGGGGGGGGGGGTCTCCATAAGGCCCATTTTCTGCCCCCCCTAGATATTTCCTTTATTTTTTGCTGATACGTACCATAGTATGTCTGCTTTACCAAAACAATAGTGGGGTCGCGCATAGGTAGCTTATTTTGGAGTAATAAGACATGCACAGTGGGTGGGGTATTTCAGTATGATATAGCTGCTTATTTTGGAAGTTATTTTGTCCCCTTGAAACCATAATGAAAGTTTGCATTTTTAATTTGGTCTTATAGGAGTGTATCTGAACTAACATTCTGAAGCAGTTTGTCCAGTTAAAATGACTTATTTTATTGTTATAGGCCGTTAAACTGAGTTAATCAATTTTAGCTATTTTAAAACATTTTTTTGTTAAAATCAAATATTATTTGGTATCCAAGGAATGTCTGCCTAAGATATTACATATAAATCATTGGAAGTGATGTAAGTATGCCTTTTAAAACAAAGGGATGTGCATGCAGCACTCATTGTGCACATGAGCATGCATGATTTCCATGTGTTATCATGCAAAGTTCAATAACTCGGATGTGGTCAGTATCTCAGTAACTTCATGAGACGAAATAGTGATACCTTGCACATCTTTATGTTTTGGGAAGGGAAGTTCAATACATTGAATGATATCTGACAATGACCTACATTTCATGGTCCAATAAACACAGATTAATTGAGTCCTAAATCTGTGTTAAAGTGCATTTGTCCGTTACTTCAAGACCTTGAGCGTTGGAGCTTGATTAGCTTTTACATCTGGAGGCTATTGTACATATTTGACTTGCCAGACATAAGAATAAATTGATCCATTTGTTTAGCCAGGACCTCATCCTTTTCATTACTTGTCTGGATAACAGGTTTAAATGCATTACATACAGAACACATTATATGTACATAGTAAGCAAATGTAAGGTATCTGGGAAGTCGGCACCATATTTAATAGAACCTTCTACTATTTAAATCTTTCACTGACTGACTTAACAACCAACCTCACCTTGGTGACTTATTTTGTTTCCTTAGTCCCTTTAGTTGAGGCATGTGGTTCTCTCTACTAAAATCTTCAAGAAGTTCTGCCACATCTCTGAAACCCCTGTCAACAACAAGCAAGTCTCCTTGCTAAAAGCAATGAAGTATGATTTCAGTGCGCAGTTATTTTTGTGCCCCCCCCACCCCCTCACCTTCCACACCTATCAAATATGGTTAAGAACAGATAATATATACCCATCAGGCGCAACCATCATCATTGATTTCCTAAGAGGGCATCCTTATGTATTGAAAATGACAGGCGCTGAAAACTGTAGTTGATATATTTTCTGCATAATTATATGTGTCATCTGCAACACATATTGAAAAAAGTTGTCCCTTTCTCCTCCAGTGCAGTAGTATGGTCTGTACAATCTCCTCACAAGTAATATGTCCTAAGCAACAACAGGGGTTTCAGAGATGTGGCAGAACTTCTTGAAGATTTTAGTAGAGAGAACCACATGCCTCAATTAAAGGGACTATAAGGAAACAAAACAAGTCACCAAGGTGAGGTCGGTGGTTAAGTCAGTCGGTGAAAGAGTTAAATAGTAGAAGGTTCTATTAAATATGGTGCCGACTTCCCAGATACCTTACATTTGCTTACTATGTACATATAATGTGGTGCAGTGTTTACGCTACTCGCCTTGTAAACCAGGGGTCGCAGGATCGATCCCGGGCTTCTCCAGACTTTCGGATGAGTCTTTAAACCGAGGTCCTGTCTCCATATGACCTTAGCTGTTGGTGGGACGTAAAACTCCAACACTCAAAACTCCAACACTCACTCACTCACATATAATGTGTTCTGTATGTAATGCATTTAAACCTGTTCTCCAGACAAGTAATGAAAAGGATGAGGTCCTGGCTAAACACATGGATCAGTTTATTATTGTGTCTGGCAAGTCAAATATGTACAATAGCCTCCAGATGTAAAAGCTAATCAAGCTCCAACGCTCAAGGTCTTGAAGTAACGGACAAATGCACTTTAACACAGATTTAGGACTCAATTAATCTGTGTTTATTGGACCATGAAATGTAGGTCATTGTCAGATATCATTCAATGTATTGAACTTCCCTTCCCAAAACATAAAGATGTGCAAGGTATCACTATCTCGTCTCATGAAGTTACTGAGATACTGACCACATCCGAGTTATTGAGCTTTGCATGATAACACATGGAAATCATGCATGCTCATGTGCACAATGAGTGCAGCATGCACATCCCTTTGTTTTAAAAGGCATACTTACATCACTTCCAATGATTTATATGTAATATCTTAGGCAGACATTCCTTGGATACCAAATAATATTTGATTTTAACAAAAAAGTGTTTTAAAATAGCTAAAATTGATTAACTCAGTTTAACGGCCTATAACAATAAAATAAGTCATTTTAACTGGGCAAAATGCCTCAGAATGTTAGTTCAGATACACTCCTATAAGACCAAATTAAAAATGCAAACTTTCAATATGGTTTCAAGGGGAAAAAATAACTTCCAAAATAAGCAGTTATATCGTACTGAAATACCCCACCCACTTTGCATGTCTTATAACTCCAAAATAAGCTGCCTATGAGCGACCCCACTATTGTTTTGGTAAAGCAGACATACTATGGTACGTATCAGCAAAAAATAAAGGAAATATCTAGGGGGCAGAAAATGGGCCTTATGGAGACCCCCCTTTTCGACCAGAAAGGTATTTTTTCAGCCGCGGGAACAAAAAAAGTCACACGGGGCAAGGTCAGGGGCTACGGGGGGTGAGGGAGTTCAACAACTTTTTCCTGATTAAGATAGTCTTGCACAATGAACGCCTTGTGCGATGACGCATTGTCATGTAGCAATCTGGCATTGGCCAAACCAGTTGCAATCTTCGTTCTTTGAAAAAATTCTTCAATTTTCGAAGAACTTTATTCTTGTTAAACTTCGCATTTACAGATTTGCCTTTAGGCACAGCAACCTGAATAGCAGGGCCCTGATTTGAAAAGAATATGGCATACATTACCTTTTTGACGCTCATGGTCCGCTTTGCAATGCATGGTCTTTTGCAATACTTTGTTGCCCATATTTTGTTCTGAATCTTTCGTTTTGGCTCAAAAAAGGGAACCCAAATTTCGTCACCTGTGACGACATCAGCGAAAGACCGTGCATTGTAACTTGAAAACTTTTTAAGCAACTTCTTGGCGCACTGAACGCGTGCCTTTTTCTGCTCATCCCTCAAAAGATGGGGAATCTATCTAGCACAGATCTTTCTCATTTTCAAATCGCGTATCAGAATTGTATGAGCTGCTCCTAATGAGATGCCGCCCCGCGCCTGCCCGGGGGGTAGAAATATGGCGGCTGCCTTCGGGAGTGTGGCAGAGTGGTAAGACCCCAACGAAAACAGTCCCATTGCCGAGACCACCCGGTGCCTCGAAATAGGTGGCTGCCTTCAGTTTCTGTGGCAGTTGAGTAAAAGCCTCCAACATACAGAACAACCGTCCGTTCAACCGGTATTATCTTGTGAATAGAATTGTTCAAATTCATCTTACATTTTTTTTTATAAAATTCATTACGCGAGATCTGTCCTTTTAAACCTTTCCTATCTCATGTTACTACCCCGCTGCATTTGTACGTGTATCATCATTGCTGGTGGGCCGCGCACTGCAAAGAAGAGAAACTCATCTGTGTTTAACATATGTGTTTGTACTGTGTATGTGCCACTTTTTCATGCTCCTTCACTCTGCACATCAATGAAAGATGCATTTTGTATACGTTATTAGATAAATAACTTGTCATTTCATGTTACCCGAAAGCTATTTTATGTTACATCAATGTTAACAGAATTGGATACTTATCACTAAGTTCTGAAGTGTACGTCATCATCTAACACAGCTTATATCTTTAGTAGTTCATAAAATCCTTTGTTCTTTCTAAAACTGATCACCTCAATAATTTCTTATCATAATCGTCGATCTCAAGTTTAGCAAAGGCTCTCCTGTTTTCAGAGCCAAGCTTTTATTTAAGCAAACGTTTTCGGCCTCCTTTGTCTGTAGGGAATAAATATACAGGTCACTTTCCTTCTGTAGTGAATGGGGATGAAATTCCTTGTTGAAACAGGGGTCACTTGTTTGCCGTGAGTGGCGTCTCGTATGATGGAAGACGGGATCCTGATGATTAAGAAAAGCCCAGGGATCTCCAGCTTTCAACACATCATTTTGTCCCATATTTCAGATAGACGAGGGGTTTGGGCTAGATCCGGCCTGAATCAATCGGCTCAGTCGTGCCAAGCTCTAGAATCGCACAGCTTGTTCTTTACTTCCTTCTCTCTTTTTTACGTATCTTTATGGTACAAACCGGGTGTAATTTTTTCTTATTCCTCTATCTTTGAGTGTTATTTGATGGGCGGCGGCTGATGGATTAATCGGTGGGCTTGTTCTGGGGAAATTCAGCAGAAACTTCTGTGAGGGAGAGAATACGGGTGGGGATGGGTCCCAACTGTTCCTAATTTCTTCATAAAAATCTGGGTGCATAGTTGGGAGTCATAAAGCAGAAGTGGAGCGGAAGGACTCTGGTCCTGTCATCGAGTATAATAGCAATGTAGCCTTGGCGTTGGAAATAGGAGATCCATTTCCATTAAACGTCCCCTTGTAGGGCTCCAAGGAGGGTGGGGCGCATAGCTATCGAATCATAAAGTATCGCCATGGGATCCAACACTAGAAAAAGAGCATTTTTAGACTTATCTGAGCACGACCCGGAACCGACTACCTTCAATTTCAAAGCTAATGAAACCTTTGCTAGATTTTGGGTGATTTCGAGCAAGGATGAAAAGGCTGTTACGACTCTTTCACCGTTTATTATTGAAAAACAGATCGAATCGTTAATTGAAACACCAAAAAAATGTAAAAGAAATAAAAAATGGAACACTTTTAATAGAAACTAACAGAAAATCCCAAACCGAAAACCTTCTAAAAGTAAATAATTTTTTCAACATGAATGTTTCTGTCACGGAACACAAAACTTTAAATTCTTGCAAGGGCATTATCCGTGACAGAATGTTAAAACAGGAATCTGAAGCCAGCATCGTTGAGTATCTAAAAGATCAAGGCGTAACGGTCTGTAAACGCTGAAAAATAAAAAAAAAATGACGGAAATCTCATCGACACGAACACACTTCTTTTGACATTTAATACTTCCTTGCCGAAATCACTAAAGATTTTCTACAGGATTATACCGGTTGACATCTACGTGCCCAATCCTCTGCGATGTTTTAATTGTCAGAGGTTTGGACACCATGAAAACGATTGCACTGTCCCTGACGGATCGGTTTGTGAGAAATGCGGTGGCACTGATCATCACACTCAAAATTGCAAGAACCCTCCAAAGTGCGTGAACTGCGGAAAAAATCATCTCTCCAAATCAAACGTCTGTGAAGTTTGGAAAACGGAAAAAGAAATTATGAAAATCAAAGTAACACAAAGCGTAACATATTTAGAAGCAAAGAAAATCCAACAAAATAAACCAGAAAACACATTTGCCAAAGTTGATCAATCCCTTACCAGCAAACCTGAAACCAAAGAAACCTCCACACAATTTAATAAAAAAGATTTTGAAATCAAACCACATTCAAAAGTAATTACTTCTACTGTTAAACCAAAAGTATCGTCGCAACCTACTACATCGTCACAACCTACATCTACTCACCATTCAAGATCAGAAAGTAAGCAAACTTCACAGACCAGTTCACAGCCGAACACTGAACATTCTAAATCTCACTCCCCATCCACGTCGGGGACAGCGGATCAAAAAGAAAAGAACGGCAAAGTAAAGCATAAAAGATCAAACCCAAACAGTAAAGGAGCGTCGGCTGATCCAGTAAAACTGGCTAATCAGTACGGTGCCCTTGAGGACATGGAGTTGGACGTTGATCCCTCCACGTTCTCAAAGAATAATAAAAAAATAAAGGATTAAATTCCTTGTTTTAATCTTCTCTCCATTCAGTCATGGATAAGAAGTCAATAATTCAATGGAATTGTCGAGGGATGAAAGCCAATTTTAACGAACTTTTAATTTTATCAACTCTTTTTTCTCCTAATGTCATTTGTCTCCAAGAAACTTTTTTGAAAACTACAGATAATATTAATTTCAAAGGTTACAGTATGTACAATCATATCACAACGGATAATCAGAAGGCATCAGGAGGTACATCAATCCTGGTAAAATCTGACATTCCCCATAGGAAAATAGATGCTAACACTTATTTACAAGCTGTTGCTGTAAACGTCACTTTATCCAAATCCATAACGATTTGTTCTATTCTACCTTCCACCTCATTATAATTTTTCTAAACAAGATTTAGAAAATTTAACAAATCAATTACCTAGTCCTTATATATTATTAGGAGACTTTAATAGTCACAGCAAATTATGAGGTTGCTCGGATACAAATGACAAAGGAGAAATCATAGAAAATTTTATTGCTGAAAATGATGTATGTTTATTTAATGATAAACAACCAACATACCTTCATTCTCCCACAAGAAATTATTTTGCTTTAGATATTTCAATTTGCTCTCCAAATATTTATTTGGATTTTGATTGGTCTGTTGTGGACGACCTCCATGGGAGCGATCATTTTCCGATAGTAATTGAAGAAATTGAATCGACCCATGTAGATCGTCACCCCAGATGGAATTTGAGTAAGGCAGATTGGGAAAATTTTAATCAATTATGTAATGAAAAACTCGTACCTGAAATTTTTAAAACTGCAAATGATATACAAGATTTTACTGATCAATTGATTGATATTGCTGAAAAATGTATTCCTAAATCCTCGACCTTTTCAAAATGAAACAGACCTTGGTTTAATGATGAAGTTAAAACGTCAATCAATAAAAGAAAATCTGCATTACGAAAATTTAATAAACAACCAACAAAAGAAAATCTTATCCATGCCAAATATATGCGAGCTAAAGCTCGCAAAACAATAAAATCGGCCAAAAAAGCATCTTGGCAGCAATACGACTCCAAACTGAATACCAGAACACCAACGAAGAAAATATGGGATATGATAAGAAAAATTAGTGGCAAAAACAAATCTATTAAACATGTCCATATCAATTCGAACGGAAATGTGTGTTCAACGGCTAAAGACATTTCCAATGCCTTGGGGGGGGGGGGGGGAATTTTCAGAAAAACTCCTCTAGCTCAAATTATTCAGAAAGCTTCCAAAATATTAAACAAGAACATGAGAAAAAGAAGTTAATTTTTTCTTCATTAAATTACGAAAAATATAATTTACCTTTCTCTACAAAAGAATTATTAGATGCTCTCCATAAATCTCATGATACTGCTGTTGGCCCTGACGACATACACTATCAAATTTTAAAACATTTACCCAACAAGGCATTGGAAACATTATTGAATATTTTAAATGATATTTGGATCACTGGAAAGTTTCCTGAAAACTGGAGAAAAGCTACCATTATTCCTATTCCGAAACCTAATAAAGATCATACTGAAGCCACTAATTACAGACCTATTGCTTTGACAAGTTGCTTATGTAAAACAATGGAGAGAATGACTGATGATAGACTGGTTTGGTTCTTGGAATCAAACCAGCTTATCACTAAATTTCAAGCTGGATTTAGAAAAAAACAGCTCTACTAACGATCATTTGATTCGCTTAGAATCATTTATACGTGATGCCTTTATTAAAAAAGAACATGTCGTAGCTGTTTTCTTTGACCTCGAAAAGACCTATGATACGACTTGGAAATATGGCATCATGAAAGACTTACACACCTTGTTCAGTATTAAAATTAATAACATAGTTAAATGTGTCAAAGACCCAGATTGTTCGCTTTTTGTCGACGATTTTGTATTTTTTTATCGTTCATAAAATATGGAAACCATTGAATTTAAACTACAAAGGTGATTAAATAATATAGAAACTGGCAACAGAAAATGGTTTTAATTTTTCAAAAACAAAAACTCAGTGGGTTCATTTCTGCCAAATTCGAAAGTTGCATTTAGACCCTGTTCTTACTATATACGGCAGTCCAATTCCAGTCGTCACTGAAGCGAATTTGTTGGGTCTTTTATTCGATAACAAATTGTCTTTTATTCCCCATATCAAAGCTTTGAAAGCTAAACGTTTAAAAGCTCTTGATATTCGTAAAGTCCTGTCCAGTTCCGACTGGGGCGGGGATCGCACTGTTCTTTTAAATCTTTATAGATCTTTAATTCGTTCCAAATTGGACTATGGCTCCATAGTCTATGGATCTGCTAGGAGATCTTATTTAAAATCTTTAGATACTATACATCATCAAGGTTTACGTCTAGCACTAGGTGCCTTTCGCACCTCACCTGTTGAAAGTCTTTATGCTGAATGGAATGAACCATCACTGTATGTTAGAAGGGAGAAATTTTCTCTTCAATATGCTACTAAATTGGCCGCCAATCCACGAAATTCAGCATATGACATTGTTTTTAATCCTAATTACGAACGATTTTACAACAATAAACCATCGGCTATTAAACCGCTTGGCCTAAGAATCAAGCCATTATTTATTGAGGCCAATATTAATATTAATAATATTCAATCTTTTTCGTTACCATCAAAAGAGCCATGGACGTTGAGTGTTCCAAAGATTATTTTAGATTTAAATAAAAATAAGAAAACAGAAGTAGAAACTCATATTTTTAAGAACGATTTTTTAGAAATCAAATCGAATTTTAAACGTCACATTTCCATTTACACTGACGGTTCGAAACAAGATGAGAAAGTTGCTTGTTCTGTCATTAGTCCGAATTTCACAGACAGCATTAGACTACCCGATAATAGCTCTATTTTACCGCTGAAGCGAAAGCAATTGATATTGCACTCTTTCATATACGAGATCAATCCGAAAAACAATTTATCATTTATTCAGACTCCCTTTCTGTATTAAAAGCTCTGAAAGACCAACAGCACAGGAACCCCTTGATTCAACAAATTTTACGAAAATATCACTACCTTTCTGTCTGCAAGGATATTATATTCTGCTGGCTTCCAAGTCATGTTAATGTTCGTGGAAATGAATTGGCTGACTTGGAAGCCAAGTCGGCATTATCGTTAACTGTTACAAATTTAAAAATTCCTTTCTCGGATTTCAAATCAAACATATAAATACGTAAAGAACAAATGTCAATCTATTTGGGACAAAGAAACTAATAATAAATTAAGTAAAATTCAACCTATTTTTTATAGTAAATGCTCATTTTTGAACTATAGCCGAAAAGATCAAACAAAAATTACGAGATGCCGTATTGGACACACAAGACTCACTCATTCCTACATTTTAAAAAACGAACAAGCACCTTTCTGTTTATCTTGTAACGAACCGTTCACAGTTAAACACTTTCTCATCTCGTGTATTGAATTAAACCATATACGTGCAAATTATTTTAACATTACTACAATGAAAGATTTTTTTAATAATGTACCTTTTTACCAATTAATCAATTTTCTTAAAGAAATCGGTCTGTTTAACAAACTGTAATTATTAAAATTTTAATTGTTTAATCATGCACAATTTTATGTATAGTATATAACTGTTTTAGACGCTATATGCCCTGTTAGGGTTGAGCGTCTTTAAATAAATAATCCATCCATCCATCCATCCTAATGAGATGCCAACCATACTAGCTATTTGCCTAGTTGCGTATCGTGCATCGATAGCAACTATTTCTTTCACTCTAGCAACCATCTTGGCAGATGTTGCTCTTTTCGGCCGACGATCATGTGATGCATCTTCTGTTGAGCCTAGCCCACAGCTGAATTTCTTAAACCAACGAAAAACTGTCGGAAAAGACATTTCATTATGCCCATAAACCGAACATATTTCATCAAAATGTCTTTGCACCGTATACCAAGAATACAACGATTCTTAATATAAGACCGTATTTCAACGGCGTACTCTGACCTTCTTCCAACCATGTTTTGTATTAGTATACAAGAGTAGACAGTATTTATCGAACAATATACATGGCTAAAGTGGACGGATTTTAACAGGTTTGGTATCAATGTATAGGTAAAATGTTTTCCTACGCTGTGATATTTATTTCCAGGTGATTTTCGCAATAGTGCATGAGAAAACGTTCTACTTGCATTCATATTTGAACAGTCCTCGTATCATGGAACATTTCGGCAGATTGCAGTAAGACAAATATGCTGCACTGTTCTCTAAGGGACGATTGTTTATAACAATCGCCACAAAATCAAGTTGTCTGTTAATGCAGCTTTAAAGCGTCAGCAGTCACCATAGAGACAAAACTTTCTCCATGTCGATTTCGCGTCGATTTTACAGGTGTGCGGTGGGTTAACAGATAAAATATTGGGTGTAAACTGTAAGTTTACATCTGGAAAATAGCTTTGAATATTACTTTATCAAATAATTTAGTTGAAATTTGCACTCAAATAATGCCCGCAGCTACTAAGCTCGCCTGGCGTCGCATGCATTATTACATATCATCGGCATCAAAAGTGACGTCATCGACTACTTAATGACATACAATCCTGCGTGACATAATTCCCGACACAGATTAATTATGTATAACTACTTAACATCGAATAAATAGGGGTTATATAATATTTTTCGATGATACGTCGAGTTTACAGACAGAATAATCGAAAAAATCGCGGTATCACTGTTTTAAACAGTGGCGATTTCAGTTTCACTGAGAAAGCTATATAAATCATTGAAAAGCGTGTAAGAAAGGTGTGTTCATTTCCTTTATTCTGTAACAGGTGAATGTGAATGTGATGCTGGTTATATTGGGCCGGACTGCTCGATCGAAGCAGACGTTATCAACATTTTTTGGTCAGAAAATGGTGGTCTGTGCGATGTAAATGAAATGCAGCAGTGTAACAAGGTCTTCGTACATGCATTTCCAGTCGTTGACACTGACACACTCACTTGCCAATTGGAAGAGTTTACAGTAAGTACCGTGTCTAGTCCATATTTGGCAATGTCTGCTACGTAATACAATGTATATGCCACTTAAAAGAGCGGCTGGGTTTATTTATGTAAGTTTATAAATAAATTCATTTTCAGTTATGTATTACTAAGTGTCTCGTAATACCAGAATGGACGTCGATGTTGACGTCTTCCGTAGTTGTTATGAAAAGGATCCATAAAAAGTCAGTGTGTCGACAAACACGCCTCAAGATACAATCGTCGTTTTGATAAAACGCACAATTTACTGGTTTTTGTTTGAGCCAGCGCATGACAAAACCTACAATAAGACATGTGCGCCCAACGAGAACTCCGATCAGCCTGCGCATCCGCGCAGTCTGATCAGAGTCTTCATTGTGCTCTCTAAGGATAGCTAAGGACCCAATGCTCCACCATGCAACAAGAGAAAGCTCTGGTTAGACTATATGGATGCACAGGTTGGTCTGAGGCTTCGCTGGGCGCATATGTCTTATTGTAGGTTTTGTCATTTACTGGCTCATTTCATTCTAGAAAAGATCAGGTAGATTAAGATAAGAATTTCGTACCCAGGGTTTGGGGAAATTCTACCACCCGTGGCACTGTTTGTCAATGTCCCAGAAAAGGGCCGCTAGTCATATATGGGTTAAACGCGTTGACGAAAACTGATGAAAAGCTCGGCGAAGCCGGGCATTTTATCCCCTTTCCTCAACTCGTTTAATAAATTCAATAATACGCGAACACTCATGTAAGAGCCTCTATGTATTCATCGACTCATTCGACGTAACATGTTCATCAAGTGAAGTAAAAATAAACCATGATTCTATACAATATGACGATTGCGATGCTACATCACGAAAACGCAAACACGCCTATATAATTCCGCCCCCCCCCCCCAATTTTACATCGTGAAACTAGGGTTTACAAAGGTATACATTATTTTTTCTTATTTCTGCTTTAAAATATAGATTGTGGGTACCCGTTAGAATCGCTTTGATGAGGCGGTTCTGACTGGTACCCACAATATATATATTGAGCAGAAACAAGAACAATATCACAAATTTTCACATAAATTTTCCTTTTTTTTCTGCGTTAAATCTACAATGTTCGTATAGGCGTGTTTTCGTAATGATGACATCAACAACGTTGTTCTTCTGTTACTAGGTTTTTGTTTGTTTGTTTGATTTGAGGTTTAACGTCCCCGTCAACAGTGTAAAGGTCATTTTTGAAGAGACGTTGCTTACAATTTTGTGGGATTTTTACCCGACATTGCGAGTTTATAAGCATGGACAAGCCGACTCGCACCACTTTGCCAGGGCAGGGTTAGATCCTCTAAGCGGTTTACAAGTACTCGTGTGCGGGTCGGTTTTAGCTCTGCGTGGAAGCATCATGCAGCCCATATATTTCTTGAAGCCCCGATGTGTGTGGGGCAGTTACTATGTAAATTGCAGGCAAACATTTTCTTGTTTCAATGTTAGCCCTCAAACCATAACTTATCGTCACAAAGTCGATGGAAAATATTTTATCACATGACGTCGCGCCTGAGAGTGTAATAACGCCATATAATATTTTCGATAATCCACTAGTGGATTAAATATGCAAATAAGCTAGATACGTCCCGTAACGTTACATGTACTACGTCCTTAACGACGTCGCGTTAACTAATGGCGGAATATTGGTATTTGTGTAAACAATCGTGAATAAAATGCGTTTTAAATGTCATATGATAAATAGAATCTTGCATTCGTGCTCATGTGTAATTGAATTTATTAAACTCGTTGAGAAAAGGCATAAAATGCTCCGCAAGCCTCGCATTTTATCCCTTTCCTCAACTCGTTTAATAAATTCAATAATACATGAGCACTCATGTAAGATCCTCTATGTAAATAAAAATAATAAGTGTAATTGATTTAACTCTCATCGAAGTATGATTATTATCGGGTCATGAGTAAAGTTTAAATGAACTCTTGGCCCGATGTTATTCCGCGCCGCACACTCATGTGACCATTAAAAATTACATTCGTTTCTGAACTTTTCAATAGTGAATATAGACCAATATAGGCGAGCTGTGTTAGAATGTTAAATAAGGCAACAGACCTTTTGCATTTGGATAATAGCGTGATAAAGTGCTTTGTCAATTAAGCTCAACGCAAAATGTTATAATTTTACATGTATAACATTTTGCGTCGTTGTAACATTTTGCATGGTGACAATTGCTTGCTTTCATACCTCGTACATGTTTTATGGTATTATGCTGAAGGTTTATGTGAGCTATATATTATTATTCTCAATGAGCTAAAGGGACGCAATGTTGATCATACCTAAATCTCACGACATCATGTGATCACTAATAGACGTCAAAATAAACGATGATTCTCTTTATTATGATTGGACAACGGAGACGTTACGACGCCAACGAACCTCTTTTACTGTAACCAGAAAAACTGCTTGCAGTTATTTTAATTTAGACATAAAAGTGAATGCGATACGATTACCTCACACCCCAATCCAGGACACAAAAGGGAAGGAAACACAAACATAAAACAACTTCACCATAATGAAAACGTCACAATCGGAAAGCCAAAAGGACAGCTCTTCCCCACTAAATGGCCAAATGGCTATCAAAAAAGAAATTTATCAGCAATACATCATGTACTTGCAAAGGCGAGTATATTGGGGGCTCAAATCGATCTTAGGTGTCCACAATTCTCGCCCTTAAATCTGTCATGGTTTAGAAGTGCAACACATAAAACAAAGTAAAATAAAACATACATATGTGCCGCACATGGGAGCTTCAACTGTTTTAGCTCACCTGTCACGTAGTGACGAGGTGAGCTTTTGGGATCAATTTTTGTCCGTCGCCGGCGTGCGTCCGTCCGTGCGTCCGTGCGTGCGTAAACAATTTTTCAAACGAAATCGCCTCCTAAACCACTGATCGGATTTTGACCAAACTTCACAGGAATGATCCTTAGGTCGTCCCCTTTCATAGTTGTTCAAATGGTTCCGGTCCGTTGCACATCTAGGTCACAGGAGCCAAAAATAGATTTTTTCACTGAAAACTTCTCTGAAACCACAAGAGACAAGGTATTTGATATTTGGTATGAAATAGTAGATCCCTACCAAGTTTGTTCAAATTATAGTGCTGGGGCCAAAAAAGCCCTCACCCCAGAGCCCTTTGGTTTTACATAGGATTATATAGGGAAAATCTTCTTCTCTGAAACCGCAAGGCCCTGGTCTTTGATATTTGTTTTGAAACTTCAACTAGTGGACCCCTACAAAGATTGTTAAAATTATTGTGCTGGGGCCAAAAAAGGACCCCTTCCCGGGGCCCTTTGGTTTTACACGGGCTTACACAGGATAACCCTTTCTAGAACATATTTATATAGGGAAAATCTTAAAAAATATTCTTCTCTGAAACTGCAAGTCCCAGGTCTTTGATACTTGGTATGAAACTTCATCTAGTGCTCCTCTACCAAGAGTGTTCAAATTATAGCCCTTGGGCAAAAAATGCCCCCGCTCCGGGGTCCTTTGGTTTTACACATACTTATATAGGGAAAGTCTTAAAAAATCTTCTTCTTTGAAACCACAAGGCCCAGGTCTTTTTTTGTTTGGTATGAAGCTTCATCTAGTGGTCCCCTCAGGATTGTTCGAATAATAGTGCTGGGGCCAAAAATGCCCCCGCCCCAGGGCCCTTTTGTTTCACATAGGATTATATAGGAAAATCTTTAAAATCTTCTCTCAAACTGCAAGACCCAGGTCTTTGATATTTGGTATGAAGCTTCATCTAGTGGACCTCTACCAAGATTTTTTCAAATTATAGCCCTGGGGCCAAAACTGCCCCCGCTCCGAGGCCCTCTGGTTTTACATAGACTTATATAGAGAAAATCTTTAAAAATCTTCTTCTCTGAAACCGCAAGGCCGAGGTCTATGATATTTGGTATGGAGATTAATCTAGTGGACCTCTACCGAGATCGTTCTAATTATAGCCCTGGGGCCAAAAATGCTTCCGCTCCGGTTACCTTTGGTTTTACAAAGACTTATATAGGGAAAATCTTTAAAAATCTTCCTCTCTGAAACCACAAGCTTAGGTCTTTGATATTTGGTATGATCTTTAATCTAGTGGACCTCAACCAAGATTGTTCAAATTATAGCCCTGAGACCAAAAATGCCCACGCTCCGGGGCCCTTTGGTTTTACATAGACTTATATAGGGAAAATCTTTAAAAATCTTCGTCTGTGAAACCACAAGACCTTGGTCTTTGATAGTTGGTGTGAAATTTCATCTAGTGGACCTCTTTCAAGATTGTGCAAAATATAGCCCCGGGGCCAAAAATGCCCCCGTCCCGAAACCCTTTGGTTTTAGATAGACTTATAAAGAGAAATCTATAAAAATCTTCTCATCTGAAACTGCAATGCCCAGGTCTTTGATATTTGGTTTGGAGCTTCATCTAGTGGACCACTACCAAGATTGTTCAAATTATACACTCGGGCCAAAATTCCCGCCCCATGGCCCTTTGGTTTCACATAGTAGCATGCATGGTAGTTAACCCAATCACGGTTGGCAACTTTGCTTCCCTCTTTAATTGCACGCCGGTGGGTCAGGCCTCAGATTCTACGACGGCTCCAACGTAAAGGCTTATTGAAAATTAGAGAGATAATGTTGATTGGTGCCTGATGCTCTGTCTCTGGTCGGGCTCATCGGAGTCTAACTGTTGGTTTTCTTTTGCTCCAGCATTTCAGTGGTTTCTTGCTGTCGAGTCCTCACCGTTGTCTCACCTCTGTGGTTCTTTGATTTTTGTGTTCACGGAGATGTTGCACTGATGAGTTAGGAGGCCTTCATGCGGACTGAAAAAATTATTTGTCTAAATCGCGACGGAAGTAAGGGCGAGGATTGTGGCCACTTAAAATCGATTTAAGCCCCCAGTGGAAATCTTCCACTGACCGTTCCAAGGCGGCTCTTCTGTGGCGATTTATTTATATTGTTGTTTGTTACTTACTCTGTGTATCACTTGTGTCTTTTGGTTTTGGATGGCCATATGGCCATTTTGTGGGAAAGTAACTGTCCTTATGTCCTTTCTTTGTTTAGGTTTCATTTATGGTCTGGTCGCTGAATGTTTGTATTTCTTTCCCTTTGGTGTCTTTTATGGGTGGTGTAAGTTAATTGTATCAATTCCTGATCTTTGTTTTACTTCTACTTTACGTAGGGATAATCTTTGAAAATCTTCTTCTCCGAAACAGCAAGGCCCTGGTCTTTGATATTTGGCGTGAAGCTTCATCTTGTGGACCTCTATCAAGATTGTTTTATAGCCCCGGGGCCAAAAATGCCCTCGCACTGGGACCATTTGGTTTTACATAGGCTTATGTAGAGAATGTCTTTAAAAAATCTTCTCTAAAACCACAATGCTCAGGTTTTTGATATATGGTGTGTAGCTTCATGTAGGGACCTTTACCAAGATTGTTAAAATTATAGCCTTTGTTGATATTTGGTATGAATCTTCACCTTTTTAGACCTCCCTCAACAGTATGCACATTATAGCCTTGGGGCGAATAATGGCCCTCCCTGGGGCCCACTTGTTACTGTAAGGATAAGGTTAGCGATCCAGGACCATCATGGTCCTCTTGTTTGGTATTTTCGGTTTTGTGATAATTTGTTTGCCTCGTCCTTAAGCTGTACTGGATTTTGCAAATTTTAGCATGCACATGAACACAGTAATCCATTGATATTCAAACATCACGAAAACACGCCTATATAATTTTGACCCCCTTGAACCCAACTTCTATACAGTAAAACTGGGGTTTACAGGGGTAAACATTATTTTTTTCTTATTTCTGCTCTAAATCAATATTTTGAGCAGAAAAATAAAATATCCCAATTTTCCATCTTAAATTTTTCGATTTTTCGGCGTAAAATTTGGAATGTATTTGTATAGGCGTGTTTTCGTAATGATTGGACATTACATGGTAGCTGACATCCTCGCTGGAAAGTCGAATGTTATCGTCGTGTGACCTGTTTCGGAGGGTAACCTATTTCGGAGAGTAAAATTCACAGCCCCACCCCCTTGCTGCCTTGATTGGAGTTTTATGACATCATCACTTTTTAGCTCACCTGTCACGTAGTGACAAGGTGGGCTTTTGTGATCACTTTTCGTCCGTCGTCCGTCGTCAGTGCGTGTGTGCGTGCGTGCGTGTGTGTGTGTGTGTGTGTGCGTAAACTTTTTCTTCAAATGACATCTCCTCCTAAACCACTGATCAGATTTTGACCAAACTTCACAGCAATGATCCTTAGGTGGTCCCCTTTCAAAATTGTTCAAATGGTTCCGGTCCATTGCACATCTGGGTCACAGGAGCTAAAAATAGATTTTTTAAATGAAAACTTTAAAAATCTTCTTCTCTGAAACCGCAAGTCCCAGGTCTTTGATATTTGGTATGAAGCTTCATCTAGTGGACATCTACCAAGATTGTTCAAATTAAAGCCCTGGGGGCCAAAATGCCCCCGCCCCGGGGGCCTTTGGTTTTACATAGGCTTATATAGGGAAAATCATTAAAAAATCTTCTTCTCTGAAACCACAAGGCCCAGGTCTTTAATATTTGGTGTGAAGCTTTACCTGGTGGACCTCCACTAAGATTGTTCAAATTATAGCCTTTGGGCCAAAAATGCCCCCGCCCCGGGGGCCTTTGGTTTTACATAGGCTTATACAGGGAAAATCTTTAAAAATCTTCTTCTCTGAAACCGCACGGCCCAGATCTTTGATATTTGGTGTGAAGCTTCATCTAGTAGACCTCTACCAGGATTGTTCAAATTAAAGCCCTGGGGGCCAAAATGCCCCCGCTTCAGGGGCCTTTGGTTTTACATAGGCTTATATGGGGAAAATCATTAAAAAATCTTCTTCTCTGAAACCACAAGGCCCAGGTCTTTAATATTTGGTGTGAAGCTTTACCTGGTGGACCTCTACTAAGATTGTTCAAATTATAGCCTTAGGGCCAAAAATGCCCCCGCCCCGGGGGCCTTTGGTTTTACATAGGCTTATACAGGGAAAATCTTTAAAAATCTTCTTCTCTGAAACCGCTTGGCCCAGATCTTTGATATTTGGTGTGAAGCTTCATCTAGTGGACCTCTACCAAGATTGTTCAAATTATAGCCCTGGGGGCCAAAATGCCCCCGCCCCGGGGCCTATGGTTTTACATAGGCTTATATAGGGAATATCATTAAAAAATCTTCTTCTCTGAAACCACAAGGCCCAGGTCTTTAATATTTGGTGTGAAGCTTTACCTAGTGGACCCCTACTAAGATTGTTCAAATTATAGCCTTAGGGCCAAAAATGCCCCCGCCCCGGGGGCCTTTGGTTTTACATAGGCTTATACAGGGAAAATCTTTAAAAATCTTCTTCTCTAAAACCAGATCTTTGATATTTGGTGTGAAGCTTCATCTAGTGGACCTCTACCAGGATTTTTCAAATTATAGCCCTGGGGGCCAAAATGCCCCAATGCCCCCGCCCCGGGGGCCTTTGGTTTTACATAGGCTTATACAGGGAAAATCTTTAAAAATCTTCTTCTCTGAAACCGCACGGCCCAGATCTTTGATATTTGGTGTGAAGCTTCATCTAGTGGACCTCTATCAGGATTGTTCAAATTAAAGCCCTGGGGGCCAAAATGCCCCCGCCCCAGGGGCCTTTGGTTTTACATAGGCTTATATGGGGAAAATCATTAAAAAATCTTCTTCTCTGAAACCACAAGGCCCAGGTCTTTAATATTTGGTGTGAAGCTTTACCTGGTGGACCTCTACTAAGATTGTTCAAATTATAGCCTTAGGGCCAAAAATGCCCCCGCCCCGGGGGCCTTTGGTTTTACATAGGCTTATACAGGGAAAATCTTTAAAAATCTTCTTCTCTGAAACCGCACGGCCCAGATCTTTGATATTTGGTGTGAAGCTTCATCTAGTGGACCTCTACCAAGATTGTTCAAATTATAGCCCTGGGGGCCAAAATGCCCCCGCCCCGGGGCCTATGGTTTTACATAGGCTTATATAGGGAAAATCATTAAAAAATCTTCTTCTCTGAAACCACAAGGCCCAGGTCTTTAATATTTGGTGTGAAGCTTTACCTAGTGGACCTCTACTGAGATTGTTCAAATTATAGCCTTGGGGCCAAAAATGCCCCCGCCCCGGGGGCCTTTGGTTTTACATAGGCTTATACAGGGAAAATCTTTAAAAATCTTCTTCTCTGAAACCGCACGGCCCAGATCTTTGATATTTTTTGTGAAGCTTCATCTAGTGGACCTCTACCAGGATTTTTCAAATTATAGCCCTGGGGGCCAAAATGCCCCCGCCACAGGGGCCTTTGGTTTTACATAGGCTTATATAGGGAAAATCATTAAAAAATCTTCTTCTCTGAAACCACAAGGCCCAGGTCTATAATATTTGGTGTGAAGCTTTACCTGATGGACCTCTACTAAGATTGTTCAAATTATTACCTAAGGGCCAAAAATGCCCCCTCTAGGGGGCCTTTGGTTTTACATAGGCTTATACAGGGAAAATCTTTAAAAATCTTCTTCTCTGAAACCCCACGGCCCAGATCTTTGATATTTGGTGTGAAGCTTCATTTAGTGGACCTCTACCAAGATTGTTCAAATTATAGCCCTGGGGGCCAAAATGCCCCCGCCCCGGGGGCCTATGGTTTTACATAGGCTTATATAGGGAAAATCATTAAAAAATCTTCTTCTCTGAAACCAGCAGGCCCACGTCTTTAATATTTGGTGTGAAGCTTTACCTGGAGGACCTTTACTAAGATTGTTCAAATTATAGCCTTTGGGCCAAAAATGCCCCCGCCCCGGGGGCCTTTGTTTTTACATAGACTTATACAGGGAAAATCTTTAAAAATCTTCTCTGAAACCGCAAGGCCTAGATCTTTGATATTTGGTGTGAAGCTTTGAAGTAATGTTGCTTAGATGACCCTCTACCAAAAAAGCTAAAACAATCCTGCTCAGATGTACAAAATATCAGGAGCTAAAAATAGAAAAATATTGTAAATATGATTCAAACATGAACTCCTCCTAAAACCTTAGGCAAATTTGATTAAAACTTCACAGGAATGTTGCCTATGTTACTCCCTACCAAATAAGCTAAAATCACTCTGCTGATGGCCAAGATGGCTACCAGAGCTAAAAGTAGATTGTCCTCGAGGCAGTGACACTCAGGTGAGCGAACCAGGGCCCTCTGGGCCCTCTTGTTATCTATTTATTGTAGACACAGGGTAAGGTTATTTTGCAAAAAAAGGGAATAATATTGCTCTATGATACCAAATGTCTTTGTATTTCAGATTCATTTTAAGGGACAAAGAACTTACACTATGGTACACAACGTTTTGGCGATATTCAATACCTTAGCTGAAGCGATATGTCCTTTACCAGAGCTCAACGTACAAGCGCTGGGTGTGTTTGGTTACGGCTTCGTCATCTCGTTAAGTAATGATGGTGTGACATTCTCAGCCGGTCTCGACTTTCTTGTGTACGACTCACGTTGCCAGCTGCAGGTGATAAATGGTGGCCAGTCGAGCTTAGCATTGAAGGTTTGTTAAACCAATATATTACAATGGAATTGGAGTTTACAGTGGTCCATTTCCAATTACATGTATAGTGGTGTCAGGTTTGTTTTTGTTTGTGGTAAAATTTACAAAAAAAATGAATGTTCTTTAAGCAAACAGTGTAGGCCCAGATCCGACCATCATGTCAAATGTCCATGTAATGAAGAGCGCTCTAAACCCCACTATATATAGACGAAAACTGGGGTTTACGGGTAAAGCATTATTTCTCTTATTTCTGCTCCAAGACATAGGTTGCGGGTACTCGTTACAATGCAGATCGCCATTCAAAACGAGCATTCAAAACCTTTGTTTGGAGTTTAACCGAGAAAACAAATCAAAACTTTTCATCAGATAAAAAAGATCTTTTTGAGGGTATGGAAGGATGCTCTACATCACAGGGTTGTGTTAATGTACAAGGATGTGTTATCGCACACGGATGTGTTATCGTAATGCCCAACGTTCTATAGCGTCTGACCCGGATCTACACTGTTTAAAAAAGTCCCAGATAAGAGCCGCGGGGCATTTATGGGTTAAGTCTGATTATAGGGATAACTCTCTTCAGAATAGTCATTAGGGGTGATTGTACAGAATACCAGGTTCGTTTCTTTTGACATCAAGTGGGCCCCGTCAATTGATTTTGGTACTTATCGCCTATGCGAGCAGCGAAGGTTCAGGCGCGCAGCCGCACAGTCTCGCTAGAACCTTCGCTGCTTGCTCATACAAGCAGTGAATCAAGAGGAACCTTCCGACAGAAAGCCATATCCCTGGCCCCTCTGCATGGCTGGGCATGCGCAGTTAAAATTTGACATGACAGAATGCTCGAAGACACAAATTCGCTTGACGGCAAGACTTCAAGAACATTTGTAGAATAGCGAGGCTAGCCGTGTGATTCTACACGTGTTTTCGAAGGTAAGCCTGATAAACTTGATATCAAATGACACGAATCTGGTATTCTGTTTATGTAAACTTTTTCGGTGTGGAATATAATCAGTCACTATATTTTACTATAAGCTGACCGTTTTTTTTTATAGTTTTTAATGCAATTTTTGCAATTTATAGTAATATTTTTTTCTGGCAGTCCGGTTCATTCATAAAAATGCAATGTCACATTGACGTGATAAAGCTCACTTGTCTTGAGATAGCATATTTTTATCAAGTCAGTGCGTTACAATGCAATATATCATCACGTTAACAAGCCCGTGAAATGAACACCCCCATAAACCCCACTTTATATAGAGAAAACTGGAGTTTAAGTGGGTATTCGTTATTTTTCTTATTTCTGCTCCTTGACATAGGTCGTGGGTACTCGTTAGAACCGCCTCAATTAGGCGGTCCTAACGAGCACCCACAACCTATGTTTGCGGTATAGATAAGAAAAAATATCACAGATTTGCGGCATCAGAAAATAGCCATTTTGGTAATGTGAAAAATGCACTATATGGAACGGGTATGTTAAGAAAGGGGATTATTGATCAATCGTTTTTTATACTCTGCAGTGAAATCAATGCATATCTGAAGCAAATAAAAACGATATTTTGACACTGTATGATATTTTCATTCTGTGAAAAATAACACTGCCTTGTTATTTTCAGAGTAGCAGCCCGGACTATTTTTTCTCGCCAAAATTGATGTTATCGATTGATAATTCTGTAAAATACCTTGAAAAGCACTCTTTGAACTGTACAAATTCTGTATTCAAAATGGCGATCTGTTTATGTTTTGAAACTGACAGTTCAAAATTGTGACGTAAGATACGATTGATCAATTACCCAAATCCTTATAAAATTACCAGAAAATTTACTTTTTTTCGGCGGATGCCAAAAGTATTTCAGCTCGTGTATTGAAAACCATCCGAATTTTCACTCGTGCTTCGCCCTTGTGACAATTCTGAGGTTTTCAACACAATCGATGTAATAGTTTGGTATCCACCTCAAAAAGTAAATATTATCCATGTATTACTGCGACATGTCAGGAAAGTATTGGCAATTCTGAACACAGTAATTAGGTGATACATGTTACTGTAATCAAAAGTGTCATTTGGGAAGGTATATCGGCTGTTAGCGTTAGCGGAGCCGTTAAACGGAATTTGGGATCGCACAACCGACGACTGACTTCCCCAAATGACAATTTTGCAATACAGTTATCCCCATTCTAATGCACTTATTCAGTTGTTTTCTTAAAATCTGCCAGCAAATGAAGAGCGACATTACATGACGTCGGGTTTCCGGCAGTATATCGTGGAATGGGTTTCCGGCAGTATATCGTAGAATATACTCTCACAAAGTTTTGATGTTATCCAATCAGACATCGCATTATTTATACAAACGCATAAGAATATTTATTTTTTCTAAGAATGTTAAACAGACCAAAATGACAGTTGATGGGTGGTCTGGATTAATTGTATCGATTCCTGATCATTGCTTTCACTTCTGTTTTGGTCAGAGGGGTAAATTCTGTATTTTATATTTCAAATAAATACATTTATTAACACATTTAATATTTAAACAAAAGGTTTATTCAGTAAAAACCTGTCTTTGTGGCCACCTTTATTAAGCATCGAACCTGTTTTAAGCAAGTCGGCATTTAGTTCCCGAAAATGGCAAATTCATAAAAACTCAACCGTATCGAGCGTATCAGGCAAACACCTGCCTTTAAATCAGAATCAGATCAACCTCTGCATCTTTATATTTTGATCAACACCTATATATTTGCAGATAAGATAGTGCCATGGCTCTACCTTACACATTAGGCGCTATCATGAGGCCTATCTCTAGAACTAACATTTTGCACATGAACTTGTTTGATGTTTTTCTTATTTGTAGTCGAAATATAGATTACCGGTGATCGTAAGAACCGCCTCAACGAGGAAGTTCTAACGAGAACCGACAACCTATGTTTTTGAGCAAAAAAGGAACATAGTGAATATCCCCTAAACAGAGGTGGAGGCAAAGATCAGGAATCGATACAATTAACCTACAGCTCCCATCAGAGACACCAAAGGGAAAGAACCACAAACACGAAACAACAGACCCTAATGGAAACATCAATAGCAGGAAGCCAAAAGGACAGTTACTTTCCCACAGAATGGCCAATAGGCTATCCAAAATGAAATAATATAAGCGAAACAAACACCCAAAGACAAACCACAACAAAAATAAACCGCGACAGAAGAACCGCCTTGAAGTGGTCAGAAAACATGTACACTCCATATTATCCGGTTCTGTGGTGTATTCCTTGCTTCCAAAGGAGAACCCTTTCTAGAGCATATTTAACGTCACTACAGCTGGTGTCTGGGAATGTGTGGCGGCCGTAAAAAGTCTCCCTGCCCTACATCATAGTGTATTTTTTTATTTTCTTGTCCTTTGGGATCATTGATTCCATTGTGGAATTTTGAAAATTTTGAGGGTCACTAATGAGGCCTAATTTGCCGAAACTAGCTACTCTGGCCCAGAAAACATGTACATTCCATATTTTCCGGTTCTGGTGTGTATTCCTTGCTTCCAAAAGATAACCCTTTCTAGAACATATTTATTGGGTCAAAATTATTTATACGTCTTTTTTGGGATGTGACTCATTCTAAAACAGCGCGCCTATATAGGCAATGGGAGGATTATGCAACAAATCACGGCGCGGAAGAGCATAAAAGCCTTGAATTCCTGGGGCCAGTTGTTCAAAGCATCATTTGCTTAACGAACTCGTTAGTGGTCATATTGTTAACTATTCTAACAAGTTTAATGTGTAAAATTTTGGTATTTTTGCTGAATAAATGTGAGCAGCTTTTGCATCTGCAAAAGCTGCTCATTTTTTTCAGCAGAAATATTAGCATATTTGCCATAATAAATGATCAAAGATTTAACGACGCGTTAACTAACGATGCCGTTAGCTTTGAACAACTGGGCCCTGAATTGTAAGCAAACAGTGTAGCTCCTGATCCGAAATAGCGTTTTGTGATGTCTGATATGGGCCTGCACTATTTACCAAGGTCCCAGTGTTTATGAGCCTGGTCCAGATTTTACACAGTGGTCTGAAGTCACAAGGAGAAGAATAGTGCTGCTAAAATTACCAGTACCGGATTTGTACATGGTCAGTGACGGCTACTGCCCATCAGGGCTTGAAAAATGGTTGGGCTGCATGATGCGTCTACGCAGAGCTGAAACCAAAGCACATGAGAACTGGTAAATCGCTTAGAGGATCTTAGCCTACACTGGTAAAGTGGTGCGAATCAGACTGTCCATGCATATAAACCCTATTGGTTTCATTGGGCGCCAAAGCTTGAGATATCATTTCAACTCAATGTCGGGCACAAGTCCAACACACTTGGAAGCAAGGTCTCCAAAATACCTAGTTAGTGATAACGAGGGCGTAAAACAAACAAAAAGCAAACATGGTCAGCAATGGTTTCGTGGACAAAAGTACGCGGGAAGCTTCTGCAGTTTTGTAACTTTTGGTTGATTGATAAAATAAACAATCGACCTTAAAGTTCTCATTTACGTCTTCAGCATTCCAGAAAATACGCTTTTAAAATTTTGACCCATGAACCCCACTTTTATATAGTAAAACTTGGGTCTAAAGGGGTATACATTATTTTCCTTATTACTGCTGAAAACATAGATTGTTGGTACTTGTTAGAATCACCTCGCCAAGGTGATTCTAAGGTGCACAATCTAAATTTTGAGCAGAAATAAAGAAAATATCAAATTTTTCATCTTAAAATTTTCGTCCTTTTCATGCAGTTAAATGCACAATGTATTTATATAGGAGTGGTTTTGTAATGGTCAGCGACTGCACGAGAAAGCTTTGCTTTTATTGATGATCCATATAATGCACAGCGAGGACCCGGATCTGCACAGCCTGATCCAATACATCGCTGTGCGCAAATGCTCGAAAAGGCTAAGACCTCGTTTTGCTTGGCACTGTCAACATTGCACTACAAGACAAGCATTTTTTTCTTGTCGCTTCCAACATCACGAAAACACGCCTATATAATTTTGACCCCCTTAAACCCCACTTTTATATAGTAAAACTGGGGTTTCCCGGGGGTATACCTTATTTTTCTTATTTCTGCTCAGAAATATAGATTGTGGGTACTCGTTAGAACCGCCTCGATGAGGCGGTTCCAACGAGTGCCCACAATCTCTATTTTGAACAGAAATAAGAAAAAATATCACAATTTTTCATCATAAAATTTGCATTTTTTCGGCGATAAAGGTGGCAATGTATTTGTATAGGCGTGTTTGCGTAATGTATGTGCATGAACGAAATATTGTTACGAGAAAAGTTAAAATAAAGGGGATACTAATTGTGTGATCCCAATTGGTTTCGCCAGGACGGATGGTGCTTCATTGATGGAAAATGTCGTTTCGACGGAGACATTTCCAATAGCGACAGTTGTATGATATGCGAAGCTCTGACTTCAAAATGGTCTTGGACAGTAATCCCTCCATGCCAAGGTAAGCTTCTAGAAAACACACTCGATTCAGATTTTGTTTTAACAGTTACCCCCAATATTAATTACATTGTAGCACATTGACCTGATAAAGATATGCTATCTCAGGACAAGCTTTATCAGGTCAACTTGACATTGCACTGTTATGAAGGAACCAGACTTCTGTAAAAAATTGGCAAAAATTATATTATTGCTGGAAACTGGAAAAATTACGGTCGGATGGTACTAAATATATGGACCGATTGTTGCACGCCTAAATGAAAGCACGCCATGAGGACAATCGATTCCATATTTGAAGAGTGTAAAAGGGGTTAAACTGATAAATAGAATACCAGGTTCGTGTCATTTGCTATCAAGCTTATCAGGCTCGGCTTCGAGGACGCTTGTAGAATCGCTCGGCAAGCCTCGTGTTTCTTCAAGCATTCCCGAAGCCTTGCCTGATAAACTTGGTATCAAAAGACACGAACCTGGCATTCTCTACTTAGGTGACATATGAAAAAATGTCCTATAACATCCTCCCGCTAACTGCCAGGATCCTGTTGTTGAAAGCATCGTTAGCTTAACAAGCTCTTTAGTTGTCAAATTGTTAACAGTTCTAGCGAGTACAATATCTAAAGTTTTGGTATTTTTTTGCTGAAAAAAAAATGTGAAAGTTACATTTTTTCATCAAAAATATAAGTATATTCGCCATATTAAATGATCAAAGATTTAATTAACTATATGTTAGCTAACGATGTCCTTAGTTCTGGACAACTGGTCCCAGTTTAATAAGTCTGTGCAATGGACTCCCCAGTATTCCCCGTTTTATAGAGCGAAAAATAGGGTTAACAAGAAATAAAATTGTATTACCATTACGTGCTCACCAGATAAGGAAATCCATAGTTTTAGCTTGGGATAGAAAATTCTGTTCTAACCCTGTGTTCTTACCAAAAATCGAATATTCTCGCGTGTTTGATAAATGCACTAATTGAATACGATCTCATATGTGTCGTCGTTAAGGTTGACGTCACAGCGCGTAATGTGACGTCACTAATCACCACAATATGGCGGTCATCAGCAACCGAAGTGACTGCACATAGGGGCTTGAATCACTTGATTTGATGCAAAAGAATGATAAAAAAATATATGGTACTATATTACAGACAAGGTGGAAAACTTCGTCCCAATTTTGGGGGGTTACCTCATTATACCCAGTGTATCTTTTTCTCAAATGCGGTTTTTCACCCGCTTATTATGAATTAAATATGTCCACCTTGCAACAATGTTCCGCCTCTGTGTGCCACTTGCAGACAACATGTTTTTCTCGCATGGTATTAAGCAGCAACTGGGAATTCGGCACAATCGTGGGCCAGAAATGTTCACGTTCCCATCCATAACGAAAACACACCTGTATAATTTTGACCCCCTTGAACCCCACGTTTATATAGTAAAACTGGGGTTTCCGGGGGTATACCTTATTTTTCTTATTTCTGCTCTAAAATATAGATTCTGTGTATTTGTTAGAACCGCCTCATCGAGGCAGTTCTAACGAGTACCCACAATCTATATTTTTGAGCAGAAATAAGAAACATATCACAGTTTTTCAGCTGAAAATTTTCATATTTGTCGGCGGTTAAGTTTACAATGTATTTGTATAGGCGTGTTCTCGTAATGAATCACATGCGAACTAGTGTTACGGAGGGAACTTACTTCGCTTGCATATGATGTCTATCTTTATATCTTTAAAAGGAACCGCTCCTGACCAATTTGAATCCTAAAGATGAATTCGCAACTGTAAATTTAGATTGTGCTACTTTTGCTTCGCTTTCTGTAACCGATCAAGAAAACAATCGCCACGAAGCTTGCTTTTTCTGGCTTATTATCGATGAATTAACGACTGGAATGACTTTCACTGTTAATTTTAAACCGTTCGAAGTGGTCATTGGTGACAAATGAGCATTATCTCTATTTATTTTCCATTTTCGCCTCAACCCAAAGAACGGCCCCGCCGATCGGGGCTTGAATAAATAGATGGCCTGCATGATGCTTCCACGCAGACCTGAAACCGAACACGCACGTGAACTTGTAAACAGCTTAGAGGTTCTAACCCTGCCCAAGAAAAGTGGTGCGAGAAAACATCCCTAGAAGCTGAGAGAATTCCCCCAGGAATTTTGAAATGAAACATATATTATTGCTTATAACAAGCATATGTGTTGGGCCCTAGGGAATCAAGGTCCAGTTCGAATCTACCATGGTTGATGAAACGACGATGTTGGGCCATTAAAGTTTCGTTGTAAATTTGTTCAAGTCTTTTTCTGCACATGGCCGAATTCTACCTCTCGAAATTTACGATCCGAAGAACCGAGTAACGCGAGGCCTTCGTCTCCGAGTCGACCTTCGTCTCGGCCTTTGATGCACATGGTATTGAAGCCCTGGAGGGACTTTTGAAGGGAAGGTCATTTGAAAAATAGAAGTGGAGGCAATGATCAGGAATCGATACAATCAACCCACAGCTCCCATCAGAGACTGTGTGTGTGTGTGTGTGAATTTGTGTGTGTGTGTGTGTGTGTGCGTGCGTGCGTGCGTGCGTGCGTGTGTGCGTGCGTGCGTGCGTGCGTGCGTGCGTGTGTGTGTGTGTGCGTGCGTGTGTGTGTGTGTGTGCACGTGTGTGTGAATTCGGGTTTAAAGTCGCTTTCAACAATTTTTCAGTCATATCACGACGGTGTCTGGCTGCGACAGGGAGCTCAATGCTCACTTTTATAGTGCTGCCTCACTGAAGTATCATGTCCAGGACACATTGCATGATACGACACATTATCCTGACACTGGGTCGACCAGTCCTAGCTCTACCCCGTAAATCTGAGTGCCAAGCGAGGAGCAACTAGTACCATTGTTAACGACTTTGGTATGTCGCGGCCCGGGATCGAACCCGTGACCTCCCGTTCCCCAGTCCAATCAGAGACACCAAAGGGAAAGAAACACAAACATGAAACAACATACCCTAATGGAAACAAAAGGACAGTAACTGTTACTTTCCCACAAAATGGCCAATAGGCTATCAAAAATAAAATAATATAAGCGACACAAACACACAAAGACAAACCATTACAAAATTAAACCGCAACAGGAGAACCACCTTAGAACGGGCAGCGGAAACGAATTCTACCCGGGGGCGGGGTGCTTAAATCGATTTTACGTGGCCACAATCCTCGCCTTTACTTCCGTCGCGATTTGTTCAGTCCGCATGAAGGCCTCCTAACTCATCAGTGCAACATCTCCATGAATACAAATAATCAAACAATCACAGAGATGAAACAACGGTGAGAACTCGACAGCAAGAAACCACTGAAATGGCTTGAGCAAAAGAAAACCAATAGTTGGCCCGACCAGTGAAAGACTGTGATATGTATCAATATATGTCCAAAATAAACCAATATGCGTCCAAAATAAACAGAAACAGTGGTTTAATTACCTGAGTCTAAACCATTAGTAAATTTATGAGTTCTCAGAATATGAACATAGCTCTCGAAGGACACGGCACAAAATATTAAATAATCACTATGAAGATGATCGGGAGACTGTAAAAAAAAACGCCTCCGCCAATCGGGGCTCAGAGAAATAGGTTGGGCTACATGGTGCTTCCACGCAGAGCTGAAACTGATCACACATGAGTATTCGTAAACCACTTAGAAGGACTAAGCCTGCCCAGGCAATGTTGTGTGAGTCAGATCCTCCAATGCAAATAAACCCTATTTGTTTCATTGGGCGATAGGGTTTGGGATGTCATTTCATCTCATTGTCTCGGGTAAAGTCCCATAAAATTGGAAGCAAAGTCTCCAAAATGACCTAAATAGTGTTGACGGGGACATTAAACCTTGATTCAAGCAAACAAACGAACGAGAAAAAATAAGTGACTAAATCTGACTGTCTGTCCGTACGTATAATGTAGTTACATGTTTGTTTTTGTTTGGTTGGTTTGAGGTTTAACGTCCCCATCAACACTGTAAAGGTCATTTTGGAGACGTTGCTTCCAATTTTGTGGGACTGTTACCCGACATTGAGATGAAATTGCATCTCAAGCGCTGTCGCCCAATGAAACCAATAGGGTTTATTAGCATGGACGGTCCGCCTCGCACCGCGGTTCCTGGACAGGCTTAGATCATCTAAGCGGTTTACCAGTACTAGTGTGCTGGCCGGATTCAGCTCTGCATGGAAGCATCGTGCAGCCCATATATTTCTTCAAGCCCCTATGGGCGGGGGTGGAATGCTGAAATCGTTAAATTTCAGTCACGATTCATGAGCGTTGCTTTCATAAAATTTTTCAAACTAGGTGGTGTGACGTTTTTCTCTTTGCTGCGTTTCTTAGGGCCTGTCTAAAACACTGAAATCCTGGTAAATTCAGCATGTTGCGGATCAGCAGAAAGTTACTAAAGCTCTAATTATCTGCTGAAATGCGTAATGTTATTTTATTTTGTTGTTTTGGGCCACAATACTGGCCGTGCATATTGACAATATATTTATTTATAACATTAAATTATTAATATTTTTTTTAACGCCACAGACATTATATTACAACAATTCTAAAGTATCGGGTTGTATGCAAAAAAAAAAAATAAAAAATAAAATAAAATAAAAAATAAAAAAAATAATAAAAATACGGAATACAGACAGTACTTTGCTGGAGATTTCGAATTAAAAGTTTACTGGTCGCATATTTTAAAGCAGTTATATAGAAGTATATATTTTCTATTGTTGTCTACAAGGTTTACGTACATGTACCGGCTTATAAAATAATTCTTATTTATTAAATGACGTCGCGTCTGAGAGTGTAATAACGCCATGTGATATATAGAGGATCTTACACGAGTGGTCATTTCATATGGAATTTATGAAACGAGCCTTCGGCGAGTTTCATAACATGTGAAATGACCACGAGTGTAAGATTCTCTTTATCATATGACTACTTTAAATTGGATTTTAATTTGATATTTTATCGCCTTTTAATTTGATATTTTTTCTGCGAAAAATGCATTGTTGATATGGACGTCGTCATGACGTTACTTTATCCCGCCAAAGTGTTATTACACGTGTGGTCATATGATTTTTATTACACGACTTTATCCACTGCTTATCAACGACGTCATATGATAATTTCGATTATCATATGACGTCGTTGATAAGCAGCGGATAACGTCGTGTAATAAAATCGTATGACCACACGTGTAATAACACTTTGGCAGGATTAAGTAACGTCATGACGACGTCCATGTCAATAATGCATTTTTTGTGGAAAAAATGTCCGATTAAAAGCCGATAAAATACAATTTAAAGTTATCATATGATAAACAGAATCTTACACTCGTGGCCATTTCATATGCAATTTATGAAACTCGCCGTAGGCTCGTTTCAGAAATTTCATATGAAATGACCACTCGTGTAAGATCCTCTATTAATCCACTGGTGGATTAAATATGCAAATTAGCTAGATACGTCCCGTAACGTTATGCGTACGACGTCCTTAACGCTGTCGCGTTTACTAACGCCGGAATATTGGCATTTTTGTAAACAATCGTGAATAAAATGCGTTTTAAATGTCATATGATAAATACAATCTTGCATTTGTGCTCTTTTATTATTGAATTTATTTAACTCGTTGAGGAGAAGGGATAAAATGCTCGGCAAAGCCCCGCATTTTATCCCTTTGCCTAAACTCGTTTAATAAATTCAATAATACATGGACACTCATGTAAGATCCTCTATGTCAGGAATTTATTCAACTCGTTGAAGAAAAAGGATAAAATGCTCGGCAAAGCCTCGCATTTATCTCTTTTCCTCAACTCGTTTAATAAATTCAATAATACATGAACACTCATATAAGATCCTCTATATCGAGCTATCTGTTACGACGAGAACCTTGAGTCAATGAGCTGTATAGTACGTTTTATCATGCCATCATTGTGTGAAAGGAGTAAAGATAAACTCATCACGTGAACAAGTCCGTGAAATAAAGGCCCCCCCTTAACCCCAGTTTATACAGAGAAAACTGAGGTTTACGGGGGTAAACATAATTTTCCTTATTTCTGCTCCAAGACATAGGTTGTGGGTACTCGTTAGAACCGCCTCATTGAGGCGGTTCTAACTAGCACCCAAAACCTATGTTTGGAGTATATATGAGAAAAATATCACAAATTGTCACCAGAAAAAAATACCTATTTTGAGGTATGAAAATGCATTATATCTCACGGATGTGTTGTCGTAATGACTTCGCATAATACAATTCTAGTTTTTAGCTGTTCACAAATAAACTTCATCTTTCTTCCTTTATTTATTCATTTGAAATATACAAATAAAAAATTGTTATATTCTCATTTATGCTGATAACACAGGGTTTGAGCTCTCGTAAGACCGCCTCATCGAGACGATTCTAATGAGGTTCAACAGTCTATGTTTCAAACAAGCAACAAGCAATAAGAATGCTATATAATTCCCTTTCCTCGTGAAAAGTGAGATTTGTGGCGGTCTGTGTCGCAAATGTCTTTAAGCTAGTTTGTTTGTTTCTCTTCCTTATTTTTTCTGTGCAAAACGAGTAAATCTTTTTCTTTCTTAACTAACGATACATCTTTCTTCATTTCTGTAACCCCCACTTTATATAGAGAACAATGGGGCTTCGGGGTATACATTATTTTCTTTATTTTTACACCAAGACATAGGTTGTGGCTACTCGTTAAAACCTCCTCAGTGAGGCTGCTGAAATGCTGAATACTACTTGTAGGAATGTAGAAAGACTGGAGATTAGAGATGTCTTCCGCCAGGGATCTTTAATCTTGTTTATTTTACGTTGGTGGGAGCACGTGCCAGACAGTTGTGTAAGGTGTCAGATATAGAGGATCTAACACGAATGGTCATTTCATATGAAATTTATGAAACGACCCTTCGGCGAGTTTTATAAATTTCATATGAAATGGCCACGAGTGTAAGATTCTGTTTATCATATGACCACTTTAAATTGGATTTCATCGCCTTTAAATATGACAAATTTCCCACAAAATATGCATGGTTAACATGGACGTCATCATGACGTTACTTAATCCCGCAAAAGTGTTGTTACACGTGTGGTCATATGATTTTTATTACACGACGTTATCCACTGATTATCAACGATGTCATATGATAATGAAACTTATATGCGGTGCATTAAATAAAAATAATACATTTATTATTATTAATAATAATGATAGTAACAATACCACCCGTCTTCTGCCTTCCCAACTTTATAATAGCAAACAGAGTATACATCACCAAAACTATATACATTTGACCCCCTTGAACTCCACTTTTATATAGTAAAGCTGGGGTTTACAGGAGTACACCTTATTTTTCTTATTGCTGCTCTAAAATATGGATTGTGGGTACTCGTTAGAACCGCCTCGATGAGGCGGTTCTAATGAGTACCCACAATCTATATTCTAAGCAGAAATAAGAAAAAATATCACAATTTTTCAACTTAAAATTCTCTTTTTTTTTCGGAGATAAAGGTTACAATGTATTTGTATAGGCGTGTTTTCGAAATGATTTGCCCTCCTGAGCCTACAATATTCTTGTACACTAGACAAGGAAATCCGTGATTTTACCCTGGGATAAAAATTTATGTTCTGACCCTGGTGTTCCCACACCAAATCGAATATAATCGCGTTTTTGATAAATGCACTAGTTGATTACAACTTCATGTGCAGCGTCGTCATTCGTGACGTCACTAAACATTCCTGTTGTGTCATCAAAAATAATGGCGGACGTCGGTAACGGAAGTGACAGCAGCATTAAAATTTCGCAATAGAAATGGAAGGTATGCAAGAAAAATAATCCAATATGGGTGTGAGGGGTGGATAGAAATATCCGTCCCTCGGGATCACTGTCCGGCATCACTCGGCAAGCCTCGTGATGCCGGACAGTGTCCCTCGGGACGGATTTTTCAATCCACCCCTCACACCCATATAAGATTCTTATAATCCCGAACTCCTTCAAAAGAAACCGAACAAAATTGTTCAGACCCGCCACCTGCCCATGCGCACAGTCTGGTCAGCATCTTTGTGTTTTACGTCTTTGATAGTACAATTGCTCGGACCCAGTGGTAACGAATGTAAGATTTCCTTCTCAGTAGGGCATCAGAGTGGCCAGCGTAGGTAGATTTAAAAACAAAATTCTCGTGCGTCGATTCGATGGGACTACTTCCGAATTTGATGCTCCCATTCGACTAACTATTTTGGCATCAAATTACGTGATTGTCGTTTATTTATTATCTTTGACAAAGATAAAAGCGATATATATAAATATTGCTGTATTCAATATAAAGACTAAAACCTGAATTAGCATTTTTGTGTGGGCAGACCAAGGGTTTGAAAATGGCGAATTTTCAACCATGTCGGTACCATCGGGAAAACCAAAAATAGACTATTATAATGTTCCTCGCGATAATGCTCACCTATATCATCAATTCCGGCATACATTAATCTGGTCACCTTGAAATTTGTGCTAAAATCGGCGAGGGAGCATTTTTTTGTGCCATTTTTTTCTACCCACTTCCGGTCGAAACGTGTGTACAAAAGCATTTTTTTCTCTCCAAAATGGTAGGTTTGGCTAAAAGTTTTAAGTGAAACTCACAGAATTCCCCTGTATTCGATAACAACGAATGAAAAGCGAGTGGAATACAAGTCTTGTGGTACCATACTCATCTTCTTCACTGAACAATCCACCTTTCAACCGTGTTTGTTTATAATTTGCATCAACAAAATATGTCAACACACTGAATGTACAGTATATTTACACCAGCATGACACAGCTGTGTAGACAGTTTGGTGTGACGAAATCATATTAAATTACGTCATATTTAATGACGTCAGTAAACCTGATCGATTAAATCAAAGTCCGCATACTACTGATTTTTTTTTAACTGACAGATTGGTCTCTCTCTCTCTCTCTCTCTCTCTCTCTCTCTCTCTCTCTCTCTCTCTCTCTCTCTCTGCATTTCTTTAGGTTCATGGTGCATTACTTACGCGTATCTGTAAACTTTCATCATTTTGATTTCTCTCTCCCCCCTCTCTCTCTCCTCTTTCTCTCTCTCTCTCTCTCTCTCTCTCTCTCTCTCTCTCTCTCTCTCTCTCTCTCTCTCTTGCTAGCACAAAATAGTGGGCCAACGTCGGGCCCGGACAGACACGCTGTATCGCTGTCGGCTCGACGTTGGTCCGACATACTCTGCTGGCTGGGTCTCTCTAACTCTCTCTCTCTCTCTCTCTCTCTCTCTCTCTCTCTCTCTCTCTCTCTCTCTCTCTCTCTCTCTCTCTCTCTCTCTCTCTAGTATGGTTAGATTACCAAAATAATTCAACTCATCAGACTTGAAGGCATATTAAACTTAATGTCCCCCCCGTAATCCTGAAGCATGCGAGAAAAAATGACTTGATAAGATATCGAAACGCGCATGCGTAATCTTCGTAAACCCAAGCAGAATTGGCTCTCAGTTGAACAAGGATTTTCTAAATGTAACAGGCTCGCGACAACTCCCACTCAGTCCTTAAGACGGACTGATATGTCCTTGACAAATGTGCGAAAAATAATCTTAATCTGGAGGGGAGCATTTTTTTGTGCCATTTTTTCCCAACATGTGTATCAAAGTACTTGGACGTCAATAAATTGAGGGGCCGTTGTTTCGCGGCGTCTTCTAAGTCAGTTTAAGCCTTCACACTCTCTACCCTTTTCTATAGACCTCAGAAAAGATGAGTCTCATTAACTGTCCTTCATTTGTCTCCAATCTACATCTCGTAACATAATGTAATGGCCTATAAATTACCGGAAGTTCGTGTGATTTTCTTCCTTATATTTTTTGACAAAATATAGTCCCAACCGGCGGAAGCAGATTGCGAATAGAATCATAGCAACGGCCTTAGATGCCGCCCTACTGTCTGTCATTTCCAAACAAAGATAATAACTCCGATATCATCACGAAAACATGCCTATATATTTACATTTCCAATGTGAAGTCTAATGTAAAGTAGAAGTAAAACAAAGATCAGGAATCGATACAATTTCGGGTTCATTTACTTTGCACGCGCCCCACTGAGTTCATACTTTCATGAACAGCAGAAAAATAAAATCCATTTCTTAAAATAAGTTTGACCCCATTGAACCCCACTTTTATATAGTAAAACTGGGATTTACAGAGGTTAACCTTATTTTTCATTTTTCTGCTCTAAAATATAGATTGTGGGTAATGAGGCAGTTCTAACGAGTACCGACAATCTATATTTTGAGCAGAAATAAGAAAAAAATATCACTATTGTTTCATCAGAAAATGTTCATTTTTTAGGGGTGGTAAAATTTACAATGTATTTGTAAAGGCGTGTTTACGTAATGTGGAAAATCTTTTTGCAATTGGTTGAGGATTAATCCCATATGCAATTACAGTCGAACTTCAATGGCTCGAACACCTTTGGGACCTCGAAAATCTGTTCGAGACATGGGTAGTTCGATCCACTGAGGTTAGTGTCAGGAGGCATAACGAGATACTTTGAGACATCTTTTCGGTGTTTTATAATGAAAATGTATGCATTTGCAAGATGAAAGACTAAAATCTCCTAAATTATGCCCCACTATTTCTTATGTAGAGGATTTCGCTAGGGGCTCAAGAATGGGTTCGACACATCTATGGTAAATGAGCCATCGGTGTTCGAGCCATCGAAGTTCTACTGTAAATGGTCTGACGTCAGAGCGCTGCATAAAAATACTGAATATACAATTGGCTCGACGCATGTACTGGGACGTTGGCAAAGAAGTTTCTTTCAAAATCATATATATAGAGGACCTTACATGAGCGTTCATGTATTATTGAATTTATTGAACAAGTTGGGGAAAAGGGATAAAATGCGAGGCTTTGCCGAGCATTTTATCCCTTTTCCTCAGCTCGTTTATAAACTGTTGACATAGAGGAGCTTACATGAGTGCTCATGTACTATTGAATTTATTCGAGTTCAGGAAAAGAGATAAAATGCGAGGCTTTGCCGAGCATTTTATCCTTTTCCTCAACAAGTTTAATAAATTCAATAATGCATGTGCACGAATGCAAGATTCTATTTACCATATGACATATAAAACGCATTTTATTCACGATTGTTTACAAAAATGTCAATATTCCGCCATTAGTAAACGCGACGTCGTTAAGGACATCGTACATGTAACGTTACGGGACGTATCTAACTAATTTGCATATTTAATCCACTAGTGGATAATCGAAAATAATACATGACGTTATTACACTCTCAGACACGACGTCATATGTTAACAACATTTTTAGAATATATTTTATTGAGTCTTTAGGCATCTCATTTGCCTCTCTTTGCATATTTCCCCCCTGGGTGTGTTTGACTTTTACGTCACACAAACAGCTAATGTCATACGGAGACGGGACCTCAGTTTAAAGACTCGTCCGAAATTCTGGAGAAGCCCGGGATCGAACCCACGACCCCTGGTTTTTGAGGCCAGAAGCTTATCCACTCACCGTGGAGGATTCTCCGCCCTTTTCTAATGTATTTGCGAAAAGAGCCTTTGTTCAGCAGTATCACATGTCTCCATAAATGCCAATACCCCCGAAGATATCAAAAGTGGGGCCGATGTGTCTATGGTGCCGAGATGTCTAGGGGCCGAGGTGACAGTGGGGCCGAGGTGTCTAGGGCCGAAATGTCTAGGGCCGACCTGTGTAGGGGCCGAGGCGGTAGTTGAGCCGAAGTGTCTGGAAATCGAAAGTTAGGTCTACAAGTAAACTCAAATGAAAACATTGTTAACACTCTAGAGGTCACAGTTTTGATCCAATTTTGATGAAACTTACTAAAAATATGTGCATCTATGACGTCTAGGTTAGGATTGACACTGGGGTGCTTGGGGTCAAAAACTAGGTCGCCGGGTCAAATCAAATGATTAGATTTTCATCACTCGAGGGGTCACATTTAAGTAATCACAATCAATACTGCTCTAGATGTTTGCCTTGATGATTTCTAGTTCGAAACTAGATCTTTTTGAGCTAAAATTAGGTCACTGGAAAATCTTGTAAACACACCAGAAGTCATATTAATGAAGCTATCATCATGAATATTGCATGCTCAAAATGTTTGTCTTGATGATTTCTAGTTCAAATTCGAAAATGGGTCACTTTGGGCTAAAATTAGGTCACTAGACCAAATCAAAATAAAAAGTAGAAGTAAAACAAAGATCAGGAATCAATACAATTAATTTACTCCACCCATCAAAATAAAACCTTGTAAACACTCCAGGGGTCACATTGTTAAGTAATCATCATGCATATTGCTCAAAATGTTTGTCTTGATGGTTTCCAGGTCAAGATCGAAACAGGGTCACTTCAGTGAGAAACAAGGTCACCAGGCCAAATCAAAAGAAAACCTTGTCAACACTAATAACTTAATATTTTCGAATCTTCACGAATCTTGTTCAAAATGTTTGTCTCAATGATTCCTAAGTAAGTCTTGGTCAGACTGGTTCTCTTGATGATTTTTAAAAGTAATCTTCTCCTTAATTGCTATGATACCCAGGTGAGCGATACAGGACCATCATGGCCCTCTTGTTTAAAAAAACGTGGGGATAATAAATAAAAGTACATCGGGTTACGCATTTAAGGGGAATATAAACACCTGGCACATGTTTCTGCCATTTCCCAAAGGGAGACAACTTTCGGGACTTCCTATTTTGTTTTCCTATAAGCTCTGTCCCGCGGAAAAGGGCTCAGTTCTTAAAGGAAAGAATTTACCTTTAAGAGTTGACCCCTATTAAAATGGGAGATGAAAATACTTTAGCAGGAGTTGCCTCCACTGGAGGCGTTCCCATTCCCCTTAATTTGACAATATCATGCCATTATTGCAGGTACCAAATGCACTGTGAGAGGCGATCCCCACATCAGGACTTGGGACGATAAAAAATACATCTATGGTGGTATTTGTCCTCACTTCTTGCTGAACGGCTGGCTGTTTCCAGTACCGTTTGCCATTATCAGCGACTTTGCTCCTTTAAAACGACCAGAGGTGTCCTGCCTGAAGTATGTGAAAATCATAATTGGCGGTCACACGTTCATACTAAGCCGCAGAGGCAAGGTTTATGTTGACGGCAATCCGACGCCTGAGCCATTGCCTTATGTGTCACCAGGTAATGCTGTAATCTACCAACCTTCGCCACGGAAAACTGTAGCTTTTTTGATAACCGGAATATCAGTCAATTGGGATGGAAAAAATAAAGCCAGAATATGGGTTCCCCTAGCCTATTTCGGTTCCATATATGGTAGGTATAGAGGTCTTCATTTTGACATCTGACAATTACCTTAACGCTTATCCGGCTGTTCATGACAACCCTTTTCTTTGCAAACAGTGTAGATCCAGATCAGATGGCTTCTGAAGAAGCCTTCTGATCAGGATCTACAATGTTTAACATTCAATTTATAAATCTGTAGGAATAAATTACATCAAGTAATCTGATTGATTCAAAGTCAGAAATGGGTGTGGCTAAACTGAATACACAGCAAGATAAGGGTTCACAAATTAGTGTAATACAAACACCGTAAACCCAACTTTATGGAGAAAAATGGGGTTTACAGGGGTAAATATTTTATTCTGTACATTACGACAATAAACCTATTCAAATATATTGAAAATTTCTAACGAATACCCACAATCTATGTTCAATGTTGAGCAGAAATATGAAAAAAAATCAGGTTCTTTATCTGAAAAAAAAAAAAAATCATTTTTTTGGGGTGGTAAATTGTTACCAATAAATTTGAATAGGCGTGTTTTCGTAAGGAGTACAGACATTCTTACATGCTTTTCAATGAATGATAGAGATTTATCAGTGAAATATAAATCGATATTTTCACTGTTTCAAACAGTGAAAATACGATTTTTTTTATTTTTCACTGTTTGGGACTACTTTTTTCTTCAAATCTAACTCTAATTTCAATTTTATCTTTGTCAGATAACTGAACAATACTGAAATTTGTTCTAATTGACGCATAGCCCGTTCATGTGTGACGGGGACGTTACTGACGTCATTTATGACGCTGACGTCACGTCTTTTGTCGCGCGACGTTAGACTTGCCAGCAACTTCTTGGAAAACTACTCTCTCAATTATTTCATTAATTATTCATAATAATACCATCCCAGGCCATTTCTCAGGTGCAAACGTTCAGTTTACACCCAATAGTATACCCACTAAACACGATGGACACCACTAAATTGACGCGAAACGAACAGGAACAAAGATAATTTTCTCCGAATGTGAGCGACACCATTAAAGACGCTAAATATTGCCTTTTGAAGCATGTAAGAAACAGAAAATTTGATTTTTTCAGTGCAAGATCAAATTTTATTTCACTCATGAACACCAAAACTGCTATTTTCACTCGTGGCTACGCCACTCGTGAAAATAACAGTTTTGGTGTTCATTCGATGAAATAAAATTCGATCTTACACAGAAAAAATCAAATATCCTCTATATGTATAATTTTGAGGGAGAAAAAATAGAGATCATGTATCATCAAATTAATTAAACGAGTTGAGGAAAAGAGCGAGCATTTTATCCATTTTTTTGACAACGAGTTTAATAAATAAATTAAATAATACATGAACACGAATGCAAAATTATACTTATCATATGACATTTAAACGTAATTTATTCTCGATTTTTTAACAAAAAATCAACACTCCGCCATTAGAAAAGGTGACGTCGTTAAGGACGTCGTACATGCGTTGCGGTGCGTATCTAACTAATTTGCATATACATGGCGTTATTACATTCTGAGCGCGACGTCATTTGATAACATCTCGAAAACACGCCTATATTATTTCGATCCCCTTGAACCCAACTTTAATATAGTAAAATTGGGGTTTCCGGGGTTAAACCGTACTTTTCTTATTTCTGCTCAAAAATATAGTGTGTGGGTACTCGTTAGAACCGCCGTGATGAGGCGGATCTAACGAGTACCCACGCTCTGTATTTTGAGCAGGAATGAGAAAAAATATCACAATTTTTTATCTTAAAATTTTCCTTTTTCCAGTGATAAATTTTACAATGTATTTGTATAGGCGCGTTTTCGTAATGAGATTAAAAAACATATCCCCAAATTATCCTAATGAATCTTCCTGATCGGAAGCTATGGAATGTATTCAAAGCATCACGAAAACACGCCTATATAATTTTGACCCGATTGAACCCCACTTTTATAAAGAAAAACTGTGACTTACAGGAGTAAACCTTATTTTTCTTATTTCTGCTCTAAAATATAGATTGCGGGTACTCGTTAGAACCGCCTCGTCGATGCGGTTGTAAAGAGTACCCACACTCTATATTTTGAGCAGAAATAAGAAGAATATCACAATTTTTCATTTGAAATTTTTCATTTTTTCGGCGATAAAGGTTACAATGTATTTGTATAGGCGTGTTTTCGTGATGGGTTAGCTTCGTAGCCGGCTTAAAATTTAAAAATCAAGTTTGAAGTATAAACGATATCTGGTTGCCAACAAAGTAATATAACCCCGAGAGCTTATCTAAAAATTTGTTTGCGACCAGATATTGATCATATGAATGCCCATTAAATTATGCTCCCCACCAAGGGGTGGGGAGGCATATTGCGTTTGTTTTTTTTGTTTTTTTTCGTGGAACCCGTTTGCGTTGGTGTTGGCATCAGCATGTTTAAAGCACGAAATCTCCCGAGCCTATGGGTGGATCAAGTCCAAACTTGCATGGTTACATGAACATCACTAAGAGGGGGAAACCGTCATTAGGCTTTGGTGGTATTGGAATGTAGGACAAAACGTCCCATGGACAAAATGTCCCATGCCTTTTTGACCAGGGACCGGCCCCGATAGCTCAGTTGGTAGAGTATCCGCTCCGGGGAACGGGAGGTCTGGGGTTCGATCCCGGGCCGCGACATACCAAAGTCGTTAAAAATGGTACTAGCTGCTCCTCGCTTGGCACTCAGATTAACGGGGTAGAGCTAGGACTGGTCGATCCAGTGTCAGGATAATGTGACTGGGTGTGGTATCATGTAATGTGTCTGGGACATGATACTTCAGTGAGGCAGCACTATAAACGTGAGCATTGAGCTCCCTGTCGCAACCAGACACCGTCGTGATATGACTGAAAAATTGTTGAAAGCGACGTTAAACCCGAATTCACACACACACACACAATTTTTTGACCAGGTGGACAAAACGTCCCACATCATTTTTTCAGGGTGGACAAAATGTCCCACATCATTTTTTCAGGGTGGACAAAACGTCCCACACGATTTTGAGAGGGTGGACAAAACGTCCCATGCTAATTCGACAGGGTAGACAAAACGTCCCATATTCTTGAGGTGGTGTTAGGGAGGAGGATGGCTGATACATTCCTTTAATTTCCAATCAGAATGTGTTAATTATAATTAGTAAGATACTTTCCCAGTACTAATTTCTGGCCCCCGCCCATCGGGGCTTGAAGAAATAGATTGGGCTGCATGATGCTTCCACGCAGAGCTGACACCGACCGCACACTAGTACTGGTAAATCACTTTGAGGTTCTAAAGTGGTGCGAGTCTGACCACCCATGCATATAAACCTTATTGGTTTTATTGGTTGGCAGGGCTTGAGATGTCGAGTATATGACCTATACCACGTTGACGGTGACGTTAAACCCCAAATTAATCAAACATACAAATTAACTTATTTCATTTCAATTAGTTATCAATAAGATAGGTCTCTATTCCTAATCAGAATGTGATAATTGTAATTGGTCCAAATATTTTCACATTATGAATGATTGAGCTAATATCATTCTAATATCTTTTCAACAAACAACAATTAGTTATTTATTAGATAGATTGGACAATTTCTTTGTATTTAGTATAATCATTACCTTCTAATTGAATATGGGACATTTTGTCCACCCTGTCAAATAGCAAGGAGAGTTTTGTCCACCCTGTCAAAATAGTGTGGGATGTTTTGTCCACCCTGAAAAAATGATGTGGGACATTTTGTCCACCCTGAAAAAATGATGTGGGACATTTTGTCCACCTGGTCAAAAATGGCATGGGACGTTTTGTCCATGGGACGTTTTGTCCGGCTCCCGTGGTATTGACCTCACATTTAAGGGCACATGATCTGCAAAACTGCCAATTTTGGTCATAAATGGCTTGTCTGCACCCTATCTCATGCATGCATTGATGAAATTTTTTCCATCACGAAAACACGCCTATATAATTTTGACCCCCTTGAACCCCACTTTTATATAGTAAAACTGGGGTTTCTGGGGGTATACCTTATTTTTCTTATTTCTGCTCTAAAATATAGATTGTGGGTACTCGATGAGGCGGTTCTAACGAGTGCCCACAATCTATATTTGGAGCAGAAATAAGAAAAATATCACAATATTTCATCATAAAATTTTCATTTTTTTTCGGCGATAAAGGTGGCAATGTATTTGTATTGGCGTGTTTGCGTAATGAAACTTAAATGTTATCAAATGTATGGTTGTAACCTACATCTACCAAAGACGTTATTAGATTTGGGTGATCTTTTCTGTGCCCTGATTGATGAAATTAGTTCAAACCTGGTGCAATATATCATTGCAACCCACCAAAGATTTCTTTATATTTGATGACCTACATATATATAATGTCATGAACGAATTTATGAAATTTTGATACATTTTAGTGACCTTGGCCTTTTCTTTCAGGGGCACAGGTACCCCCAAAACTGTCAATTTTGGCTTGGCCCGCGTCCTATCTCATGAAAAACTTATTAAACTCGGTCAAACTTGGTACAATATATCATTGTAACCTACCAAAGAATTGATTAGATTTGAATGTCCTTGACTTTATTTTCAAGGACACTTGTCCCACAAAACTCTCAATTTTGACTTCGTCCCGCGCCCTGTCGCATGAACAAATTAATGAAATTTGAACAAACTTGGTACAAAATATCAATGTAACATACCAAAGCTTTGATTATATGTTGGTGACCTTGTCCTTATTTTCAAGGGCACATGCCCCCAAAAGCTATCAATGTTGACTTTCCTGCACCCTTTCGCATGAACGAATTACATGTATTGAGATCTGATCAAACTGTGTATAATATACATGTATCATTCATTACAACTTAACAAAGATTTGATTAGATTTCGGTGACCTTGAACTTATCTTCAAGATCACAGGCTCCCGAAAACTGTCAGTTTTGGGCAAATGATGACTTGTCTGTCTCCTTGGTACAAAACATTACTACAGCTTACCCAATACTTAGTTAGATTTTGATAGTCTTGACCTTTTTAATGTCATGGGCTCCTAAAACTGTCAGTTTTTGCCAAAATGACGTGTATGCACCTCATATTTGGTGACCTAAGCCTGGTTTATATAGTTAAACAGATGATAGAATTATAGTTATAATGAGATCTCTGAAAAAATGTCAAGTTTATGGAACCCGGGAAGGAATGTTTCTTTTCCAGTATCTAGCAGAACAGTAATTAAAACAATAAATTAAGAGTGGAAAGGAAAACAAGAAATATGTCGTTGAAACGATATAACATGTTTTAAACAACATATTTTTGTTTTCTGTTCCATTCTTATTTTATTCTTTTAAAATCCACTCTACTGTTTCAGAGTGGAAAGGAAAACAAGAAATATGCTGTTTAAACTACATGTTTTTTTTTTTCTATTCCAATCTAATTTTATTATTATAAATGCCACTCTACTTTGCCAGAGTAGAAAAGAAAACAAGAAATATGTTGTTTAAATGACATATAACGGTGCAGTCCAGTAACATTGCGCACATAAAGTTTTGTTAGCTACGTTTGACTTTGTTCAAGCCACCACGCAAGTTTCACAATCAACTACATTGCAACATTTCCCTATCGACTAGCTATAGCAGCAATGAAAATTGGCCGCTGATGTTATTGACATACAGGACAAGGAATAATATGAAAAGGAATACCCCCTACCTTGAAATTGAACTACAAATTTTGTCGACCACCTCTGCGCACGATAATTATTTTGAGTAGTTTGAACACGAGGGTTGACTCAGATAAGTTGCTTATTAGTTCTTCTGCAATGTTATCAGATGCAGTATGTTTAGATACAAGACAATATCGCCGATTGCTAGTTTGAAACTTAATCTTGACTTTTAAATTTTCGGACATTTTGTATTTTGAGAAAATTGAAAAATTCCGCGAAACAAGCTCATCTGCACGTGCAAGCCCATATTTTTCAGGGCTAAGTTAAACTTAATGCCAGTGCACTGATAATAGTGAAACTGATAATTAGGGATATAGTTAGAGAAAAACGTGAATGCAGTGTGAGCAAAATAAACGGCCGCGCAATGTTACCGGACTCGATACTGGAACAGATTTCTTGACGAGTTGAGGAAATGGATGAAATGCGAGGCTTCGCCGAGCATTTTATCACTTTTCCTCAACTCATCAAACAAATTCAATAATACATGAGCACTCATGTAAGAACATGAGCCCTCATGTAAGATCCTCTAAATCAATCACTTATTAAAACGAGTTGAAGAAAAGGCAGAAAATGATTGGCAAAGTCTCGCATGTTATCCCTTTTCCTCAACTCGTTAAACAAATTCATTAATACATGAGTACTCATGTAAGATCCTCTGTGTATTTATTCTTGATATTTTTTTTGTTTTCTATACCTACCCCACCAGGCACACGTCGCTAGGGCAACATCAAATCAACATCGGTGCAGCGTTGCACCGACGTAGATGTGACGTTGCATAAACGACATGACGTCGCACCGACGTTGATGTGACGTCACAATTACGCCATGTGCCTGCTGGGTACCTTAATAACTTTGTATATGTCTATTGTAACAGGCATGTGTGGTACCTACAACAATAACCAAACTGATGATTTTACCAAAAGCGACCTTACAGTCACGACTAATGTAGTCGAATTCGGCGACAGCTGGAAGACAAACGACCCAGCATGTGGACCTTAAGGAGAGTGAAATCACGTGACATTTTTCCACCATTTTGTTTTCAAAGAAAGAAAAGTTTCATGACTTCATGTTAACCCTCCCATAACCTGAACCCCTCCAAAAACATAAATATTCTTAGAATAAAGAACATGTTCATACAGAGGAAAGGCCTTCCTTATATTTAAGAGTGGTTTATATTAACATAAAAAATTTAAAACTGTTATAAACAACAACAAAAACTTGCAGAAATGAACTGACACTAGTGGTCATTTTATATGAATATATAACGATCCTCGCCAGGAATTTATATAACGAGCCTCCTTTGGGATTTATCTTCATTAAAAAACATGCATATTTAATTTTGAGCCCCTGAAACCCCACTTTTGTAGAGTACAAATGGCGTTTACTTGGGTATACTGTTTTATTTCTTCTTATTTCAACCTACCCAGGCAAAGTAATGTGAGTCAGACAGATCAATGCATATAAGTTTTTTGCTTTCATCGGGCAGCAGGGCTTGAGATGTCATTTCATTTCCGTGTCAGGTAAACGTCACAAAAATTGGAAGCAGCATCTTCAAAATGACCTAATTAGCGTTGATGGGGACGTTAAACCTCAATTCAATCAATAAATCATTTTCTGCTCAAAATATAGATTGTGGGCATTCCTTGGATCTGCCTCGCCGAGGGGGTTCTAACGAGCACTCACAAACTATGTTCACCGTGGCGGTTGAAACGAGCACCTACAATCTATGTTCTGATAGAATTATAATAATAAAAATTTGTGGATACTCGTTAGAACCGCCTCGATAAGGCGGTTCTAATGAGTACCCACAATCTATATTTTTGGCAGAAATAAGAAAAATAAGAACAATTTTTCGTCTTAAAATTTTCATTTTTTTCGGCGATAAAGGTTACAATGTATTTATAGGTTGATAAATTGATTGATTGATTGATTACCCACAGTGTATGTTTTGAAACAAAAATAAGAACAATAAAGTAAACACCAATTTAAAGTTGGGGTTAAAGGGGTGTTCATTACACTGACTTGTTGACATGATGTTTACACAAGTATGTTGCCACAAGTGAGGATTTCAAAGTAGTAAAAAGATTGATTTGTGACCTGTAGCAAAAAGACCAGTACAGATGGACCTCTATGGAAATGAGGTAAAACCACTTTCCTTTCTGGTGTTATCCTTGGTGATAAGATGCATATTTTATGTTTGTAAACATTCATACAGTAGAACTTCGATGGCTCGAACACCGATGGCTCGTTAACCATGGCTTAGTCGAACCCGTTCTTAAGTCCCTATGGAATTTCTCTACATAAAGAATAGGGAGGGTAAAATTGAGGACATTTTCGTCTTTAATCTTGCGAATGTATGCTGTGTGTACTCATTAGAATCGCCTCGATGAGGCGATTCTAATGAGTATACACAGCCTAAATTTTCATTATAGAACACCGAAAAGATGTCTAAAAGTATCTCGTTATGCCTCCTGACAGTAACCTCAGTGGCTCGAACTACCCAAGTCTCGAACAGATTTTCGAGGTCCCAAAGATGTTTGAGCCATTAAAGTTCGACTGTACTGTATTATTATATCTGCATGCTTATCTGTGATCAATCAATCAATCAATCAATCAATCAATATAGATCCTGATTTGGCTCCTCATCTGGATTTACACTGATTAAGTTAAGTTTATAGTCTACAGCTCTGATCATGTGCCCTGTAGTTTATGGGCGAGGCTTTGCCTAGCATTTTATCGCTTTTCCTCAACGAGTTAAATAAATTCAAAAATACATGAGCACGAATGCAAGATTCTGTTTATCATATGACATTTAAAACGCATTATATATTCGATTGTTTACAAAAATATCAATATTCCGCCATTAGTAAACACGACGTCGTTAAGGACGTCATACATGTAACGTTACGGGACGTATCTAGCTAATTTGCATATTTAATCCACACGTGGATTATCGAAAATATTACATGGCGTTATTACACTCTCAGACGCGACGTCATATGATAAATATTGTTACAATTTCAATGGAACGAATACTTAGCTCAAGAGTTTTTAGTTAACACTCCAAGAAACAAATGTTGTGGACATTTGTTAGAATCGCCTTGCAGAAAAAATATGGTGATATTTGTAGTGAGGCGATTGAATTAAAATGCCGCAACATCTATTTATCATATGGCGTCCCCTCTGAGAATGTAATAACGTCATATAATAAATTCGATAATCCACTAGTGGATTAAATATTAGATAGTTAGATACGCCCCGTAACGTTACATGTACAACGTCCTTAACGACGTCGCGTTTACCAATGGCGGAAAATTGACATTTTTTGTAAAACGATAGTGAATTAAATGCGTTTTAAATGTCATATGATAAATAGAATCTTACATTCGTGCTCGTGTATTTCTGAATTTAGCCGAGCATTTTATCCCTTTTCCTCAACTCGTTTAATAAATTCAATAATACATGAGCACTCATGTAAGATCATCTATTTATTGGAGTCTCATAAGGGTAATTCCCTGACTGCGCGAAAAAACTTTTTGTCAATGGACATCGATAAAACGCACAGCGAACATTCTGATCCGACAGTGCACAGAATCTTTGCTGAGCGCACATTTTCTAAGATCCCTTTTCGCTTGACGTGGCCAATGGATTAGATTTTGACCATTGTGTGAAAGCCGTTTGATGCGATCAGTATCATCTCGATTTACTGGTAGCTACTTCTTCTATGAAGACCCTGCCCATCGGGGCTTGGAGAGCTTGATAGGGCTGTATGGTGTGCTCCCAGCAGAGATGATACCGACCTTCCATGAGTACTGGTAAACCGCTTAGAAGGTTTGACTCAGCTGAGGCAAAGTGATGCGTGTCGGACCATTCATGCGTTCAAACCCTATTGGTATCATTGGACGGTAGGGCTTGAGATGTCATTTCATCCCAATGTCGGATAAAGTCCCTAAAACTTGGAAGTAACATCTCCAAAATGGCATAAATAGTGTTGATGGTGACTTTTAATCTCGATTCAAACAAAAACAAAAATCTTCTTGTATGGAACACTTCGATCCGGATTAACTTCACGTTAACCACTTGATCCCAAGAAAGTTGGCAATTTGAACGTGGCTTTAGAAAGGGGGCGATCTTTATTTATGTTTAGGTAAACTAGATATGATTTTATTAAGCCCTGTCACGAGAAAACATGTATTACGAAAACATGCCTATACAATTCCATTGTAAACTTTACTGCCTAAAAATGAAAATTTTATTATGAAAAACTGGAATTTTTTTCTTATTTCTGCCCAAAATAAAGATTGTGGGCACACGTTAGAACCGCCTCATCGAGGCGGTTCTTACGAGTACCCACGATCTATATTTTAGATCAGAAATAAGAAAAATATGGTATTCCCCTGTTAACCCCAGTTTTACTGTATAAAGTGGTGTTGAAAGGGGTCAGAATTATATACATGTAGGCGTGTTTTCATGATGTTAGTTTGTGAACAGGCACGACACAAACCGATCTATTGACATCACAAAAACACGTCTATACAATTTTGACCCCGCTAAACCCCACTTTTATACAGTACAGCTGGGGTTTATAGGGATAAATCTTATTTTTCTTATTTCTGCTCTAAAATATTGATTCTGGGTACTCGTCAGAACCGCCTTGATGAGGCGGTTCTAACTAGTGCCCACAATCTATATTTTGAGCAGAAATAAGGAAAATATAACATTTTTCATCGTAATTCTTCATTTTTTTCCGGCAATAAAATTAACAATGTATTTTTATAGCAACCTTGAAAGTTTAAAAATCATTTATACGAAAACGCCCCTATACAAATATATTGTAAATTTTCTACCGAAAAAAAAAAAAAAAAACACAAACACAGAAAAAAAAACATAAATTTAAGTCGAAAAATTGTGATAGTTTTCTTATTTCTGCTCAAAATATAGATTGTTGGTATTCAATAGTCATTGAGGCGGGTCTGATGAGTACCCACAATCTATGAGCAGAAATAAGAAAAATAATGTATATCCCTATAAACGACAGTTTTCTCTGTATAAATTGGGGTTTACATCACGTCAACAAGTCCATGAAATGAAAATCCCACTAAACCCCACTTTATATAGAGAAACTTGGTTTACGGGGGTATACACTATTTTTTTCTTATTTCTGCTCCAAGACATAGGTTGTGGGTTCTCGTTAGAGTCGCCTCAATGAGGCGGTTCTAACTATCACCCACAACCAGTGTTTGCGGTATTAATAAGAAAAATATCACGGATTTTTAAATATTGTTTCTCATGATGAGGCCCATTTGTATTTCTACGTTTTCGTTTCCATTGTATTTTTGGGTTAATTGTTTATCAGTCGACCCAAAGTTATAAAGCATAAATTGCCTTCAGTGCTAACTTCCACGTGACAATCAAGGAAATCCAGTTAATTTATTTTTTGAAAATAGCAGTGTAAATTTTATCGCAGTGAGGTCAGTGTGTTGCATAACATGGTTGGACTGGAATCGTGGCTTTGGCTTGGATAGATCAGATACCGCCGAGTACTGGCATGAAATCTGAGGGTGTCTGGGGTCAAAAATGCCTCGAAATTGATGCCGGCAAAACATACTGCAGACAGTGAAAATGGCTAGTGCCAAACCCCTTAATTGTTGCCTTGACAGCAGTTTGAAGATTAAGATTTGGTCAAAAATACATGTGAAATCACTCTTGTTGACAAATTTGAAATGCGGCCTTGTTACCATGGCAACAATGATTTAGCCTTATTAGATATCATTTAAAAGGCTAATGCCCAGTGAATATTCCTGTCGAGTTTGATGTAAAACAGACCACCCATTCATTAAGAAATAATGGTTATATCAACTTGCTGTCCTAGGCATCACTGTGAAAATCAGCAAAAGTCACAAAGTCCCCAAGTGGGAATTGGTTAACTAAGTGCTCTGACTGTTATAGAAGAGTCGCTATTACTTGTGTACAGTAAAACTTCGATGGCTCGAACACCGATGGCTCGTTTACCATGGCTGAGTCGAACCCATTTTTGAGTCCCTTGGGAATTTCTCAACATAAGTAGTGTGGGATAATTAAGGACATTTTCGACTTTTATCTTGCAAATGTATGCTGTGTGTGCTCATTAGAATCGCCTCGTCAAGGTGATTCAAATGAGTACACACATCATACATTTTAGTTATAGAACGCCGAAAAAATGTCCAAAATTAACCCCGTTATGCCTCCTGGAAGTAACCCTCAGTGGCTTGAACTACCCCTGTCTCGAACAGATTTTCGTGGTCCCAAAGGGGTTCGAGCCATTGAAGTTCGACTGTATTTCATTGTTCCTTTTCGCAGCTTTTCCAGAGTTTTACATCCGAATATGATTGCCAAGTATACAAATTACTATCATATTATGCCACATGTACATGTATGTTGTTTCTCAAGAGGTTAAATAAAAGTGGGTTAAAAGAGTGTTTGCTTGTTACTTGTACATATCTTGGCTGTGTCTTCATCTTCAGACATGTTATTGAGACATTACGAAAACACGCCTATACCAATACATATAACCTTTATCGCCGAAAAAATGAAAAATTTTAAGATGAAAAATTGTGATATTTTTTCTTATTTCTGCTCATAATATAGAGTGTGGGTACTCGTGAGAACCGCCTCATCGATACAAATATAGAGTGAGGGTACTCGTTAGAACCGCCTCGACGAGGCGGTTCTATCGAGTACCCACACTCTATAGAAATATCGAGCAGAAATAAGAAAAATAAGGTTTACCCCTGTTAACCCCAGTTTCTCTGTATAAATGTGGGGTTCGAGGGGGGACATAATTATATAGCCGTGTTTCGTGATGTAACACACCCAAGGGCTAAGATGGCATTTATGGCATTTTCGCCTAACTCTAGAACAAGTATTATTTTTTCGAATACAATGTTTGACAATTTTCCTTTTTTTTTAGTTCAGTTATAAATCATGGACTCGTGAAAACCAAATTAATGAGGCGGTTCTAACGAGTACCAACAATCTCGTATATGTTTTGAGAGATACAAGGAAAATAATGAGTACCTCAATAAACCCCACTTTTCTCTACGTAAAAAGGGGCCTAGAGGGGTATTAATTAATTGACTATCCAGTATTGTTCGGAGGTCATCGGTATTAACACTAAGGGCAAAAATCAATGATCTTGTTTTTAATGGTGTCAATTAATGAAATTGTCATTAATCCAGTAATTTCGTATTGGCCCAACTACAGGTCCTCTGTCTGCTGTATTGGTTCGAGGCGGATTGGCCCCGTTACAGGTCATTGGGCCAAAACGAAATTATAGGGATCAACCATGGTTTTTCATGCATTAACATGTGCCGGGTCCCGAGGAAGCTGTTTGAACATGAGGCCGCTAGGCCGAATGTTCAAATATCTTCCGAGGGATCCGGCAAATGTTAATGCAATGAAATAACCATGGATGATCGTTGTTCTTGCATAACTTACGAGTCCGGCCGCATTTTTTTATGAGAACGCCCAAAAGGTCCATATAAACTCCATATAAACTCTTCAAATGCGACCGTCAAACCAACATGGCGGCCAGTTCAGACTGTTGTTTACAATGACGTTGTTACGCAGTAACCATCTGACGTCATCATAGAACCCTAAAACGATACGTTCGTGGCGATGACGTTACAGCGCTCAGCGTAACGTAAACAAAGCAAGGCCGGTCTTATGATATCAAAAGCTCAAAATCCATGTTCAAACAGCACGCGAATTTCATGATTTGAACATGGTTTTTGCTGTTTGAGCAAGGCTTTCGGTCCATTTGACAATGGCTTCAAGCAGCCATGCGCATAGGTATTTATGCAAGAATACTTGATTAATCACATTATATAATTACACGGACTTGTTACATGTACATGTAACCTGATGAAGGGGCAGGGAAAAGACAAAAGACAGATCCCAGTCACTTTCCTCCTTGTTTGCAAAAAAGTATGTATCAGTGATATATAGCACAGCGCAGATTGTGCATACATGCCTGCTGATCAGGGTCTTCACATGCTGCCCATATTCGATGACACGTGTTTGCTTCCAGTGACACAACTATACCAGAAACGTCATAATACGATGGAGTTTCATAGACATACTGTCAATGTCAAAAGTTAATGTCCAATATTGCGACTTATTAACAATACGATACATTACTATAACACATCCGTGCGACATTTTTATATATCCAAAACGGCGACTTTTCTGATGAAAATCCGTGATATATTTCTTATTTATACTGCAAACATAGCTTGTGGGTGCTCATTAGAACCGCCGCATTGAGGCGGTTCTAACAAGCACCCACAACCTATGCCTTGAAGCAGAAATAAGAAAAATATTGTACGCCCCAATAAACCCCAGTTTTCTCTATATAAAGGGGGCGTAGGGGGTGTTTATTTCACGGAGCCACAGGTTGTTTGTTTGTATTGGAATTTAACGGCCCAGTCAACACTATTTAAGTCCTTTTTGAGCCGGCCAGTTAACCTATCAACACTTTTCCTGGGCAGGCTTGTACGTAAGCGGTTAACCAGTACAGTGCTCATTCTCAGTTCTCTCGCCTTTTTTCCGACATCGGACAACTCCGGTCAAAATTTTGTCACAAATATTTACATTAATGGCACCGTCCGGAGGCCGTCCGAAGACCGTCTGGTAATCGTACGGCATCTGTTTCCAAAGATAAAATGGGGAGGGGGGGGGGGGGTGGGGGGGGAAGGGGCGGCGAGGCAGTGAATACAGACCTACCATTTAATACTAATCGGCCGAGTATCCTAAGATGTCCCGGCGATAACTGGCCTTTTCACCGGACATCATACGAACATCGCCCGAGTATCCTACGGACCGTGCGCAACGAACGATGCTTGCACCAGACCCGGCCGAATGTCGAGCGGTGTGATAGCTTCTCAAGTTGTTGTGTGTATGTTGTCTCTTGTGTAGAAACGCGCTATAATGTTGTACACGGTTTATATAGTCCGCCAGATGCCCGGCTGATGTCCTGTTCTAGCCGGCCGGTAACCGGCCGATGTCTGTAACATATCTGGTCCACACCGGTTCAAGCCGATTGGACATCGGTGGGTTACTTTCCAATGTGTAAACAGACATCGGCCGGATATCGGCCCCTGTCCGGTCCCAAAAATGTCTCCTCACCAACCGGATATCGCACGATACTTAAACGATGTGTGAAGGATATGTGGCCGATTATGAAAATGCACGGGACACCGGGGAAATTTTAACTTCGAGTTAAAACTCTTCGGGCACCTCCCCGATGCTGCCAGAGAGCCCCGGCAACCGGCCGATCATGTCTGAAATCCGGCCGCGGACCAGGCCAAAATGGCTAAAAATCGTGCCGGAAGTAGCCTAATCGAAAGGGGTTGTGACCAAAGCATTACCATGTATTTAGTTTATACCGCAATTCAAAACAATCAAGAGTTTTGCGATAATTTAGCAAATTTAAGCAAAAAAAAAAAAAAAAAAAAAGACAGCAGACAGTGTGGCATGTTCAACGACATTCAGTGCCATGGCACGTAGTATACCGTGACGTCAAATAGCGCAAAGTTTCTGACGTCACCGCGCCACAGAGACGCAGGAAACAACATGAACGCTCGAATATAAGTTCCTCAGCGCTTTACATTCTGTATGAAAATCTGCAAATAAATAATTTATTTAACTTTAGAAATTATTTTCGAGGTTGAGACGCAACCGCAGTAGCAGTGCGCAATTATTCCAACGGGCCGTTCAAACAGGAAAGCCCGAGTAGGTAAGAATTTAACTGAAATTTCTGAAAATCTGTTTAAATAATTGTTGCAAAAATTATAACTTGCAGTTTCTTTGTTTTTTCGCGTATTAAAGGTTGCCTGTTATTGTTTACGCGTGCAAGTTATAGTTCATCAACGACCTTTGAGAGTTCAAAGATTAAGCGTGACAAGACTATTCCATTTTTTAGGGGAAGCAGGTTTCGGACAACATTTACACTTGATTTTAATAGATAGATGAATGTTTTGACATTGCCATCATGTAAAAGTCTTGGCTTAGTGGTTTCGTGTAATGCTTAGCACTGCGAGTCTAACTAGAACCTTTTAGCCGAGTAAGGTTCGAGTCCCAGTGGCATACATATTTTTTTTATTATTTTCTATTGAATTTTCATCTTTAATGTTTATAGTTAGTTTCTTTATTTGTATTTTTCATATTTTATCTTTTTGGTTCCCTTTTTATTTTAAACCATTATATTTAATTTCATTTTATAATGTTCAGATACATTTCAACAAAGCATTCAAACATGATGCTTCGCCTTCACTGACAGTATATCATGATGGTAACCATCTTTGTAACATTTTTGATAATTTTACTAGAATCCGAGCCACAGCGATTCCCTTGCGCTCGTTTCATTTTCCAATAAGATGGACATATTACATCTAGTGTGATGGCCGTGGCACGTCCATCGGGGTTTTGAGAAACAGATCGGGCTGTACGATGCTTTTTAACAGAGCTGAAATTGATCGCACATGAATTATGGTAAATCGCTGAGTAAATCTAATCCTGCCCGGCAGGCGAGGTGTAGTGAGTTGGCCCGTTCATTCATGTGGCCCCTTTTGGTTTCATTAGGAGGGCAGGGTTTGACATGTCATTTCATTACAAAAGCATGCCTATACAAAAATATTGGAAATATTTACTACCAAAAGAACGAAAATTTTGATGAAAATTTACAATATTTATTTCTTATTTTTGTTCCAAACATAGACTGTGGGCACTCATTAGAACCGCCTCGACGAAGCAGTTCTAACGAGTATCCACAATCTATTTATTAGAGCAGGTATAAAGAAAATATTGTTCTGCCCCAATAAACCCAAGTTTTACCAGATGAAAGTCGGGTTTGGGGATGTCAAAATTATAAAGGCGTGTTTTTTGTGATGTCATCTCAATGTCGGATAGAGCCCTACAGAATTGGTAGAAACGTCTCCAAAATGGACGGGGACGATAAACCGTCAATCAAACAAAGAAACCAGTATCTTGTAGGACCCACTTTTATGATTTACACGGTAAACGCGTGATCACATTTACGAAAAATGTTTAGGAAAAGTAAAAAAAAAAAGTAATAATACATAAATAAAAACCTCCCCCAAGACTTGAACCCTAGACCTCCATGTTGATGGACGCGTTACAAGACCCTCTCGGCTATACTTCTATGTAACATAAGATTAATAATAGGACGGTAGCTATCGCCAAGTGTGAAAATACCAATTAAAAGCTATTTACCTAAATTATGGACGAGTCCAAAATTAAAAGTGCAGTCACGTCTCACTGCGTTTTGAACGACTATAGGGACCTGAAAAGTAGGTCCGGTGTATAAACGGTCACTAGCCTAGACGTATATTATAGGCCAGTAAAAGGTATTATAGGTCACTACCGATTATAGCGGGCAGTTATTCGACCCACTTTATTAGGTTACTAGAATGCCTGTTTGCGGTATAGTGAGTTTTAGTTTTACGTCCCACCAACAGCTAAGGTCAAACGGAGACGGGACCTCGGTTTAAAGACTCATCCGAAAGTCTGGAGAAGCCCGGGATCGATCCTGCGATCCCTGGTTTACAAGGCGAGTAGCGTAACCACTGCTCCACGGAGGCTTCTATTTTTTGCGGTATAAAATAGCGATGTTCGGGTGGGCGTCGGGCGTCGTCCGAGGTTTATCTTTTTTCAAAGTGATATGATACCTTCATTATTCAATGGATTGCTTTCATATTAGGATTGTAGCTTCTTCATATAAATCTATTATTAGCAGCAAGGACCGAAATTTTGGCGAACATTGTCATTCCTTTTGGCTGACCTTTTTTTCAAGTGCCAGTCCAGTGGATAGAGTGTTGGACTACGAACCAGAGGGTCGTGAGTTCGTATCTTGGTGGAGGATTCGTTTTTTTCCCCTCATGAATACACATAAAGAGTTATTATCCCCTCGCACTACAAAGTTGTGAGGGCGAATATACATGTAGCGTTTTTCCTGTACGTAAGTATGTACATACGTACGTATGCATGGACGCACTTTGTCACCGCTCTAGCGCCTACATTTATTGATGGATTTTAAAATAATTTCATACAAATGATACTTGTCTTAAGCTAATTTGACTTTTAGAGTCCTGGTCCCTGTGGCTATTTTAAGGAAAAGTGTGTCATCGCAAAAGCACCATGCCTACATTTATTGGTGGATTTCAATATAACTTCACACAAATGTTTGTTATGATAATATCTCGAGCAACTTCGACTCTCAGAGCCCTGGGCTCAAGGTCAATGTCCCTGTGGCTATTCTTAGAAAACGTTTTCTTCGCTATATCGCCCACATTTATAGGTGGATTTTAATACAACTTCACACAATTATTGCTTATGCTACTAATATCTTTAGCACCTTAGACTTTCAGGGTCCTGGGACCAATGTCAAGGTCACTGTTGCTATTTTTAGAAAATAAAAACTTGTCATTGCTTCAGTGCCTAAATGGAATGATGGATTTAATGCACATTCAAATAAACGTTGGATATGATTATATCACGAGAATGTATGACTTCCAGGGTGTTGGGCTGAAGGTCAAGGTCACTGTGGCTACTTTTCTAGAAAAAAAAAAACAAACGCATCAATCTACGGCCTAAAGTTATTGATGAACTTAAACATAACTTCATGCAAATATTGGTTATGATAATTTATCATATGACGTCGCGTTTGAGAGTGTAATAACGCCATGTAATATTTTCGATAATCCACTAGTGGATTAAATATGCAAATTAGCTAGATACGTCCCGTAACGTTACATGTACGACGTCCTTAACGGCGTCGCGTTTACTAATGGTGGAATATTGATATTTTTATGAACAAACGTGAATAAAGTGCGTTTTAAGTGTCATATGATAAATAGAATCGCATTCGTGCTCATGTATTATTGAATTTATTAAGCTCGTTGAGGAAAAGGCATAAAATGCTTGAGGAAAATGGATAAAATGCTCGGCGAAGGCTCGCATTTTATGCCTTTTCCTCAACTCGTTTAATGAATTCAATAATACATGAACACTCATGTAAGATTCTCTATATCTCGAGCAAGTTTTACTTTCCTTAGCAAGACCACTATAAAAGCTTTCAAACGCTTTATCAAGAATGTTCAACTGTCTTACGAACCCGAGTCTTGTGACATTTTCAGTAACACCGCAAGGCAAGAATTTATTGGTTTGTTGATAGTTATTATCATAAATATTGTTTATGCATATCTTTTACACTAACAACGCTTGTCAGTGTGAGCAGTTAATCTTGTCCTCAAGTCTAATACATTAAAATTCCTGTTTTACCATCACGACAACATGCCTATATAAATGTGACACCCTTAAACCCCCACTTTTATACAGTAAAGCTGAGGTTTGCAGGGGTAAACATTATTTTTCTTATATCTTATCAAAAACAAAGATTGTAGGTTCTCGTTAGAACCGCCCCGCCGTTTTGTGGTAAAGTAACTGTCCTTATGGCCTTCCTTTGTTTAGGTTTTCATTATGGTCTGGTCGCTTAATGTTTGTGTTTCTTTCCCTTTGGTGTCTATGATGGTTGGAGTAAGTTAATTGTATCGATTCCTGATCTTTGTTTTACTTCTACTTTACCCCTGTAAACCCCAGTTTTACTATATAAAAGTGGGGTTCAAGGGGCTCAAATTTATATAGGCGTGTTTTCCTGATGAAATCCACAAAAATGAAATTCATTCCTATAATTTTAGCTGATCTTAACACTGGAACTTTACTTTATATGTATTTTTGACCCACAAATTGTTTGTTTGTATTGGAGTTCAATGGCCCAGTCAACACTATTTAGGTCATTTTTGAGCCGGTCAGTTTACATGTGCCTATCCACACTTTTCCTGGACAGGCTTATACGTAAGCGGCTAACCAGTACAGTGTGACCTTATTTGGTCAGCGGAAGGGAGAGAATGACCGTAGAAAAGATTTCATGATCAATCTCCACGAATGAATTTTGCCGACCCCGGCAGGTATCGAACCCGCGTCCTTCTGATCACCAGTCAGACGCGCATCCGACTGAGCTAACGAGGCCGGCCAGCGACAGGTAGTAATACGAGTATAACGTGACGACAAAGAGTACGTTTAGAACCGACGCGTTACGTCATTTTATATAAAGTAACGTCAACAGCGTTCGATTTAAAGATGGGAAACTATTGAAAACGTAACTGTTAGAATAGAAACAAAATTAAAGACTTGACTTTTTTGTACTTGGGTTTCTTTCAAAGATGGCAGCATCTCAATGAGCAATCATTCCGTCGAGGCCGTTAGTAAAACCTGTCATATTGGCCACCTGTTTTAAGCAAGCGACCTGTTTTAAGCAAGCATGCTGTTTGAAATGCATTTAAGCGCAACTGTATTGAGCAAGCACATTTTGATAATCACTTAGGTGCTTGCTTGGTACAGGTAGAACTGTGATTTGCATAGTTAAAGGGAATGGGAACACCTGGCTTTTCCGACATTTTTTCAAAGGGAGACAACTTTTGGGACCCCATGTTCGCCTTTCTGTAAACTCTGTTCAACTGAAAATGGGGTCTAGGAAAAATTTTGCTCCTCAGGAGCGAATTGTTTCCTTTAAGAGTTGACCCCTGTTGACATGGAAGACAAAATACCTTTGCAGGAGTAGCCTCCCCTGAAAATGTTCCCATTCCCCTTAATCCACTAGTGGATTACCGAAATTATTTCATGATGTCATCACATTCTCATACACGACGTCATATGATAAACTGCCAAGCAAATTTTTGTCTTCGAGCATTCCATCATGACAAATTTTAACTGTGCATGCCCAGCCATTCAGAGGGGCCAGGGATATGGCTTTCTGTCTGAAGGTTCCTCTTGATTCACTGCTTGTATGAGCGAGCAGCGAAGGTTCTGGCGAGACTGCGCGGATGCGCAGGCTCGCCTGAACCTTCGCTTCTCGCTTAGGCGATAAGTACCAAAATCGCTTGACGGGGCCCATATGATAAACTGCAAGTTTTTACATCTCCAAAATGGTTCCTTTTCTGATGAAAAACCGTGATATTTTCCTTATTGATATGTGAGTGCTCGTTGGAACCGCCCCAAACATAGGTTGTGTGTGTTTGTCATTCGGCGGTTGTAACGAGTACGCACAACCTATGTTTTGGAGCACAAATAAGGAAAATAATGTATAGTTCCCCCTCGCAACCCCAGTTTTCTCTTCATAGTGGGGTTAAGGATGGTTCTCAATGCTCATCATCACGAAAACACGCCTATAAAATTTTGACCCCTTGAACTCCACTGGGATTTACAGAGGTAAACATTATTTTTCTTATTTCTGCTCTAAAATATAGATTGTGAGTATTCGTTAGAACCGCCTCGATGAGGCGGTTCTAACGAGTACTCACAATCTATATTTTAGAATCGAGGCGGTTCTAACGAGTACTCACAATCTATATTTTAGAGCAGAAATAAGCATCGAGGCGGTTCTAACGAGTACTCGCAATAATATCACAATTCTTCATCTTAAAATTTAGATTTTTCGGTGGTAAAGTTTACAATGTATTTGTATAGGCGTGTTTTTGTAATGTACACGGACTTGTTAACATCATGCTGAGCCGTAACCCCGTCAGAATTCAACTTTTCCTTTCAACATTGCGAATCCCTGATTTCATAAAAGCATCTATCAATATAGTGCCCAGTACAGATCTTAATAAAACTGCGCGAATCATAACGAAAACACGCCTATACAAATACAAAATGCAAATTTTACCTCCAAAAAAAATGAAAAATTTCAGATGAAATATTGCGATATTTTTCTTTTTTCTGCTCAAAATATAGAGTGTGGGTACTCGTTAGAACCGCCTCATAACCTATACATTAGAGCAGAAATAACAGAAATGAGGTTTACCCCTGTAATCCCCAGTTTTGCTGTATAAAAGTGGGGTTGAACGGGGTCAAAATTATATAGGCGTGCTTTCATGATGTATGTGTTTTGGTACACATATCATAAGGTGTCCTGTACCATGTTTTGGGGTTTTATGGTAAGGCCTACCCTACTTAAACTGCTTAAAACGTTTCAAAATTGATAACCTGCTTATACCTAAAACTATCTTGTGAAAAAAAGGATAATGATTCGTATAGCCTTGTTCGTATTTGTTTTTGTGGCTTGGAATTCAGTCGGAGGGTTTTTGGTTCCAAATGGGAAAACGACAGTCCATACCCCTGTAGGAGACATAGTAGGATTCACGACTACAGTAACTGTGAAAGGAAGTCAGAAATCCGTCCGTAATTTTCTAGGAATCCCTTACGCAGAGCCCCCTATTAATAGCGACAGATTCATAAAGCCGGTTCAAAAAGCTGCATTTTCATCTCCCTTCGATGCATCAAAGTATGGGCATTCTTGTTTTCAGTTTGAAGGACTGTTAAGAGCGAACGAGAACATTTCATTTTCGGAAGACTGTCTGAGTTTGAATATCTATGCCCCGGAAGAACTACCAGGCGATGTGAGCCTTTATCCAGTTATGATTTGGATACATGGAGGAGGCTTTACATATGGAATGTCATCCGAGTATGATTCTGGAGCTTTGAGTTTGAACGGTGAAGTGATCATTGTGACGCTGAATTACCGTCTTAATGTTTTTGGATTTCTTAGTATTAACGAGACAGAAAGCGATGGCAATTATGGACTTTGGGATCAACAACTAGGCATAAAGTGGGTACATGATAATATTCACGCCTTTGGGGGTGACACTAGTAGAATAACTGTGTTTGGTGAATCCACCGGTGCTGCATCAGTTATATACCAAACACTTTATCCAGGCAACAGGGGTTTGTTTCAAAGAGCTATTGCACAAAGTGGGAGCGCCACCAGTCCTTGGACATTTACAACTCGTGAAAAAGCTCGAAATCAAACACTGCGGTTTTCTGTAGCAGCTGGATGTCCACATGTAGATAGTGAGAGTATAAAAAAATGTCTTCAGTCCAAAACGACACAAGAAATTAGAGACACGATGAATATAGATGCCACCACTTTCGACAAATGGACGCCTGTCATTGATAGACAATTCATCCTAGATGACCCACTTGAGACATTGAAAGGGCGATACCGACCTCAAGAAGATATAACACCATTTGTAGATGTTGACCTTATTATAGGAGTAAACAGTAAAGAAGGGTTGAACACGTTTTACTGGGAATTTTCAAACTCTAATTTTACCACGGCTGATATAGATAACAACTTTATTCCTAGAATTTTAGCCGAGAGTATTTCCGAAAATGTCACGGATATCATTAGAAAAACAACACAGCTTGAATACAAAGACTGGACTTATCCACAAAATAAATATAAGCAGTTTAATAAGTTTGTCGACTTGATATCAGACCTGAAGTTCAACGTTCCTTCAGCGCAGACGGCTCTTTCGCACGACGTTGCTTCAAACAGGACAACATTCGTGTATAAGTTTTCGACTGCACCTCCTATGCATTCAGTACCAGTTGATCCCCACGTGGACGGCCCCACTGTAGCAAACCATGCTGACGACTTGACGTTCCTGTTTGGTCCATGGGTATATGGTGATCTTCAGATTCCACCAGGAATTAATGTAACTATTACTAAAGAACAACGAAACGCAGGAAAAGCAATGGTAATGATGTGGACCAATTTTGCCAAGACAGGGTAAACGTTTATCAAATTAATTCCTAAAAGATAGCGTTGAATCCTACGAGCAATGCTGTTTAAATGACACTCTAATGCATCTACTTTTGTAACGCGACGTCTGATTGGATAACGTCAAAACTTTGCGACAGTATATCCTGCGATATAATGTCGGAAATCCGACGTCATTAAGTAACGTCGCTTTTAATTGGCTGACATTTGCTTTTACGCAGCTTACAGACCCTGCCGCTTTGTGCAAAATAGTGCAATTTTTTAAACAAAACAACCGAATAAATGCATTAGAATTGGGATAACTGTATTGGAAATTGTTATTTCGGGCGGTAAATCGTCGGTTTTACGATCGCAAATTCAGTCTTACGGCTCCGCTGACGCGTCGCCGTAAAACGAAATTTCCGACCGTAAAACCGCCGATTTAAGCGTCACCGTAAAACGAAATAGATTGGGCTGCACGATGCTTCCACGAAGAGCTGATACCGACCGCACATGAGTACTGGTAATCCGCTTAGGTCTTAGCCTACCCAGGAAAATTACTGCGAGTCCATGCTTATAAACCCTTTTGGTTTCATTGGGCGACAGGAATTGAGATGTCATTTCATCTCAGTGTCGGGTAAAAGTCCCACAAAATTGGAAGCAAAGTCTCCAAAATGACCTAAATTGTGTTGACATGGACGTTAAACCTCAATTCAAACAAACAAAATATTGATTTCCTGCATTTTATTCAGTTTTCTAAAGGGTTTCTTTTTGTGAGGGGGGGGGGGGAGGGTGAATTCAGTATGAGGAACCTCCTGTACATCACGAAAAGACGACTAAATAATTCTGACCCCTTAAAACCACACGTTTATATAATAAAACTGGGATTCGCAGGTGTAAACCTTATTTTCTTATTTCTGTTCTAAATATAGATTGTGGGTACTCGTTAGAACCGCCACGATGAGGCGGTTCTAACGAGTAACCAACAATGTATATTTTGAGCAGAAATAAGAAATATATCACAATGTTTCATCTTAAAATTTTCATTTTTTCGGCGATATTTGTATAGGCGTGTTTTCATAATGAATTCTCCAAAATATTTTTTACACTAAACTTTCGAATATCATGTAACAAATATTAATCATGACGTAAGTACAGAGTGATATATCGGATTTCATTACGCTTATCAATAAATAGGGCACAAGAACTCATCGGAATGGACCGTATTAGAAAAACAGGACTCAAATGTACCTTGTTCAGTTTATAGCTATTATTGGTATGCATTACGAAAACACGCCAATTCAAATGTATTGAAATTTTGCCACAAAAAATGAATAATTACCGATAAAATTTTTGATATTTTTTATATATATGCTCAAAATATAGATTGTTAGTACCCGTTAGAACCTCCATAATGTCATGGGGCAGAAATAAGAAAAATAGTGTATACCTCCGTAAACCCCAGTTTTCTCTATATAAAGTGGGGTTTAGGGGGGGGGGTCTTCATTTCACGGACTTGTTCACGTGATGCAAGAAAAAATGTAACAGATACGCTAACACTGTCAGCTATACATATCTGCAACATAGGCATAGACGAGAGAGAAATTGGAAAGATTCAAAATGCGCCCAGAATATTTCGACAAGAAAACAAAACTCTGAATGACTGTAGTGATACATGATAAGGGCAGCTATACATATAGGCATTGACGAGAGAGAAAAAGGAAAGATACACAATGTGCCAGGAATATTTCGGATTCGGAAAAAAAATCCGAATGACTGTAGTGATATATGATAAGGACAGCTATAGACGAGAGAGAAAAAAACAAAGATACAAAATGCGCCCGGAATATTTCGGCAAGAAAAAATCTACATGATAAGGACAGCTATATAGATAGGCATAGACGAGAGAGAAAAAGAAAAGATACAACATGCGCCCGGCAAATATTTCGGCAATAAAAAAATCTGAATGACTGTAGTGATACTGATAAGGACATTTGGCACTTACATTATTACAGATAAATATTTTTTCCTGCTTAATTGAAATTCAAAATAGTTAATTGTACTCGGGACACCTCTTTGGCACCCCACCCCTCCCATGTTAAAACTCAAAGTCAGCATGTTGGGAAGGTCCAGAGAGGACGGTTGCTGGACGGACCTGCCGGCGATGGCGGTACAAAAGTAGCTCGGGTGGTATGCTTGTTGAGTTGGAATGTACATCCCTTGAGGCCCGTCGTGAGCAGCCCTCTTTAACATTCTTTTAAAAGATACACTGTGATACATGTATACAAATCTATATAGTGTCTCTTAATAAAGATATTTATTTGACCCCTGCCAAAGAATGGCCGTTGTACTGGTAAACGGCTTAGCTGGCCTAAGTCTGCCCAGGAAAATTTGGTGAGGTAAACTGAATGGCTCGATATGACTTTAATAGTGTAGACTGGGCCGTTAACTACAAAGCATGGCTAGCTCATCCTTAAAAAAGACTGTTGTGTATTCGCGGGTACAGTAAACCAGATTTGAACAGAATATTTAAGATGTTTTAGAGAAATACTAACACCTAAATATTTCGCCCTTGATGGACAGTAAAATAGAAGTGAAGGCAATGATCAGGAATCGATACAATCAACCCACAGCTCCCATAAGAGACACCAAAGGGAAAGAAACACAAACGTGAAACAACAGACCCGAATGGAAACACTAACAGCGGAAAGCCAAAAAGACAGTTACTTTCCCACAAAATGGCAAGTAGGCTATCCAAAATAAAATAACATAAGCGACACAAACACCCAAAGACAAACATAACAAAAATTAACCGCGACAGAAGAACCGCCTTGGAACGGTCAGCGGAACAATTCCACTGGGGGGCTTAAATCGATTTTAGGTGGCCAAAATCCTCGCCCTTACTTCGGTCGCGATTTAGAAAAATAATTTGTTTAGTCCGCATGAAGGCCTCCTAACTCATCAGTGCAACATCTCCGTGAACACAAATAGTCAAACAACCACAGAGATGAAACAATGGTTAGGACTCGACAGCAAGAAACCACTGAAATGCTGGAGCAAAAGAAAACCAACAGTAAGACTCCGATGGGCCTGACCAGAGACAGAGCATCAGGCACCAACCAACATTACCTTGAATTAGATCTCTCTAATTCTCAATAAGCCTTTACATTGGAACCGTGATTGAATCCGAGGCCTGACCCACCGGCGTGCAATTAAAGAGGGAAGCAAAGTTGTCAACCAAAGGGAAAGTTACAGTTCTGCAAATTTTATCAGTTTTTACTCTGTAAAGATTCTTAGAAATTACTTAATTGCTGACATATTGTTCATACAGTTTTCATCAGATCATGCTCAATGTTCATCACGCAAACACGCCTATATACTTTTGTCCCGCTTGACCCCCACTTTTATATAATTAAACTGGGGTTTACAGGGGTAAACCTTATTTCTGCTCTAAAATATAGATTGTGGGTACTCGTTGGAACCGCCTCAAGGAGGCTGTTTTAACGGGTACCCACAATTTATATTTTAGAGCAGAAATACGACAATATCACAATTTTTCATTTTTTTTTTCGTTTACGTATTATACATTTAAGTTTACATTTCAGAGAACCAAATCAACCGGTAGATGTTCGTCAATATATTAACACAACCTGGACAGAATACGACCCTGTTCATCAAGGATATTTAGACATCACTCCCAACATGGATGGCAATTCTATGAAGGAGAGATTTTCTGCAAGAGCGGTTGAATTTTGGACAAGGCTAATTCCTACTTTAGCTCGGGAGGCCAGTGAAAACTAATGACATCACGAAAAAACACCTTTTGTATAGTGAAACTGAGATTTACAGTTTGTTTGTTTGATTGGTAAAGGTCATTTTGAAGACGCTGCTTCCAGTTTTGTGGGACTTGTTCCCGACGTTGGGATGAAATGACATCTCAAGCCCTGTCGCCCAATGAAACCAATAGGGTTTATAAGCATGGACGGTCCGACTCGCACCGCTTTGCCAGGGCAGGCTTAGATCCACTGAGCGGTTTACCAGTATTGCGTGTGGGTCGGTTTCAGCTCTGCGTGGAAGCATCATGCAGCCCATTTATTTCTTAAAGCCCCGATGGTCGGAGGCCGAGTGAAACTGGGATTTACAGGGGGAAACCTTATTTTTCTTATTTCTGCTCTAAAATATAGAGTGTTGGTACTCGTTAGTACCCTCAGTACAACCGAGTACCCTCAATCTATATTTAGAGCAGAAATAAGAACGTTAACAATATCACAATTTTTCATCTTAAAATTTTAATATTTTTTCGGCGATAAAGGTTACAATGTATTTGTACGAGGGTAGGCTGAAAACTTCTGAGCCTGATCAAGATCCAATGGTTAGTGCCTTATTATTCAACATAGTCTCCCTTCCTGTCCACACACTTCCTCCAGCGATGCTGGAGTCCTTGGATCCCAGTGGTATAACAGGTCTCATCTTGGTCCCCGAAAAACTCCTCCACAGCAGCTATCACCTCCTCGTCTGACCGATAATGCTGCCCAGCCAAGTGCTTTTTCATGTTTGGAAACAGGAAATAATCTGATGGAGCTAGATCAGGTGAATACGCAGGGTGATCGACAAGTGTGAAGCCACAGTCATGCACAGCAGCCATTGCGACAACCGGTTTATGAGCAGGCGCATTGTCCTGATGGAACAAGTCCCCTTTTGTCAATTTTCCGGTCGTTTAGCCTTAATTGCTTTTCGCTATTGTTTTAGCAGATCTGCATAATACTCCCCATTAATTGTCCGCCCTTTTGAAGGTAATCTAAGAATATTATATCCTTGGCATCCCAGAACCATGATGCCATCACCTTCCCTGCAGAGGAGACGACCTTTGCCTTCTTTGGAGGGGGTGAGCCAGGGTGCTTCCATTGCATGGATTGTCTTTTGGTCTCTGGCTCAAAGTGATGAACCCAACACTCATCCTGAGTGACAAAAAAGTCAAGAAAACCATCAACAATAGCCAAGTTGGCTTGTGACAGGTTCAGTCTGGTCAACTTTTGGTCAGGCGACAAAAGCCGTGGCACCCATCTGGCGGAAACCTTCGACATTCCTAATTCACTGTGTAGAATGTTCTCTACTCGTTCACGGGATATGCCAACAGTGTTAGCTAACTGATTCACAGTTAAACGCCTGTCATCCCTGTGCACTTGGCTGATGGTTTCCTCAGTTGTTGCCGTTGTGGGTCGTCCACACCGGTCATCATCTTCAAGGCTGTCCTTGCTCATCTTAAAATATGCTGCCCACCTTTTCACGGTTGCATACGAAGGAGCATCTTCCCCTAATGTAGCAACCATATCGACATGAATGTCCTTAGGAGCTAACCCCTTTTTATGGAGGTACTTGATGCAACCACGATGCAAGATTTTGTCCATTTTCTCAAAAACGTGCTAGTATCAATTTTAACGTCTAGACTTTCTACGTTATTGCAGGTAAACTTGAACTCATTTGAGTCTAATCAAGTAATAAATGTTTGAATTTAATGGATACATAATTTCATGGCTGTTCGATGCCTGCTTCTTGGTCAGGCTCAGAACTTTTCAGCCTACCCTCGTATAGGCGTGTTTTCGTAATTAGAAATTGTATAAGAATATAACATACATGACGAAGCTCAATGTATTAAAAATCATAATCACCTCTGACCTAGGAAGATTTTTTTTCTCTTTTTTTCGGTTTTGGTTTTACGGCCCTTTCAAGATTATTTCACTTTCGTCGAGACGATCGTTAATCAGAGGCGGGCGAAAATCGGAGTACCCGGAGAAAATAACATTGGACCTTCGAACCTCAGCGGTGAAAGGCCTAATGATCAAATATGTGTGTCTTCGTATAAAAATGTGTTCCAGCCTTTTTCTGATTGACAATCTTGCCTTTCTACTGAGGAACTTCAAGAGCTCGAGCCCCGATCGTTCATTCACCATAGCTAATTCGAACTCGTTACACTTGAATCTTCTTACAGCTTCAATACACGGGCCTCCGTGGCCTAGTTGTTAAGAGCGCTGACTCTTGATCATTAGCTCTCTCACCGCTGTGTTCGAGCCTCGCTCGGGTCACATGTGAGACGCCAAGTTCTGCAACAGAAGGTCAGGTGGTTTTTCTCCGGGTACTCCGGTTTTCGCCCACCTCTGATTAAGATCGGCTCAATATGAGTGAAATAATCTTGAAAGGGCCGTAAAACAAAAAAAAACAGCTTCAATATATGTAGGTGTAGATATATGATTCAGTTTCTTATTTTATCCCGAATAGGTATTTTGCGCGCTCATGAAACATCTGACATGGGGTTCTGTTGAAGATGCACGTTTCCAAACCGAGGGATGACCGCGCTGAGTGGAACCGAGACTACGCCGAGGTACCGCTCAGCATGGTAATCCCGAGGCTTAGAAACGCCCAACCAGAGGGATAACCGCGCTAAACGGAAGCTAGTGGTTCCAATCAGCACGGTCATAACGAGGGTTGGAGACGCCCAACCCAACGGATGACCGAGCTGAGCGGAACCGACACTAAGCCGAGGCTCCACTCCGCACGGTAATACCGAGGCTTGAAACACCCAACCCGAGGGATGGCCACGCTAAGCGGAACCGAGACTACGCCGAGGGTCCGCTCCGCACGGTAATACCGAGGTTTGAAACACCCAACCCGAGGGATGGCCACACTAAGCGGAACCGAGACTACGCCGAGGGCCCGCTCCGCACGGTAATACCGAGGCTTGGAAACGCCCAACCAGAGGGATGACCCCGCTAAGCGGAACCTAGCGGTTCCAATCAGCAAGGTCATAACGGGGGTTGAAAAACCCAACCCAAAGGATGACCGCGCTAAGCGGAACCGAGACTACGCCGAGGGTCCGCTCCGCACGGTAATACCGAGGTTTGAAATAACCAACCCGAGGGATCACCACGCAATGAGGAACCGAGACTACGCCGAGACTACGCCGAGGGTCCGCTCCGCACGGTAATACCGAGGTTTGTAACACCCAACCCGAGGGATGACCTCGCTATGCGGAACGGAGACTACGCCGAGGGTCCGCTCCGCACGGTAATACCGACGCTTGGAAACGCCCAACCCGAGGGATGACCCCGCTAAGCGGAACCTAGCGGTTCAAATCAGCACAGTCATACCGGGGGTTGGAAACGCCCAACGCAAGGGATGACCGAGCTGAGTGGAACGACACTATATATACGCCCTGGTTCCACTTCGCACGGTTATACCGAGTGTTGAAACACCCAACCCAAGGGATGACCGCGCTAAGCGGAACCGAGACTACGCCGAGGGTCCACTCCGCACGGTAATACCGAGATTTGAAACACCCAACCCGAGGGATGACCGCGCTAAGCGGAACCGAGACTACGCCGAGGGTCCGAGCCACATGGAAAAACCGAGGTTTGAAACACCCAACCAGAGGGATGGCCACGCTAAGCGGAACCGAGACTACGCCGAGGGTCCGCTATGCACGCTAATACCGAGGACTGGAAACGCTCAACCCGAGGGATGACCAGCTAAGCGGAACCTAGCGGGTCCAATCAGCACGGTCATAACGAGGGTTGGAAACGCCCAACCCAAAGGATGGCCGAGTTTAGCAGAACCGACACTACACCAAGGATCCACTCCGCACGGTAATACCGAGGATTGAAACAACCAACCCTAGGGATGACCACGCTAAGCGGAACCGAGACTACACCGAGGGTCCACTCCGCACTGTCATCCCGATGCATCTACAAAAGAACCCCATATTAGATTCTTTTTCTCGCACATAACTGAATCATTTTACCGCATTTAGAGTTTGTTTTTCGCACATTATGCATATGTAGTTTGCCAGGGTAAGATCACAAGAATAAGAACAGAATTTCTATCCCAGGCTAGAACCACGTATTTCTTTCTCTGGTGTGCATGAATATTCACTTCACGGACGTGTTAACATCTTGTGCTATGCAGAACACAGTATATAGATTTTTTTTACTTTTTTTGAATCGAGGTTTAACGTCCCTATTTTATATAGTAAAACTCGGGTTTACAGGGTAAACCTTCTTTTTCTTATTTCTGCTCTAAAGTATATAGACTGTGAGTACTCGTTAGACTCGTTGGAACCGCCTTGCGGTTCTAGCGTGTACATACAATCTTTATTTTGAGCAGAAATAAGAAAAATATCACATTTTTTCAACTTAAACTTTTCGTGTTTTTTTTTCGGCGGTAAAATTTCACCGTATTTGTATAGGCGTGTTTTCTTAATGTGTGCACACAGCCCAGACTTGGATCAGCCTTCGCATCCACGCAGTCTGATCGAAGTCTTGGCTGATGTGTGCTGTTATAAGTTATTTTGATTCTTGACGGATCATATTTACCGTCTTAGAGCGATATTTTCCCTCGTCTAAATATCGCTTTCATGTGGGGAATATTATTCCATGTTCCCTGTTGTTTGGCGAGGGCAAATATCGCTCTTAGGCGGGGAATCAAGTCATTTCGTCTCAATGTCGGGTAAAAGTCCCATAAAATTGGAAGCAAAGTCTCCAAAATGACCTAAATAGTGTTGACGGGGACGTTAAACCTCAATTCGAACTTAACAAAAACAACTGAGCATGAAAGTAACACTCATAAGTATGAAGGGGAATGGGGACACCTTCAGGGGAGGCAACTCCTGCAAACGTATTTTGTCTCCCATGTCAATAGGGATCAACTCATAAAGGAAGGAATTTGCTCCTGAGTAAAAATTCTTTCCTTTAAGAGTAGACCCCTTTTCCAGTGGGACAGACCTTATAGAAAAGCGAACAGGAAGTCCCCAACGTTGTCTCCCTTTTAAAAAAGGCGGAAAAACATTACGATAACTCACCCGTGCGACATAGTGCATTTTTCACATCTCCAAAATGGAAACTTTTTTGGTGAAAATCCTTGATATTTTTGTTATAAATGTTTAAAACATAGGTTGAGGGTGCTCGTTAGAACCGCCTCAATGAGGCGGTTCTAGCGAGTACCCACAACCTATGTCTCGGAGCAGAAATAAGAAAAATAATGTTTACCCCCTTAAACCCCAGTTTTCTCTATATTAAGTGGGGTTTAAGGGGGTGTTTATTTCACGGACTTGTTAGCGTGATGTCTGCCAGGTGTTCCCATTCCCTTAAATTACAAACAAATCGGGCAATGTTCCTGCTTAAATCAGCAAAGAATGTTGTTTGTCCTGCTCATCAATTTTAAAACGGTTGACATTTTTAAATTTATGAACAGGACAAAGTCCATTCTTAAGCGAGTTGAGCAAAAAAAAAAAATCATAACCTCGGGGCTTGGAGGGATACGAGCGATATTTTCTCGATTTCCATTAGAATAAAGTTATGTCGTGTGTACTCATTAGATTCGCCTCGATATATCCTCATGCATCTAGGCGATTCTAATGAGTAAACAAGACACACATTTTTATTATGAAATTAGAAAATCTCCCTTATTTTTGCTATAACCATTTATAGACATAGACATAGAAATTTTATTTAAAGTCGAATATTGACAACATATAACATAAGCCCAGTAGGGCTTTTACTAGCGGTTTTACGTTAAAATGGCTAGTTGACTGGCAATAGACATTTTAACATAAAAAGCTATTGCCAGAAAACTGTTAATATCCACTTCGATATTAATAACTGCAGTTATGGTATTTTCCTAGGGACTCAAGAACTGGTTCGAAACAGCCAGCGGTCTTCGAGCCATCAGAGTTTCACGATAATATGTATGCTGCCCTTCATAGCCCTCCAAAGCTAAATGGTTACTTTTGCAAGAGGAAAGGGGTATACTACATGCACTAAGAACATTTATCCACCATTGTTTTGAAAAGAGAAATAATAACTGTAAGACAGTCTAATCTATCTTCAGATGCTGGGTCGGTCATTCTTGGCCATTTCCTCAGTTAACCCACACTCATCTTGTTATAAGACCGCTTGCGTCTCCAAACATTCTTCAGTCTGTCACACATTTCCACTCATCATACAGTCATTCCATTCCCGAGTCTGACTTTCTGTGTATGTGATGCGAGTTTTATGTTGTCTATTTGTTGTTCTTGTTGGGTTGTTGTAGTTGAGGGTAATTGTCTTGTGTGTTTTCAATCAAATGCCTGGTATGTTTTTTTTTTAATTTTGATGCCCGCAGGGGTCCGTGACTGGATAATAAAATGTTCTTTTCTATTCTATGCAAGCCGATTACAGGCTCCACTGAACACGCATGCGTAAAGATACATTTCCTCTAATATGGTTGGTATATCCTTTGGCAATATAAAATTTATTTCACATTACGAAAATACGCCTATCAAAATATATTGTAAACCTTACTGCCGAAAAAAACCCCAAAACACGGAAATTTTAAGATGAAAAATTGTGATATTTTTCTTATTTCTGCTCAAAATATAGATTGTGGATAAATTTCCCCTAATATGGTTGGTATATCCTTTGGCAATATAAAATTTATTTCACATTACGAAAATACGCCTATGAAAATACATTGTAAACCTTACTGCCGAAACAAACCCCAAAAAAACACGGAAATTTTAAGATGAAAAATCGTGATATTTTTCTTATTTCTGCTCGAAATATAGATTGTGGGTACTGGTTAGAACCGGCGGTTCTAACGAGTCCCTACAATCTATATTTCAGAGCAGAAATAAGAAAAATACGATTTACACTTGTGAACCTCAGTTTTGTTATATAAAAGTGGGGTACAAGGGGGTCAAACTAATATAGGCGTGTTTCCATGATGAATAGAGAAGGCACCAAGCCCGAAATCAATGGTACCACGTGAAGCTACATGTAGGTCCCTGCCAAATGTTTCATTTAATATTTTTGGTAGGAATTTTGCAGGTAAGATGTGTCACTGACGTTTCTTGCATATGGCGGTGGGGGTGCATACTGTGCTGGGATGGTGTTGCTGTATCCGTACCCGGATGTGACCGTTGCGACCGGAGCTGAATGTTGCTGAAAAGAAAATAAATTACTTAATTAGTCGGTGTGCTTTTGATATTATCATCTAGTTCTGTATAACGAACATCCTTGAAATCCATATCATTATGTAATGAACATCCCTGTACCTCCCACTTTATATAGAGAAAACTGGGGTTTATAGGGGTATACATTATTTTTCTTATATTAGCTGCTCCAAGACACAGGCTGTGGGTACTCATGAGAACCCGTCAATTGCAGCTCGCAAAAATGTAGAAGTGACCTTGTAACTCCCTAACAGAAGCAAT